>JASEVX010000004.1:24833982-24886482 GCA_031761405.1 Serripes groenlandicus
TGAAACGTCTGTTACTGTATTTTTATTTTTTATTATTCAACTTAAATGTGCCAATGCGCAAACATTATGATAATTTGAAATTCGACATCAAAGTTATACACATTTAATTTATAGCTTGATCGTAAAACCGAGGAAAGAAATTGATAAAAATGATGCATGGCGTAATAATTGCGATAAAGCATTCCCCTTTTGAATATTTAATATTCATTTACGACATTATATGTTCCCGTAAAGTAGTCTACTTCCTTTGAAATGTCGAGCAGACGATGGTTTTAAAATGGATCGTGTTTGTAGGTCCGTGTCATACACTGGACAGGCTTGTCAAAAGTGAAGGCTTTCATGACAATTTTATGGTTGTCATTTATAAACCCCGACATGATAACAAGGTCGTCAAAACCATTTCCTTTTTTTTTTAAATATGGACAAAGCAACGCGCATGCCCGGTTAGTCAGCAGGAATACACAGCCAGCGTGTTGTATACTCAAGCTAGTCCTCATGTTTCAGAAACGATAAGACAATGATCAAGATATATAACGTGAGGGTCTCGTCCGAGTCTGTATTTTTCACAAAGGATCTACTGTACGCCCTTTTTGCACGTCGGTTGTCTTTCCTTTTCAGTGAATGTATGACCTCCTTCGGATACATTACTCAATTGGGACACCCAGTAGTTATCGTGATAGCAAATATGGATTTATGTGGAAATACAGATATGCAAGCAGTAGTTTGCAATACTGTTTATGTTAATTACCCATTAATTGATTTCTTTTTGACGCCCCTCTCAACAATTTTCCAGTTAAATCACAGCGTTTCCTGTGTAAGTTACCAGCACTACTGGTTCTTTTATCCTGACTCCAGACAGTCAGTCGTAATGCTAACCCTGCTGCCCTGAGCCCCAAGGAGGACAGTCATTACTAACGTGTTAAAAGTATTTGGTATGACCGGGCGGAGGATTGAACACGCGACCTCCCGTTTCAGAGGCGGACGGTCTACCACAACAACTACGAGGCGGTGGTTGTTAATTATTCAAGGATGCGTTGTTGATGATCTACCTCATTATGACGTGTCCTCAATTTCAACATGTAGCATTACACAATTTTAAATGTCTTGAGAAGGTTTCCAGAATCTTCTGTAAAGCAGTATCCATTTCGATACTTAAGCATGGAAGCGCATGTAGATATTTGTTCACAGTGTAATAATTACAGTAAGGCGTTTTTTCCAGAGCGCCGCTTGTTTTGGAATTAACCCTTTCCTTCATAAGACAATTCTACAGCAGACGACTTTGAACATATTTTGTTTAAAAATAGAATAGCTCTATAATTGAATTGATAACCTATGACTAAAAGTGGAAAAAAATGTGGCAAAGGGAGAAATTTCTTCTTGTGTCACTATGTTTTCAAACATCCGTCTACTGCAGAGGCGTCAGAAAGCGTCTATATGAGGGAAAGAGTTATTAGCAGAGCTCCGATAGCTCTGTCGGAAGAAAAGCGGTCTGTCAATCCTGGGTTTGTGAGTTCGATCTCCAGCTCAACCGATGTTTGACAAATGTCAGTGCGTCAGTGGTCATTTGTCTTCTCTCTGTTAAAAAAAACCCACCAGACGCTTGGAAAGAAAAATATTAGCTCTTTAATATTCAACTAATCCATTTTTTTCCTGTACCTTTTCCTTGATACAACAAATATGCAGCAGACGACTTTATAAAAAATCTACGCAAAACTATGGAAAATCTCTATAAATAAATAACAAAGTAGAGTTGAATACTCATCTTTAAACTTTCCCACATATAGACGCTTTCTGACGCCTCTGCAGCAGACGGCTTTTTGAAAACATAGTGACAAAAGAAGAAATTGCTCAAAACGAGCAATTTCTTCTTTGGCACAATGTTTTTTTCACTTTTAGGTTATTTCATATAATTATAGAGATTTTCTATTTTTTGACAAAATATGTTCAAAGTCATCTGCTGCAGAATTGTTGTATGAGGGAAAGGGTTGTTAACACACCGCGGTCAGAAAATATATTTCCAATCAGATTGATTGGTCGTTCGGGGGTGTTACGCCGTTTCAACAATTGTTCAGTTCACCTACGTGTAACTATGACCCCCGTCTATTGGAAAAAGGTACAAGTTGGCATTTCTGGACAACGAACCTTCAGATTAGCCTGTTAATCTGCTCCCGTCTTATTAGAATATACACATGGTTACGGAAGATTCTAACACGCTTGTGTAAGTAAATCCTGAGCAGTGTATATTTTGATACGACTGTGTGGATGATTGACAGGCTGATATGGAACTACATGTACATAGTTTACAAAAAACAATATGTACAGTGTCCCATGTACGCCCTCATAATTATAATTGTCTTCACACAGAAAGTAAAACAATGTGAGAAGCGGATAATAGACCAGAAACAATAATTCTTCCTATTCCACTTTCCCCCCAAAATGTGGTCGCTCCATAGGCGTCAAAGGTAATCAGCATTTCGGTTATGATTCAATCTTGGAGAAGCGAAAAATCAAGATATTTCAATGACACATAATAGTAAAACTAAAAACAATATTATATATTTTTCATATTTTTATTTCATTATTTCATTTCATTTACTATCATTACCATAAAATTAGAAAATCCCAACAGAATTATTGAAATAACAATTTTCAAAGACAAGACCAACAAGAACATAGTCATACATGTACACTAGACAAACAGAAGACCTAACAAAGGAGAAATAAATAGGTCTTTGTTATACAGTGTGTGGATTATTAATTAATTATAACCAATCAGATCTCTAAATAAGGGACAATTTTCATGTTCTTAAATCCTTATTTAACACTTAAACCCTATGTTGTCGGAACTCAAAAGAATCCTCTCACTGAAACGAATATTTCATGTACCCACAACATAAGGTTTTGTTGGGTAATAAGAGAGATAGTGTAGGATAAAGATCATGTTACTCCCTCTTACATTTGTATCTAATCCTCTAACCAATAGTGTGGAGATTAAAAGATTCACATTGGTGAGATGATTCCTTTGAGTACCAACAACATAGGATTTATGGGGGTCACATGTGGATTTAATAGTTTAAATTACTCTTAATAATAATTCATACCACTTGAAACACATAATGTAAATACATTTTAAACACAAAAGACCTGTAAGTTATTTTTTCTAAGAAACAATTGTCCGCTTGAAGATCCGTTAACCATATAGGAAAGAAGGAGTGATTGAGCAGGAGTTTGATTTTGCAAACAGGAAGTTAACTTGACGTTGGTTTACCACAAAGTTATAAGTATCAGACATTGTGTGACAAGTTTGTAATATTAAAATACACAACATTTTGCAATTTCCTCATGTGTTAGATCTAATGATAATCCACTTGGAATATATTAGAAATCTCTAGTTTACTCTTTCCCACATATAACAAATCTGAAAGCATTTATGCAAACGAATAGAAAATGTCTATTAAAGAAAGTATAAATGTTGAAATATTGGAGCAAATGGTGAAATTATTGCTCATCATGAACAATTTCTCATATTGCCACAATGTTTTCAAACTTTGTCTACTGCAGAGGCGTCAGAAAACGTCTTCACGTGGGATCGGATTAAGGTGTTTCAGTCATTTAACCCTACCCACCTGCAGACGCATCTCATGCTGAGAAATTTCGCTTTTTGCCACAATGTTTTCAACTTTATATAACAGTTAAACTATCTGTTACTGTATAAACTAGAATACTTCATAAACTATAGACATAAACTAGTTTTAAATGACTGAAGTACTTAACATGTTAACCCTATTCCGGATGCAGTGTTGACGTAGGATATGACTTTTGAAAACATTGTGAACAACGGAGAAACGTCTCCTTTTCCCACAAAGTTTGCAACTAAATATAATTTGACCTCTGAAGTGCTAGATAGTACAACTGTTCACTCGTGTGTTTTCAATGCGGACGACTCTTAACATGTTTTATCGGATACATCTTTTAGAAGATTGACATGAAATGTTACTAAGATTAACCGTTAACTGATAAATACCGCCATTTTGCATTAATATGTATAGGTCAGTTATGTCCCCATTAATATCAAACAAATAAATATATGTATAAAAGAAAAGATAATGGTGAAATTGACTGATGTATTTGAAAGGTTATTTCCATCAGATCGAAGGGAAATACAGTCATAGTACAGTCAAAGTAAAAGGAAGTTTAAATTTCTATTTATTTAAACAATGCACTGAAACAGCAATTACTTTAACCCAGTAAATTGTGTGTAAATAAATAAATTTATTCTAAAACCCTTAAATGGTTTGATGTTATAATGTTTTAAGTTCTGTATATTCCAAAAGTTTCCCCGACACAGGCATAATAACAATTATTTGTAAAAATTGTTATAAATGTATTTCCCAATGTCAATTCAATTTATATTGTTCCTTCTAAATTCATCATGCCTCGATTTACCCTTCATTTGGTAATTTCCCAAGATTTATTTCTGTTATTTAACAGTTTATCACAGATTTTCTCCAAGATTGGCTTACATACATACAATGTGGAAACATTATTCCTTGATCAACATCGTAACTAGGACTTTATATCGGGACTTACTTACTATAATTTACGTTGTCCTTAGCTATCGATGAAAATAAATGTTAGTTGTATCATTGAAGATTGATTTCGATATGAGTTTATAGGTAAAAAAGGATTTGCTAAGTTGAATTAAATAGTATTCGATATTTTAGAAAGAAAACCCATTTCGCATTGAAATGAATCTGGAGCATATATAGCGAGGAAAGAACGTTTCGCGTAATATTTCCGAACCCATTATATTCTGGGTACTTAAATATGTTTCTTTTTCAGTATATATTACCTAACAAACAAAGGAACACATCCATGACATAATGATGCACTACCAGCTTAATGCCATGATAGGCCCCCCTGCCCTTTAATGTGTTTTAACAATAAACACATATTTCAATAGCACTATATGATTAAGAACAGTAAATCTGACTGCTCAATTATAAGACTCGTCATTTAAGACGTTGTAATAATAGCAGAGAACTTCACAAGTCCTGCAAGGAAAAATAACCCAACAAAGAAATGACCTAGTTTTAACTCTTTCAGCGCCAAAGGCAATATTGAGCATTTTGCAAACAATGCAGATTCAGGCAAGTCAGCTCGTAACGAGCTGTCTCACCTGAAATCTGCATTGTTTGGCTGTGAGTTATACACATATTCCAAAAATCCTTTAACATGAATATAGAATCGTCCGAGTTTGAACATGGAATAGTCTACTTTAAACAATTCGGCGCTGAAAGGGTTAAAATAAAATCGATCACAGAACTGCATGAATAATGGATTGTGTCTGTTTATAATTTTAGGGAACAGCTGCGGCCCCTATTCTCTGTCCATAAATATTGTACGGAGAATAGTAAGGTCCGAGGGACTGTGGAGGTGGTAAGCCTTGTGGAACAGCAGACATACTCGATTTATAGGGATGGAAGCGGCTTGCTAAAGCACTGTTTCCAAGCGGACTCAGACTACCGGGGTACATTCTTCGCAGGCTTTCGGGGCTTAAACTACTAACTGAATTTAAATAGGCTGGTAGACCACTTAATTCTGCAGATTGGGGAAATGAAAGGCCAAGTCCATAGCTAGCTGACAATGCGGATTCCCCACCCGACGTATGTGTCCTAAGATGTTGCAAAAGTTCCTCTGATGTACTAAATCGCTTGCCACAATAGTCACTACCCGACATCCAGTTACACACATGTGGGTGGCCTTGTTGTTGTTGTTGATTTAACAAGTTCTGAGTATACAGATTATGGAGTGTAGATAATCCTGCCGAAGCCGAAGACAAATTAGAGGCACTGTACGAAGAATGAAGAGCACTAGACACGGGCAATCCAAACATATTTAATCCCTGCATAGCTTTGTCCTGTGAACACTGAGCACAACCAGGGGATGAGCACTGAGAAGGAAGATGTCCGGGTTGTACGGAAGCAGAGAGACAGTTTGTACAGTAAGGATCTTTACACGGTGAGGATAAAGATGGATTTCTCATTCTGGCATACTGCATATATTGAGCCAAGGCAGCTGATGAAGACCCTGCTTTTAAAGCAGCAGCTTGGTGAGCAGCAAGTGCACTTGCGTGAGCTGATGCGATACTAAGTCCATTCTGAGGGAGGACATATGGATATCCAACTGCAGCCAGCATTTCAGGCGTAGCTTGTATTGCGCCTGCACCATATGGATATCCTGCTAAACCAATATGTCCGTAACCAGGATATAGTCCATGTAAATGCTTTGAATCATGACCCGGAGAATATTCTCTCCTTGTTGGTTGTGGTGATTCAGAACGTGGTCTTTTTAATGATGGACTACCCTTTCTGTCATAGTGATCACGATTGTCCTTTGTGGTATCAATTGAATTGGTTCTTGGACTTGTTCGGTCTGAGTTACTTGACATCGTGTTTGGTTTGGGTGAAGGCACTATATTTCCAGTTGGTTTAGAGTTACCACCCATCATCTTAGGTTCTAGTTTAGGACTTAAAGCAGCGTTATAGTTTCCTTTCTCTGGTTTAGGACTTGATGTTGACAACGGATAGAAGTTTTGGATGTCTTTTGCGGGCTCCTTTGGACTAAGCCTGTGCTTGTCCGTAGAACTCCTTCCTTCCCTAGATTTTGATGGGGGAGTTGCCTTTCTGCTATCCGGAGATGTAGATTTACACTCCTTCTTCTCAACAGATGGTATGATTGCTTTTGAAGGCGGATCTTTTCCAATGCTGTTACATGTCTGTGCTAATAATGCGAGTGGGCTATTCTTTGCATCCAACTGAAATCACAAAAATAAGGACAATAATAATATGCTTTCATTTATTTTCATTTGTTGTTGTTTTTTAACTGAACATATTTAAGATTACATAAAGCATGCTTTATAATTTATTGACAAAACATGACTACAACATTTTGAAAGCAAACAATAACAAAATCGTCCGGTATAACTATAAGTCATTAATTCACACAATAATTATTTATTTGACTATTGAAACACATTTGTATGGTTGTTCTTGAGTATGTTATAATTTTTGCTCTTCAAAGAAACAACAACGTATAAACAATGAATGTCCATTAAGTTTCCCTAACGCATAGACAAAGTGTGACCTAGCTCTTTCCTGTTCTCAAATTAGACAAAGAAAACTTGAAGACATTCCTGTCAAATAGTATGGATTTAGATCAGATGTGCTTGTTAATCATGAATGAGCAAGCAAGTATTAATCATTTTGTCTCATGCAGTCACATTTTACGCGTCTGCTGTAGACGACCACGTTGGAGAAATATGGGCCACAAAAAGTGAAAATGTTCATAATAAGCAATTCGTCATTTTGCCACAAGGTATTCAACGCTATGACACTTTCATTTAGTTGTTCACAGTCGTTTGCAGTATATTTAAAGTATGAGGGAAAGGGTTTATTTCCACTGTAACCAAGCCCCCTTTGCTTGATTTTCTTAACACTCATTTCCAACAAAACTATTAAAGATTTTGAAATTCAATAAAGGGTACATATACTGTTTTAATTATATCTAGATGTGTTATTATCATATATTTCTGCCTGAATGTATGATATTATCAGCTTAATATAATCATGTGATGAGATTTATTCTTGTTTCTAGGTCCCCTATTACAACATTCATAAATTTTGCTCCAATATGTTGCATCGTTTCCTCATTACTGGATGTATCATTTACTGAAAATCTAATTTTCTCCTAATATGGACTGCTGCCATAAGTGTATATTGATCCAGAAGCCTACCAGGCGCTTTATTCCCATTATTGAAAATATTACTGCTGTCTGAATCAAGCGCGTCGTTAACGGGGCAGTAAACCTATCAAACCAATACGTAGACAAAGCGTTAACCGTTTTATAGGAACAGCGTGGTTTTGAAACTTGGATTAAATTGTTCATGTTCTGAATTGGTTGTATGTAAGGAATGCCGTATTTTCATGACAATTTATTCCAAATATGAACTATTTATTTTAAACTTTGGATTTATGTTTCTTCATCCAAGGAGAAAAACGGGAAAATTCAGGACGAACACAACATAGTATTTATCAGCATGTAACTGCAATCGAAAACTACATAAGGATCTCGTAAATATTTTTTTAACAATAATTACAGTAAGAAAAAAAATTCCTTAGATACTCTTAGAATCGACAAAGGTACATTGATCTCTCGTTTAAAGAATTATTTATGGTTTCAAAGGAGATTTGTCTATGAAAACGTCTCCGAAAATATACAAAAGAAAACAGTTTAAAGAAATACAAAATTCTTACCGTTGTTGGAAGTGGTTGTAGATAGTCCGGTGATAGATACTGCGATGCAGCCGATGATAACATTTTCACTGAATCTAAACGATCCATTTTCAAGAACAGTTCACAGATATAGAATCCAAGTATATTGTCAGATAGATTAGACTATTTCACCCAAAGTCCAAGCTAGTAAACACGACAAGGTCCACTAAAACATAGCGAGTAATATTACAATCCTCTAAACACTAAACCTGCGGTTGTTATGTACGTGTTTCCTGCAGCAAGATGGCGGTGAGTTATAGTCGCTGACAGGTTTGATAGAAGTAATGTATCGCGCTAACACTACCGGCTGTCAATCATTCTTCAAACCCTTTTTTAATACCTAACTCTTGTTTGCCGCCCATGCAGTCGATCCGAACACTCAAATTGTATGTAACACATAACAAGACCCAGCGCTGTTTTCCTCGAGGTAAATAGAGTGGCGTTCTAACGCGTCTCCGATTGGTCAATACAGCCGTTAAATCGTTTCCGATAGGCGGAGTTTATAGGCGGGCTAAAAGGACCAATCAGCACGCGTGATCGGAGATCATTCGGTTGTTAGTCAGCCGTGTTATAATGAAGCACCATTAATCTTTAAGAAAGCTCTTCTGTCAATCAAAACTAATTTATACGATGGTTTTGCGATGATGGCGTTGTCGTAAATATGAAAATGAAAAGATAAATGCCTATTGAAGTGACAATAGGCGACCAAGACATGACTGAATAACACCACGATTGATGTAGTGTTTTTACGAGCGGATATAACTTCTTTTAACAAGGCTTTAATCTTTCCCTGTCAGGCGCTATGGACTTGTCCAATATAAGTATGGAAAGGGACTCGACGGAAAAGGACGGTTTTATTTCCATATCAATTACGGAGAAGTAATATGGAAAGTCCATTAAGAATGATGAGTCATAATGATCACTGAATTCCATTTTCTAAGATTTCATTTACTTTGAGTTTATAGCAGTGTAATTCCTTGCGTGTAGGGGTGGGGTAGGGTGCAATTGTATACTCTTTGTGTTTCGCATTATCCCTGTATAACGACGCAACGTGATTAAAACACACACACATAAATGTTTTTTGTCTATTTTAACCATCGACAAGTTTACCAATCAAAGCCTTACATACACCATTATGCCGTAGTATATGTCCCATCAAACGTTCTACTTGTATTTCTCGTGTTTAAAAAACTCTTCACCCTTTTCACTTCGTCGTTTGTCTTTTTCTTCACCCAGTGTTTCTTCCTCCCCATTCTTTTTGTCCATGTTTGCTTCATCTACTTCGATTCTCTACCTTCATGCATTTTTCTTTTACTGCTTCGTCTAGGTATTTTCTTCTTGTTGTTCATATTTTCTTCTTCATTGTCTTCTTTTTATAATTCTTCATCTTCTTCTCATTATAATTTTCTTCTTCTTTTTCTTCTCCTTCTTCTTCTTTTTTTCCTTCTTCATATTTTACCAATCATAGATGTTTTCCCCAGTCCACTGGAGACATCTTTCAATCCTGGCATTATGTGATAAAGAGTTGGAATAACAATACAAGAATATGACGATCTGGATCACTGTATTAATGGATAAGATTATACTTAAACCTTTCAAACATATGGCAAATCTGCAGCTTTGAAAACACTTAGGCGAAAATATGAAAATATTCAAAAACGAAAGTACATTTATTGTATATAGTTGATAACAATTTGGTAAACAAAAGTTAAATAATTGCCCAGTATATACAATTTCTCCTTTTGCCACAATGTTTTATGAATTCATCTGCTGCAGAGGCGTCAGAAAGGGTCTGTCAGCGAAATACAAGTAGATTCCCGACATAGTGAAGGGGGTTATAGAGATAATTTGATTGCGTCAATTTACATAAAATTGATCCCTGCTCTCTGTCTGTCAGATTGACCATTCAGTAAACATACACACGAGTCGCGTAGGCCGAAAGAGGGGTCTTGTTGCATTTCCATGTTGACGCTTGACCAATGTACACAGGCTTGATGAGAGTGGGGCTACATTTCTTCTATGTTTTTTTTTTTCTAGAAGTCATATTATATGAGCCGTCCCGCGAGAAAACCAACAGTGTGGACTCTGCGCAAAGTATCGACCCGGATCAGCCTAAGCATGCCGCGCAGGCTTACCCGGATATACACTGTTCGCCTCCTATGGATTTTCTGTTTCAGGAATCATTACTCTATACCTCTATCTCCCTGAGACGGAATGTGTCGGCCCGGATCAGTCTGCGCGGCTGATCTGGGTCGATACATTACGCAGAGAAAATAATGTATTATATTGTTATGAATTACATTTAGGCGGACTACGTATACTCTGATGAGATTAATATGTTGCGTATCAGAAGACTCGCCTGAGTCTTCACTGTTTGTGTATGCCGCAGGTATTCAATCTTGCTGGACGTGGTTTTAACCCCCTTTCCCACATGCAGACGTTTTCTGACGCCTCTGCAGCAGACAACTGTCGTAAACATTGTGATACAAGGAGAAATTGCCCATACTGAGAATTCTCTCTTTGTCACAATTTATTTTTTTACATTATGCAATAAGTATACTTTCATAGATAGATAGATAGAGATAGATAGATATATATATATTGTATTGACTTAAACTATACATAGTTTTTCATCATACAACATAAGTATTAATAAATAAATTGCTTTCATATAATGAGAATTTTCCTAGTTATGCCTGGATGTGTTCAAAATCGTCTGCGGCATAAATGTTGATTCTGGGAAAAGGGTTAAAAATAACCCATATTAACCCTTTCCCTCATATAGACGCTTCCTGACGCCTCTGCAGCAGACAGCTTTTTAGAAACATAGTAACAAAAGAAGAAATTGCACAAAACGTGCAATTTCTCCTTTTGTCACAATGTTTTCCACTTTTAGTCGGGGAGGTTATCCATTCAATTATAGAGATTTTCCATTATTTGACAAAATATGTACAAAGTCGTCTGCTGCTGAATTGACGTATGAGGGAAAGGGTTAACTGTGATAATGATAGTCACAACATCGGCTACAGCACCAATCGTATTATCCCTATCCGATACAAAGTCTTATGATCGGCTCAACAACAGATAGCTTACGCTAACATTGTTTGGAAAGGAGGGATGTTTGCGTTGTTTTATTGTATAATTGTAAGATAATATAAGATAAGAAAATGGTTTATTAACGTGACCTGTGTGAATCTAAATACAAGAATAACAATTGTTATGCTTAGTTACCACGCCCGACCCTCTGGGCCTATAAATCACCATACATATAAACATCAAATTAACGCTTAAAGTCACATGAAATGAATTAAGTTTCAATTATACAATAACACCCTGAATTAAATGTTATTTGAAAAGAGTGTGTGGAAATGGTACCTCGCAAATAATAATGCAAATTCTATTTTCACACAGTGTTTCCAACTCATTACTCAAATACAATCTTCATTTTCAATATATAAACGTATCAATGTAGTTGATTTATAGTGATCACTCCGCATAAGGCAATTCATCGACCATACTTAGCTGATCTCTTGCTTGAATACTCGCTACTGACTATAAACTTCGCATATTTACCGGGATTAATGTTTTTCAGAAATGCCAGCAAACGTTTTTTTTTTCAATAGTGTGGGTTACCATATCATTGTAATATCCTTGTCCCTCAATCGGTTAATTTTCCCATTCTATTTCAAATATGTAGGTTCGTACATACGATACCATATATTCCTTCAGTTCGGAAGGATCCACATTAAGTATCAGACACTGATCGAAGTTAATTTTGAAACAATATCGTTTCATAGTAAACGAAATGATAATACATAATATATGCTTTACTACATACCACGGACACGCGTTTTGGCTGATGAGAGTTTTTCTTAAATATTTAAATTTTATTTTATTTTCAATAATTCATTTTAAAGTCGATTGCGAAACAATTTTACAACTTGTGTATTAATCACCTTCGATATCTGCTTCCTGAAGATATCTCCGGTACTCGAGCTGTTTATAAATGTGGAAATTCCCTCAAACGCAGACACGGGATATGCACCCGGAACTTTGGAATTATCTTAATTACGACAGCATCACTCTAAGTTGTGAACAATCGTTGCGTTATGGAAAAGGGAACATAATTAAATATGGAAACATGACGAAAACAAGCTTATTGAGCTTTCAAATGAACATGCTTAACAAACATATTTAAACTACAAAACATGCTTCTATCCTCCATTCTGTACATTCTTTCGTTTTTTTCCTCTATATACTTCATTATTTTCTCTTATTCTCAATTTCTCTCTCATATTGATTTAATTCCTATGCCTTTTGTTGCCATCTGATCACGTTGTATAATATATTGCAGAGCTGTCATTTATGTATTATGTACATTCTCAACATCGAAATAAAAAATATTGTATTGTATTGTATTGTTAGCCTTGTATTTTTGTATTTGCTTTATTGAATTATATTAACGAACCCTTACCAAAATAGACGTACTTGCAACAGGGTTATAATTAGCTATACAGGTATAATCTTTATCTATATATAATCATTGTACATACAATTAGGGACTACTAATACGGAAAACCTCAACAAATTAAATTATAATTGTTCAATGAAGTTGAAAACATTGTGGCTAAAGGCGAAATTACTCATGCCAGGAATTTTGTTTCCCTTTTGCCAAACATATTTTTTAAAAGTCCGACGTCTTCTGTAGATGCACCACACTGTGTCTGGGAAAGGGTTACAAAGGAAGGTATTGCTCAATCTTATCATTATTCCGACCCCCTCCTCTCCTCTACCCCCACACCCCTTGTTCAGCATCTATTCTTTTCAAGCACCCCTGGTGTTCTCTGAAGGACGGCATAAGCCTTGATCGACTTTCTAAGTATGTATACCAATGCCATTATCCCTTGCCCACATAAGACACGTATGTAGCAGACAACTTAGAGAATAATATGAAAATAAAAAGGCTAAACCCCTTTCCCACATGTAGACGCTTTCTAACGCCTCTGCAGGAGAGAACTTTTGAAAACATAGTGGCAAAAGGAGAAATTGCTCATAATGAGCAATTTCCACTTTTGCCACAATATTTTCAACTCTTTTCAATAATTATACTTTCATTAATACAGATCTTCAATAAATTTACTAGGATCATTTCAAAGTCATCTGTAGATTTATAGTATGTGGGAAAGGGTTAAACCGTAAAATAATATCTTATTTGAGTCAGAAACATTGTTCACTATAAGTAGCTTCAGCCTTTTATTACAAATAACCATGAATAGATGGTGCAGATATGAAAGGGTTATTAACCCTTTCTCTCATATAGACGCTTTCTGACGCCTCTGCAGCAGACGGCTTTTTGAAAACATAGTGACAAAAGAAGAAATTGCACAAAACGTGCAATTTCTCCTTTTGCCACAATGTTTTCCACTTTTGTCATAGGTTATCCATTCAATTATGGAGATTTTCTATTTTTTAACAAAATACGTTCAAAGTCTTCTGCTGCAGAATTGGCGTATGAGGGAAAGGGTTAAACTAATCCTCCGAAGGTCCAACTTCGTTGGGCGTAGCTGTCTTGCTATACATGAATATGCATCTTTGGTGCACTTCAGTAGTCGTAGAAACTGACAGTAATTGAGATGTCGGGGCAATCCAAAATATCCCCCGTTAAAATCAACAATCAGCCTTGACCAGTGTAGATATCGGCTTCTTAATTACATTGTTTGTAGCAACATGGCGAATGAAATGGACAATGGCTTAGTTAGCGGAATATTTGGTTACTTAGTACAACAAACACACTGATAAAACATGGCGTTCCTTTATCCGCTGATTAGTAATACAATCTTATTAATCGTGGTTTAAGATAAATGGCGTCTATATAATTCATATCGAATATAGCACACATTTGTTTAGAAATGAATTACATGTATACTTTGACGTGATCTAATCCCTCGAACCAAATGCGGTAAGCTTTTCATTTCAATGAGCCTTCGTAACTCCGTCGGTATCAATGTAGCCTGTCAATGAAGGGGTTGTAAATTCGAACATAGCTCGTCCAAATATTCTTTCCGACGTTTGACAAAAGTCAAATCGGCAAATCGTCTTCCACCGAAAGGCTATAAGTCTATAAGCGAACAGGCAGCCGTCATCCGACTTAGCTAATGATGAAAACGGCGTTAAACCCCATTCATTCAAACCAGGTGGTAAGCGCTCAATTTGTGACTTAAGTCACAAAAACGAATAATGTTCGTTTTCGACCGTTTTTGCACTAGGGCAATATATTGATTGATTGGGGTTTAACGCTGTTTTTACAATTTCTCATTTATATCACGGCGGCTAGTTCACATACTTATGCATTTCCTGGTTTTCTCACACCAGTACTCCACACAACAATCTTCCCAAGCAACTGGCTGCTTTTCCACATAAACTTTGCCCATTGGTGGAAGTCGAATGACGCATGTCGCGAAGAAAGTCGGCCGAGACGTGATTCGAACTCGCAACCCCTTGATTGACAGCCCGCGTCGCTACCGACGGAGCTACCGAGGCTCGGCGTGCACTAGGGCTAAACACATACCATACTTTGTAGCCTACTACTTCGTCACCTAGGAGTCATGAATAAGTGTGAAGCGTCGTGTTATAACTGGAAAACTTCTCAAAACGACTTTAATAATTGAAGTGATATCTATTGATTGAACATGAGGTACTTCAACGCCAACGCCTTTCCACATACAACACATATTCAGTGGACGACTTTTGAAAACATCTACTCAAAAATGTGAACAATCTCTATAAATGAACGTTTGATTATTGAATAAATTGGAATACATTATGACAAAATGAGCAAAATCTCCTGCTGCCATAGTGTTACTCAAATGTCGTCTGTTGCAGAAGCGACAGAAAGCGTATGTTAGTGGGAAAGAGATCAAGTAAAAAACATCAGAACACGATTAACAAATAAAACCAGTGCAAAATGTATATTAGAAATTAATGAACACAAATCAAAGCTTATAGATGAACTGTACACATTTCATAACCATACCGGAATTTCACTTAAAAGAGAAACATTCCCTCAGAAAGAATTATCGTGTTATTAGATCGAGGGCCAGAGAGGCGCGAGCTTGTAGTATTGGGCTCGTTTGTACACCAATCAATCTGTTTAGCAATAAGGTGTTTATCGCTAGATTGAGATTGACGCGTCGAAAGATTTTTCGACTTACGTTTGACAGATTGAACAATTAACCGGCAACTTCAAAAGGCTATGGCAAGGCTCTTATCTCTATTGGCAAATAAGCGGCCGTAATTCTATCTGCTCCCGGACACGGGCTATACAAATTTGCTTCACAAAGTGATCCACGTCACGGTAAAGCCCTACCTTGGGGGATTGTTATATATATATACACAATTATGATTAAGGTCTATTCGTGAGATTGTGTAGTTTTCTTTCGATCAATAAATATTTTATTTATCAATCTTCGAATGGTAAATTATTGGAAGATGGACCGACTCGACAGAAGATAACCATGTTATATTTTTCAATTTCTTTTGGTTATTTATTTCTTATTTTGTACTTAACTGTGACTCGAACTGCCAATATATCCTTGTTCTAGTCAAATACTTTGTTCTAGCCGTTCGTATCAACCATTTTACCATCTACACACGCATGTTGACGCATCTGCAGAGTGCGGCTTTTGAAGACATTGTAGAAAAAGGAGTAATAGGGCATGATGTTTTCAACTCTATTCACTAATTACACTGTGATTTATAGAGAGTTTCCATATGTTTGCCGGTGTGTTTTCTAAGTTATCTGCAGCAGATTTGTTGTATATATATAGAAAATGGTTAAACGTAGCAAGTCTAGAGTGCTTAACTGGTACATCAGGATATTTCGCAACTGTATGCGCGCATATTTTACTCTTCTCGGAATAATAACCGCGTGTACTTGTAAATGGTACGCATCATTTTGGCGCGGCGTGACTCTCGCGGTTTTAAAGAAGCACTGGAGGTCAGGGGTTAATGTGACCTTCACTGATAACGTTAAAACAATGTTACCCAAATATGCATACATAATGTGAAACGTTGTTTAATGGTTTACCAAAAATGTTAATGTTTTATGGCTTATTTACTCCTACTCGCCCGTAGGTAACCGATACTTTAGTTGATTACACCATACAATTATAACCCAGTCCCCATAACGTTGTAACTATATCTTGAAATAAGGTTAAGTTACACGTTTATGGTGTCTTAGCCGTCGGGAGCCCAATTTTAATGAGTTTTGTTAGTTTCAAAATGGGCTTAATTGTCTAAGTGGGAAGGTAGTCACCCAGTTGCCTGGGAAAGAGCCCGGACAAATTTACATACGGTGAACTGTCAGTCGAGATATAAACTAAAATAGCGTTTAAAAACGGCATTAAAATTCAAATCCAGTCAAATGTTGGCTTCAAGCTCTTTTAACCCTTTCCCTCATGTAGAAGCTTTCTGACAGCTCTGCAGCAGACGGCTTTTTGAAAACATAGTGACAAAAGAAGAAATTGCTCAAAACGAGCAATTTCTCCTTTTGCCACAATGTTTTCCACTTTTAGTCATAGGTTATCCATTCAATTATAGAGATTGTTTAACAAAATATGTTCAAAGTCGTCTGCTGCATATGTTTCGTATAAAGGAAAGGGTTAAACCCGTTTTCTGATAGATAATATGATTCCAAGGTATGTTCTAGTACTATTCGTTTTATAAATGCCGACCCGGTGCATTAATCGAGATACTATCGGAGCAGTTTGATCGGGATCTTCATTGTCGCTAACGTGGTCGTACAGGTGTCTTGGGACGCTCTAGTACCGTTCTTGATTGTTAATTCGACTAGAAGAATATGCAATTTGATCGTAACACATATTTAATTCCAAATAGACCGAAGGTCGGGTTTCGTGTGATTCAGCTTAAATATCTTATTCATTTATTTATTTATTTATCTATTTAAGTCTTGTCAATGAACAATCACTTATAATTACATTTATTGTCAAAGAAAGTATTAACCCTCATACGACAGTTCTGCAGCAGACGACTTTCAACATATTTTGTCAAAAAATAGAAAACCTCAATAATTGAATGGATAACCTATGACTTAAAGTGGAAAACATTGTGGCAAAAGGAGAAATTGTCGTTTTGAGCAATTTCTTCTTTTGTCACTATGTTTTTAAAAAGCCGTCTGCTGCAGAGGCGTCAGAAAGCGTCTATATGAGGGAAATGGTTAAGAGATAAAAACCACATGGTCTTTCATGATATGAAATATAAGAGACTGCCATATTGAACATATACAGAACAGAACAGTAAAGAAATTTTAATTGACATTAAGCTTATAAGCTCATAGTCACATAACACATACATATACATATACATACAACAGAAAATGGCATGTCCTTTAATCCATACATATACATAACATTGTTATCATATGTTATACATTTAGGTTGAAATGTGAGAATGATTCCGCTTTTTGTTATAACATCCAAACGAATGCAAATGTGATAACAGATTAAGATAAAAGCATACAAATACAGCTTCATGGAACTAAATATTCCGAGGTTAGTGAAGTATCAAAATATAATTAAAAGCGAAGAAAGTCGAAGCCCGATGGAGAAACATTGCGCGAACGTACACCTATATTTTTTTTTAGAAATCTGCAATCCTGCTCCTTCAATTTCAACTCCTTATTTGTAGACGATTCTTTAAAAAATTAAGAATGATATAACTATTATAATGTTGAGAAAAGGGGACAGTATATACAAAGAAAGCATTAAGGGCGTTTCAGTTGTTTGAGATATAATTGATCATATTTATGATTAACCCTTTCACTCATATAGACGCTTTCTGGCGCCTCTACAGCAGACGGCTTTTTGAAAACATAGTGACAAAAGAAGAAATTGCTCAAAACGAGCAATTTCTCCTTTCGTCACAATGTTTTCCACTTTTGGTCATAGGTTATCCATTCAATTATAGAGATTTTCTACATCTTGACAAAATATGCTCAAAGTCGTCTGCTGCAGAATGGTTGTATGAGGGAAAGGTTTAACCTCTTCCCACATAAAATAAACCTGCAGCAGACGACTTTGCACATTTATAGGGATAAAAATGGAAAAATTTCTTTAAGTGAATGTATTATTATTGAATAGTGCTATATATAGTGTGACAACTTGTTTTATAAAGCTGTCTGCTGCAATTTCATCAAAATGCTTCTACTCATGGGAAAATGTTATGTGTCGTCGTCGCTGTTTCCCATAATACACGCGGACAATCTCTGTAAAAACGACGACGCCATTGAAACACTATTTAAAATGGCGTTTAAACGACCACAGGGTCCAATTCCACCAACTTTACTTAGAGCTAAATAATACTTACAACTTTAAAGGCATATTTCATCATTTTTGTTTCCCTTATAACAATCTTAAAATATTTCATTTCCTAACAAGTATAATTGTCAATCAGCAATGTTTTTATTTATGTCAACTTATTCTTTTATTTTCATACATTCCACCATGTTTTACAAAATATTAGGAAAACAAGTATTTATGTATTACTTAGCGGTAAGCAATACTTACAACTTTAAAGGCATATTTCATAATTTTTGTTTCCCTTATAACAATGTTAAAAGGCTTGTCAGTCAGCAATGGATCTATTTATGTCAACTTATTCCTTTATTTTCATACATTCCACCATTAATGTTTTATAGAATATTAGGGGAACAAGTATTTAAGTATTACTTAGCGCTAACTAAGTAAGGTTAATGGAATAAGACCCTGACACGTTGGGTCATGTTTAAACCCTTTTCCCCATATATACGCTTTCTGACGCCACTGAAGCAGGCAGCTTTTTGAAAACATTGTGACAAAAGAAGAAATTGCTCAAAACGAGCAATTTCTCCTTTTGTCACAATGTTTTCCACATTTTTTTAGTCAAAGGTTATCCATTCAATTAATGAGATTTTTCTATTTTTTGGACAACATTTGCTCAAAGTCGTCTGCTGCAGAATTGTCGTATGAGGGAAAGGGTTAACATAATTCGTATACCATCTCCCACTATTAGACGTATTTTTACAAATCTTTGAACGACTTTTAAAAAACATCGTGGTATAAATAGAGACATTTCTCTTTGCGAACACTTTCTCCTTTTACCACAATATTTTCAGCTCTATTTGATAGTTATACTTTCATTTATAGAGATTTTCCATATATATATGTTTCAATATATTTTAAAATAATTTGAAGATTTGTCATAATGTGAGAAAGGGTTAAAATCTTATTTCAGATATGCCATGTTTATTTGTGTCACTATATAAGAAAACATTATTTTGACACGCGCCTGTTGGTTCTGTACACTATAGATGTTTATCAGTTTATCGCAGTTGATCGATAAAATATCTACATATTTCATATTGTTTTGTTTTGTATACTCCAAACATCCTTTACTTTGCATTGAATATATTATTACTGAGTGAATATCTATATATAAATAGTGATATGCCAAAGATTATGTTATTTATGTGAAAATAGTCCATTTTGTATTGTTTTCAGCTTGGCATGGTTTTTTTTTATAGTTTATATGTATACATGTCAATATCTCGTCCATGGGAAAAGGTATGCATTGTATAGAACCAGACGAGCGTCTCTACCATCAAAGACTTATCAATGTAAACACTATTCATATATTATTTACACAAGCTTGTTAGAAACTTCTGTCAACTTAAATACACTCTGATAAGCTGATGGATAGGGTGATCTGAATCTACACTGAACTGTCAACTAGTACCTTTTCACATGCACGGATTCAACTAGTCAATTCATGCAACTGTCTATGTTTTATATTCAATCAGTGTCATGACATACGCTATTTCTATGTTTTATATTCATTCAGGGTCATGACAGAAGCTGTTTCTATTTTTTTTTATATTCAATCAGGGTCAGGACAGACCTGTTTCTATGTATGTGACACGTCATATTTACTGGTCTGTTGTAGTTTTTAGTTTAAACTTATTTATTTGACATTGATTGCGAAACAAACTTTTAGCTTATATTAATCACGCTGGATGTCTGTTTCCTGGAGACGTAACCAGAACTCGCGCCGTTTGTGTGACAAAATCCCTAAGGCTGAACCCGCTCATCACGGGATTCGAACCCGGGTCCTTTAGTAGTGAAAACATAGTGACAAAAGAAGAAATTGCACAAAACGTGCAAGTTCTCCTTTTGCCACAATGTTTTCCCCCTTTTTGTCATAGGTTATCCATTCAATTATGGAGATTGTCTATGTTTTGAAAAAATACGTTCAAAGTCGTCTGCTGCATAATTGTCGTATGAGGGAAAGGGTTAAAGGGTCACTGT
The DNA here is from genome assembly GCA_031761405.1 of Serripes groenlandicus. Taxonomy (NCBI): domain Eukaryota; kingdom Metazoa; phylum Mollusca; class Bivalvia; order Cardiida; family Cardiidae; genus Serripes; species Serripes groenlandicus. The sequence continues at coordinate 24,854,676 of JASEVX010000004.1, forward strand.
TCGAATCCTCATCTTGAGTATAGGATCAATTATAAGGCGTGAATTCCATAACCCTGTTTGTCTCATTTAAATGTAAGGCTCAAACAAAAATGTTGACCTGTCACGTAAGATTGTTATCAACAAAGGCAATCAAACAATAAATCAACACTTCATGTCATCCCGTCTACGCCATATGCGATATCTGTTTAGCCATGTGGGTCTACCACTGATTATCGGTCGATCATCTCAAAAACCTTTGTCTAAAATATGTAGACTAGTAATATGTTCACAGGGCTCTTCTTCTACCCGCCTTAGAGCGAGCTCAAATCGGTTATTAAACAAAGGGACAGGAATCCGCTTTACCCCTCCCTGCGTGCGGCGGTGAAATGCCCTTGGTCAAGTCATATTACATAGCCTAGTACTGGTCAAGTCCTATAACATAGCCTAGTAATTGGCAAGTCCTATTACTAAGCTTAGTATTGGTCAAGTCCTATTCACGAGTACTGGTCAAGTCCTATTATCTAGACTAGTACTGGTTTGTTTACCAAGGGACCAATTTTCAGTCGCTGTTGTATAACTGAAACAATATTGAAAAATTACGTAAAATCCCAATAAATCAATTATAAAATAAACACGGGGAAAATACGGCGCCACTTCAATGTTTGTATCTGAAGGTTAAGTGACCACGTACAAAGCTATTGTCACCGAAACTGGACGATGTCGAAATCCGTTCACTACTATGACTTTAAAACATAGTAATTACAGGGAACAGCGTAAACCTTTATAATATCAGATGTATTATGTATTCTTTAATTATTTCATAGTTCAATCAAATAAAACCGCGAACGACCTAAGCGGTTTTAGTGCCAGTGTCGCGATTCTAGTTCTGTTCTGTAAAATGAATTATAATCATTTTCTTACAATCAATTGTACTGTAACTTATCGAAGGCATTTACATGTAGTTAATCGTAGTAATAACGTTTCCTTTCATTGTCAATTTAAGGTTAAGGTTAACAGTAACATCATGTAGACCGGTGCGTGATCGCACTGCGCAATGACTTAAATCGACATTATTGCATTGAGTTATACATGACTCTCATTCTAATTCCCTTATGTTGTATTTGATCGTCTCATTACGGTCAGTAACCTGTGATACCGTATAATGAATATGCTTTTATATTTGTTACACTGAAATATTTTCCTCGCAATCCCCACCGCGGTGCCTCCAGCGCTTTGATTGTACGAAGCGGCGTTAGTTGAATGTGTAATTTGGTCGCGCCAGTCGACTTCGATTATTGGGTACAGTGATGGCACAGAGCATATCTCATCAGTAATGTAGTCCTAGTAAGTTCACTAAAGGTTTTAAGTTTTAGCGAAATGGATACCCACCCACTAAATACCACATCTAGACCGCCACGGCTCGTGTACATGTGTCTATATATAAAATATCAAGTATGAGTTTTATTCATATTCATCAGAAAGTCATAGTCACGTGTGGTATGTATAGCATATAACAGTGAATCATACAAAATAATCCGGTATGTATATGTGCTCATAAGAACATTTTTTTTGTTTTAACATTTCATTACAAATTCACGCGTGTTTATATGTACGAGTATACACAATGACATATACATGCTTTAGAAGCTGACACCATAACACGAACACGAAGGTTCTGTCGATATAATCGGGTCCGATCGTTGTCTAAACAGTGTTTTCAAAAAAATTAAAAAATAATTTGGAAAGATAAAGAGTAAAGGGTGTTAACTTAATGAAATCTGGATTAAACCATCATCACGAAATGCGCAATTGGCTGTCAGAGAATTCCCTCGGAGGGCGCTTTGATCCGTCTTTTCTAGCATGACGTGGAACACAAATGCTGTCAGTTGGTGGGTCTCCCTGTTACTGACACTTACATACACTCCGATAATCGCTTTCCAACCTCCTGTCGAGAACGCCACTCATTCTATTAACACTAGCCACATTCATTCTATTCAAGCGAACACAAAAAGGGAACGCGGCGGTTTGCCTCAATCCTTTCCCATATATTATTCAGACGCATGTTACGTACGCGTATCGAGGGCTTTGCCGTGAAACGGTTGTAACTAAAAGCCTGTTTTTGAAAACACTGGTTTAGAGACAATTTTGACCCCTTTGTAAACAATGGAAATTTAGGTGCCATTGCTCAGAACAAGCAATGGCACCTAAATTTCCATTGTTTACCGAGAAAAATGATTTAACGCTTATAAAGACGTTATGGCGAGGTGATTAATCTTGGTAAAAAAATACCAATTTCAGTTACAACCGTTTCACGCCAAGCGCTCGATATGCTTACATATTTCTCTAGAATATATTGTATTGTGATAAATGGAGGAATTGTTCATAAGCAGGAATCTCCCTTAGTCATCATGTTTTCTACCCTATTCAATACATACACTTTCATTGATATCTATTTTCAATATTTGTGTCTAGACGTTTTCAAAGTCATCTGCTGCAGCGTTATGTATGAGGAAAAGGGATAACTTATTAACCCTTTTGGCTACGAATTTGTGTTTCTTCAGGTTACTTCAAGATCAGGATCAGATTCGCATCGTTTGCCTGATTCAAAGGAGACGTAAATTCATAACGAAACGATGTGCATTAGCTTGTGTATGTAGCCCTTTCCGACAAACACCTATTCTTCAGCAAACGTCTTTGAAAACATCTCGGCAAACATCTGTAAAATCTCTACAAATGACCGTAACATTATTGGAAAGTGTGGAAAACACTGTGGTAATGCTCGTGTTGATCCATTTCTCCTTTTTGCTACAATGTTTTCAAAAGTAGTCTGCATCAAATTAGACACGATACGTCTGCTAGTGGGAAAGGGGACAGATTGGTAGTAGCACTTCACTTCTCTGATAAGATGGATGAGGATTCAACCTAGGACACACATATATTTGCATTGCAATTACTATCAATCGTTCAAACAACGCTGAACATTATTTTTGTCACGTACGTTAACAAAGTTGTATTGTTCATTATTCCCATCGACCATCTGTATGTCTTGGTTTTTTTTTTCTTTATTCAATGATGTAACATTCACAGCTATGACATGCGTGCTGAGAGCGTGATCTTTACCTGTAATACCATGCCTGTAACCCGTTCCCACATACGACAAATCTGCAACAGACGTTGAAAGGACCTTAGCAAACATATGCACAATCTTTTCTCATTTATGAAGTTGAATATGTTGTGGCAAAAGGAAAAATTGCTAATTATTGGCAATTTCTCCTTTTGCCACGATATTTTCAAATGTTGCATGCTGCGCGAGCGACAGGGAGTGTATATAACGGGGAGAGGGTTAATAATACATTATATAGCAAACAACTTGTAAGGTGTAGCACAGGTGGCGAATGAAAGAATATTGAAATATGGATTACCTTGTGGGCAGCGGGTTCTGGCTTTTGGGATTTGCCCACACACACGGTGCGAGTACTGGTTAAGTCTCGAGGAAGCAGACATCCAGCGTGATTAATTAATATAAGCTGAATGAAAGCTTGTTTCGCAATCGATGTATAATACATAAGTTTAAACTAAGAGCGAGCAGTGCGTACCATTAAACATTCCGCCATCTTTCTGTTAATATTTTGAAAAAAGGGAAGAGAATAAAAGTTCATCTAAAACATGAACAAATTGAAAAGGTTGGCGTTTCTTTTCTACCTTGTATGATTTCGTTTGATTGTCTGGCACAGTACAGCGGAGTCAAACACCTAAACCTATCACCGTGTTTATGGAATCAGACATGACTAAAACGTGTTTTAAATGGCTTCAAGTCGTAAAAGTATCAGTCGATGTATAATACATAAGTTTAAACTAAGAGCGAGCAGTGCGTACCATTAAACATTCCGCCATCTTTCTGTTAATATTTTGAAAAAAGGGAAGAGAATAAAAGTTCATCTAAAAAATGAACAAATTGAAAAGGCTGGCGTTTCTTTTCTACCTTGTATGATTTCGTTTGATTGTCAGGCACAGTACAGCGGAGTCAAACACCTAAACCTATCACCGTGTTTATGGAATCAGACATGACTAAAACGTGTTTTAAATGGCTTCAAGTCGTAAAAGTATCAGTCGATGTATAATACATAAGTTTAAACTAAGAGCGAGCAGTGCGTACCATTAAACATTCCGCCATCTTTCTGTTAATATTTTGAAAAAAGGGTAGAGAATAAAAGTTCATCTAAAAAATGAACAAATTGAAAAGGTTGGCGTTTCTTTTCTACCTTGTATGATTTCGTTTGATTGTCTGGCACAGTACAGCGGAGTCAAACACCTAAACCTATCACCGTGTTTATGGAATCAGACATGACTAAAACGTGTTTTAAATGGCTTCAAGTCGTAAAAGTATCAGTCATAGGTGATTGAATATGGCTGTGTTATGAGAACGTATGATTTAGACGCGGCGCCTACTTTTCTGTCCAGCACAACGCAGTTATGGAACTTCCCAGCAGTAATAACAAGTCACGAGAGAAGCGAACTTTGAAGGTTTTGATATGTTACTGCTTTGTTTGTTTAACCTTTTCTCGCATTCAAAATATGCAGCAGACGACTTTAAACATCTTGGCAAAACTATACAGAACTGTTTGTAAATGAAAGTATAATCATTTATTTTAATTGAAAACATCATTATGACCAATTTCTTCTCTGGCCACCTTGTTATCAATAAACGTCTGCTGCATATAAGTCTGCAAATGGGAAAGGCTTATCTGAGACACGCCATCGCCAAACGTCCTTTGTGTGATTTCAATGAGCGATACCCGGCACGTCACATCCCATTGAAACCATTAGCAACATGACTTTTTATCAGACGAGACAAAGTCGTATCGTGCTTTTCACTGATGAAAATTTTCTCAAATTTAGGAATTTAATTATTTTAAATTTACACACTTTACGTTGATTGTGACGCAAGTTTACACAACGTACTATCGTTGTCTGTCGGCAAATTCATACACTTATAACTCTCGATGTCTGTTAGTAAGTTCGTACAACGTACTCTAATAATTCTCGATGTCTTTTAGAAAGTTCGTACAACGTACTCTAATCATTCTCGATGTTTTTTAGAAAGTTCGTACAACGTATTCTAATTACTCTCAATTTTTGTTTCCTGGATGCTCAACTATTACTTTCGCAGTGTCCCAGATTCTGACCTGGCTCAAACTCGGGGCCTCAGGACCATGAATTCACCGCACGACATCTGAGCAACTATCTCATACAAAGCAAGGATTTAAATGTGATTGCTAAATCCTCAATGTAATAATATATCGGGGAATGAAAGAGAACTTGGGATTGTTTCTGTAAAGGGTGTTTCCTACCGCCAGCTTCTTATTCCGGCCGGTTAGGTTTTTGAGACGAGAAACTGACAAGCAAATAAAATCAATTACTTGAATGTTCAAGGAACGTGAAATTATGTATAAATTGCCGGTGAAAAACTGCCGGTTCAAACCGCTTCAATTTCATTCCTGTTCATTTGGTGTGAAGATTTCAATTGAAAAATCATTCAGTTTGATTTACATCGGAATCCAGACGTCCGTCAGAAATTGATGCATATTCTACTCCTTTACCATGATGTCGTCTTTTATATATGGATTGAATTGGCGGTATATCTCAAATCACAATTTCATTTTAATGTTTAATTGATTGGAGTTTAACGCCGTTTTTTAGAATGTTTCAGTCATTTCAATGCAGCCAGTTTCACACACCCTTTTGTTTTGTTGGCTTTCTCAAATCAATACTTATCACAACTAGCTGCTTTCCCACAACAGATTAACCTGCGCGTCCACGAATTTTAATCAGGATCTGATCTGTTGGACGAATCCGGGACAATACGTCCACGGACAAAATGCCACAGGACATAATGTCCACGGACAAAATGCCACAATATGAAAAGAGGACAAAATGCCTCTTTTCATATTGTGGCATTTTGTCCGTGGACATTATGTCCTGTGGCATATTGTCCGTGGACATTATGTCCTGTGGCATTTTGTCCGTGGACATTATGTCCTGTGGCATATTGTCCGTGGACATTATATCTGGATACCCTGTTGAACATATTATAGTCATAAAAACATCTGAGTGGCCTCTTGAAACCGGTTTTGCCCGACAATCCCACCGGAAAGAGATGCGTTGATCGTCATTACCACTATTATAACAAACTATCGGTTTGCATATGTCGTGGCTCGTATATATACATATCTGTATATGTATAGCTTCACGGTATATTTTTATATAGTCTGTTAATTACAATTAATAAATTACATCCTGTTCTTGTCTGCATAATTATCGACATGTATGCAATGCTCAGCTAAGGTTTGGTGATTCATACAGTGCAACTTCTCTATACAAACATATGACAGACAGATGTCTGGGTCCAAAACTATGAAACGTTCTCTGCTCAGAAATGAACTCCATGCTCCAAATAAGGCTTCTGATTGGTCAATTTGGAGAACGAATTTGCTTCTGACCAATCATATACTTCAGCACAAATTCTGAGCACAGATTAAACTTTTATAGTGTTGGAGCCTGCTGCTCTAGATAATGGTTTCTCTGGAGAGGTAATTGTATACAAACAGTCGAGTGAGAAGATTTTATTGTTGTTTCATAAAGCCGCTGATCTCACATGTTATGTTGTATGTATATAAGAATACATGTTAAAAGGAATACTATGAAAAAGTGTATACCTACATTGAAGATGAGTTCAATTTTATTAGCAAATGAAATTTCTATTCTGATATCCGAGTAAAATCTATCGACAGGTACTATATCACCCGTCCAAATATGTTTAAATTCACCAAACTTCTTTCATCAACTACAACGAAAATAACGAATAAACTAGCTAATTATATATATTTGCCAACAAAGTGTAGAAATAGTAATATATAACCATTATTCTATACATGTTCACCATGCATATAATTATAGTTATATACGAAATTGTTCATCCTCTATGTAGTATAATGGTATAAAAATAAATATGTTTATTTATTGATATAACCGTGTTTGATCTTTAATTCATTTATGAATATGTTTTGTATGACGAGATATAGATATATATTTTATTATTTAAAGTGCAACCTATAAAATACAACACAACACAATACAATACAATTCAATAATAAATAGCCAGCCTTCAAAGGCTTACGAAGCACTATATATATATATAAATAAGTAAGTAAGTAAGTAAGTAAATTGTTTATTATTATTGTGAAATGTGTTAACAATATATAATATACATTCATCATTTAACAATAATTATTTGTTATAGTACACCCGGCCCCATGGGCCTTTACAGAATATACGTTTCATTATATGTACATACAAATAAACATGAATTATATACAAAATGTCGTGATCGGATGAGCAATTATCTGAAAAATGTTTTCAAAATTAATAAACTGTAGTACGTGTAAATCGTTGTATAAGTTAATAACATAACATATATTATATTATATTCTATTATTTTCATGTGAACTGTAAAACAGAAAGGTCTGTAGACATTAATCACACCTGTCATTTTTGATGTCGCCAAATGTTGTTAAGGACAATACAAATACCTATTATGACAGTTAATATTACTCAGACTAATTAAAATAAAATGTAGAAAATCTACTATGTAAACTAATTAGATTGGCACCTGTTTCTGGTGTGCATGTCTACCGCATACAACGCTTACCATTCTGCAATCGTTTTACATATATATATATACCGATAGTAAAATAATAATTATGAAAATATTCAATCAATCTCTGCTTTCTTACTTACAGTGCAGACACTTCAGATGAACATTAAAAAGAAGGAAACACAATCGACCATTAAGATGTTTTTGTTACAGTTCTTAGATTGGCTTTCTGAAATCGTTTTTGGGAAACATTTGTTTTTATTGTAACGGCATACATTAGACATGTATTGTTATAAGCCTTGAAAAGAATAACGTTTATAAACCTTTTCCCACATAAAAAAAAAATAGCATACGATTTTAAATCATATTGGGCAAAACTATAGAAAAGTCTATTAATAAAAGTATGATTATTGAAAAGATTTGAAAACATTGTGCCACAAAGAGTCATAGAAATAATTGAGACAAAAATGCTCATAATGAGCCACATTGTTAGCGTCTGTAAGTGGGAAAGAGTTAACATGAAAAGTGCTAACTCCCAAAACTGATACAAAAATCATAGTACAATATGGGCATTGGGTAACTTACATTTTGGAACGAAGAAGGAAAATAGTTGACATTCGAAGCTGTTACTTCATGCGTCTCCCTTTCCCGCATGTTACTGCATTATGCAGAATTCGACTTTTGTTACAATGTTTTTAACCGTCTCTACAATTGTTATATTTCAATATAGCGACTTTCCATAGTTTTTCCCACTGATTTGTTGTATGTGGGAAAGAGTTAAAACGTGTTAAACAGTCGCCTACTTAATAGGTAAACACGATCAGTTCTGTACGAGAAATCGTTAACTAACCTAGACAAGCCATGGGAAAACCGACCTTATGGGAATCGTTATGTCTAGCAATGATCCAGATCAGCATATGTACCTTTTGAAATATCGCATGTTCACCATCGTGTCGTAAAAATGTTTATGGCAAACTGTATGATATCATGTACTTTTATTGTAAATGTCGTCTATTATTGGACCTTCGTAGGTCGATATACTTTTGTATGATGTTTTATGCCGCTTTCAACAGTTGTTCAGTAATAACACCGCGTTTCCTTGGAATGTTACCATTACAGCTACCATTTATCCTGACCCCATCGAGTCAGTCGTCTTGTCAGTTTCTCAAAATGCCCCAAAATGCAGCTGCGGCGATAGACATCTGCGTAATGTATCGACCAGATCAGCCTGCGCTGTCCGCGCAGACTGATCCGTCCGACACATTCCGTCTTAGGGGGGTAGATGTATAGAGTAGTTATTCCTGAAACAGAAAATCCACAGGAGGCGAAACAAAGTGTCTATCCGGTTAGGCCTGTGTGGCATGCTTAGGCTGATCCGGGTCGATACTTTACGCAGAGTCCACACCGTTGATTTTCTCACGAGACGGCCTACACATTGATTATTGCAAAGCTACGCCCCTGGTCGTAATGCTTACACCAAACCAAAGCCTGAGCGCCAAGGAGGAGGAACCATTTCTACCATGTTTAAAAGTACTAAGTATGACCCGATCTGGGATCGAATCCGCGACGATAATAGTGTGATCATAACTTTAAACATAATTGTGTTTTAGTGTGTCGTCTATACTCTATACATTACCAAAATAATAGTATATATGTGTACTTGTAATTTTGACGTAGAGCCTTCTAATTGAGTGCATTTCAATACACCACACCAATCCATTTTTAGATCTCTCATTGTATAAAACGAAAGTTTTCAGCTACAGCCGAGCCATTCCGTAACGTTATCCCATAAAGCCATAATGTTAAGTCCATCCCAGATGCATAAAAGCATTTTCAAGAATGTAAAATTATCATTTATTACTAACATACGTCAACGTAAATTAGCAAACTTCAGCCTAGCGTCTCCAAAAGGTAATCTATCAGCGCAAACTCGCTTTGAAGACGAATTATATTTTACAGAAAACCTAATTCATGCCTAAATCTGTGTTTACACATTGTCCCTTTGAAGTCGATGAAATATATAGAAACTCGGAGTATACATTGAGATCAAAAATCCATTTTCGAGGGAGAAAAGTCTCGTGAAACTCCGTACAAAAGATATCCGGTGTGCTACAAGGGCCGCGGTACGTATAACCGCTCCCTTTCTTTTATATATACGAACAGTAGGAACTGGGTGAGACTATACACATGAACAGGATCGTCATAATCTCAACTGTTCGAAAAAACGAAAACATGTGGAAAGGTGCCTTAGTTCCAGAACATTATATGTAAAACCAATAGTAGTTATTGCGTATATGACAGTGGTATTGGAAGTAGAAAACGGAGATATGTTTGCCACACTGGCACTCCAAACTAGAAATCAACCGCCCACCTTGTGTGTTTATATCAGGCGGTAAAACACATTAGTGAGCTATCCATCAAGATCAAAGGAACACTTGAATACGTCAATCATGTTCGTCTTGAGTGTTGGACTCGATTGTTTTGTGTGTGTCTCTCTACGTTTGCATCGTAGAACCGTTTGAATGGTTTTGATTTTGAACGAGAATAAAATACCAAGTTAAGCGCTTACCTGACAAGATGATTTTTATTTTGTTATTTAGCCTTTCCGCTCTGAGGGCTTCTGAGGAATAATCGCAACATCTGAACAATTGTGAAAAAAAATATATCAAATTGGAAACATTAGTTAAAGGGAGTACTTTATCGGATTGGGATTCTATTTATTCTTCCTCAATATTCTCAATAGTCATCTTCTGCCTATGGCGTCCACACTCACATGAACTAAGCAAAGGGCTGAATTATACTTAACTTCGCTCAAAAATTACTTATTTTATGCCGGAAATGACACATAGCTTCGGAATTTATATAGAAATAAAGCGATTGAAAATTTTACATACGAATCGATAATTGAGCTGTACGTTTTTCTACTCTATTTGCTAAGTTGTGGATGAAATGTCTGAAATGTTGTTGTTTAAAAGCTGAACATGAAATTGATATTTGACCTTAACCAGGCCGTGATAGTTGTCCCCCTTGTTCACATCCAATACATCTGCAGAAGTACGACATTGAAAATATTTGTGCAAAAACATGAACAATTTCTAAAAGTGAAGTTGTTATTCTTGAAAAAGAAGTTGAAAACATTGTTGCAAAAGGAGAAATTACTCGTTAGGGGCAATTTATTCTTTTGTCACAATGTTGTCAAAAGTCGTCTGCTGCAGCAAATGGTTAATAGATGGTGTGTTCATCGTGGTTGAGTGGTTAGCGTCGGAGATTTGAAACCGAGCGTCCCGGGTTCGATCCCCAGTCGCGCCACGACGGTCATGATGGAGTGCCCTTGGGCAAAGCACATTTTCTAGCCTAGTATTGGTTTGTTTACCCAGGGATCATGAATAAGTGAACTGTCGCCGTGATATAACTGAAATAATGTTGAAAACGGCGTAAAACCCGAATAAAACAAAAAGTGTTAATCGTTCCGAGCAAACATAGACGTCTTTTAAAACATCTGCGCAAATATTTAGAAACTCTCTTTGAATTTTAGTATAATAATTGAAAAAAAATATAAGATCATTGTGGTCAAAGGAAAAAGTTCACCTTTTGTCGCTATGTTTTCAAAAAGTTATCTGCTGCAGAGGCGTATGCAAATGGGAGGGGTTTAACGAATAGGGAGGAGTCTTGTAGCATCTTGGAATAATAAAGACCTGAACCTGTGCATATGTAGACTCTCACAAGAATGCACCTTGTCTGCGTTAGGTTTTTTGTTTTAAAGGGGATTTACGCCGTTTTCAAGACTACTTCAATTATCCCACGGCGACTGTTCACATATTCATGATCCCTTGGTAAATAAACCAGTACTGGGCTAGGAAAAGTGCCTTACTCAAGGTCACTCCGACATGACCGTCGTGCCGCGAATGGGGATCGAACCCGGGACTAATATTGATTTCCTCGCGAATTCGTAATCACTGCGAATAATGTCCGGAATTTTCAAATATCAGAAAACATGCTACATTATTCGATTTGATGATTAAAAGCGTGTTCATCGATTTAAAACGGCTAGACTGCATTCTACATTATGACCTTTCTACATTGAGTGTTGACAATTTGGTACAAACCAGTTACGCATAATAGAAGAGGTTGTCTCACATAGCCTCTCGTAAATAAGGCTGTTTGAACAATTTAGTCGCGAAGTCCTGAATTTATGAATACGCGAATTTAAGAAAAGAAAAAAAAGAGAAATTTTGACCTCGCGAATTTTTTAAGTGTTTAACTTATCGACGTGTTGGATTGATCGCTGGATGTATGCCTGATTCATTTTTGTAAGGTCAGCTTCATATTCATTGGTACCTTTATTCAAGAGTGTATTATGGAAAGCGAATCAGTGATAAAACACGTGAAGACAGCGGCAGGTACATTAGCAATCAGAACTGCTGCTACACTGTCTTTAAACGACAGATTCGTTCCATAAAATGGTTTGAATCTAATGATATATTCGAATGTCACCCATGTTCGAGTAAAATGCAGTACAGATCCGTTGGTTTAACCATTCCAGTGTGTAAGTTTGAACAACTGATCAATCAGCAATTCAGCCTTAACTGTCAATCAATCTAACCATACCATTGACGGAGATGTTACAAGACCCACACTCCCCTGGCTCGACTCAAATGTGTTTGACTGACTAGCTATACGTGCGTTTTATAACATGTTTCAAAGCGGATTTCAAATATAAATGTCACGACAGAGAATGTCAGTACTTTGATTGTTAAATCTGATTAATGCTAAAGCAGGTCTAAAGATCACCTCACATTATTTCAATAGATGTGTACTCTTTGATAACCGCAATAAATCTCCGCGCAATGATACCCCGTTTTCCCCCCATGCGCTGAAAAGTAGTTCCCAGTTTGAAGGTGATAATAATCCTGAATTTATAGGCCGTACACAACAGCTTGTATTTGTTACAGTTTAATAATGTCGAGACGGATTTCAAGTTTCCCAATATAACAGTCATTTTTCATTCGCTCTATACCCCGGGCTGTCATTTATGTTGTAGCGAAGCTCTTGAAAGCGACATTGAAAACCCAAAACGTATTTACTTCGCATCAATCAAGGAGCACTCTTGCCGCGCCAATCTTTTGAAGTTGATAAAAACTGTCAAAAGTCGAGATGTATTAGACTTAATGTTATCAAGCATCCATTTGCCTTCCCGAATGCCTGGATATGCCGGAATGGCGACGCTTACACCGGCGCTTTAATTCCTCTCCGCTAAAATGTTAAAACGAAAAGTAATGTCAATATAAATCAGAATGGGAGGTTTGGGGCTTTGCGTGACCCTTAATTCCTCCTCAGGAAGATATATTACAAAGATGTTTAGATTTATGTCGAAATAAATCACTTAGATGAAGCGTTTTTCACCAGGGAATATATTCATTATACTTAACGTGGAGCAGTTAATGCTTTTTGCAACGTATGTTTTGTAAATGAGAGTTTGAGAATTTACCATTACATTGGCTGGATTCATTACAGGTGTAAATGTATTAATCATTGAGTCAAAGTTAGTCGGTTTTCCTATGTGAACCAAAGTCTTCTAGCGTCTATCCGTCCGTTATTGTTCAAGCCCCGGTAGCTAAGTCGGTAGCGAGACGGGCTGTCAAACAAGGGGTTGGGAGTTCGTACCCCTGCTAGGCCTACATTCTTTCCGACGTTTGACAAATGTCACCGTGACAAGCCTCATTCATCTTCAGAAATGGGATAACAGTATGTATGTAAAAGCAGCCAGTTGCTTGGAAAGACTGTTGTTTGCAGTACAGGTGTTAAAAAAACAGGAAACACATGAGAAGGGGAACTTGCCATCCGGATACTACTGAAAAATCAAGCAATATGTTTGTGTATGTGTGTGTGTGTACTATTTCATGCTCGTATGATTTCGCCATTTATCCATTTATCTATTTGCTGTCAACCCCCACTTTCAGTGGGATCTACGTGTGATCTGCCTTGCCGATTCGAACCTTTTTGGCTCAGTCGTGTATGACGATGACTGCCGATTGAACTGGAATAATACTGAAATCGCAAATCAATCAAACTATCTAAGACGTTATCATTCTTTACAATAACATGGAGGACTAGATCAGAGGGAGTGAACAGGTCCTTTCCCGACAATATTTCTCTTATTACTCAATAAAATCCTATGTTGTGGGTACTCAAAAGAATCGTCTCACTGAGACGATTCTTTTGAGTACCCACAACATAGGGTTTGAATGTCAAATAAGGATTTTAGAACATGAAAAATGTCCCTTATCTAGAGCTCTGATAATATCATTGTTCTGCGGTTGACTCACTGTCTGAGAGCATTTTGTAATTAACATAAATAGCATCTTCCAGACAAGTTGAATGCAATTTAATGTCGAGGTATATTTCGAATATCTCCATAATATTTCAGAACTGTTTACGTAATAGTTTTCTTCCCTTGTTAACAACGCCTTTATAGCATGATGTTATGTCAACTGAATTCTTAAGATTAAATAAAATGCGTAAATGAGTTATAAAACATGTACTTTCACCATTAAGGGTTAATGACCGAACTCTAAACACATGAAGGCCGAGCCCCGACATTCTGTCGAGAGCGACGCGGATTGTCAATCCAGGGTTTTTGGATTCGAACAACATTCTTTACGAAGTTTGACAAAAGTCAGTGTGACAAGCGTCATGCTTCTTCCTTCTTTGGGCTAACATTATAGGAGCCGTCCCAGGTGAAAACCAACATTATGGCCTCTGCGTAATGTATCGACCCAGATCAGCCTGCGCAGTCCGCGCAGACTGATTCGGGTAGACGCATTCCGTCTCAGGGGGATAGAGGTATAGAGTAATGATTCCTCAAACAGAAAATCTACAGGAGGCGACAATTGTCTATCCGGGTAAGCATGCGCAGCAGGATTAAGCTGAGCTGGATCGATACTTTACGCATAGTCCACAATTGTTGGTTTCCTCGCGGGACGGCTCATAAACCGAAAAGCGGTCAGTCACTAAGAACGACTGATGTGTGAAGAAATGGTGTGAGTAAGCCATGCAACACATTGGTGGGAGGTTGATTGATTGATTGAATGGGGTTTAACGCCATTTTTTAACAATTTCTCAGTTATATCACGGCGGCTCCACATTGGTGGGAGGACTGGCCGGCGTGATAATACGGAACAAATGTTGAAAATGGCGTTAAACCTCAATCAATGAATCACTTAGCTTATATTTATTTTAACAATGGCATGATGTCGTGTTTGTCATATTATTTCTTGTATTTTTTATGTTGCTTGGGTGTTGTTGTTTTTTGTAATATGCAACATGGGTCCTTGACATTCTGGCTAGATAACTTAAACTTCAAAGACTGTAGCACTATGTCATGTACCGAAGACATGTAGATTTGCATGAAAACATTTTTTTAAGATTATACAAGGGCCATATGAGAATGTAGTATGCAATAGTACATATGCAAATCAATGTTAATTTGAATAACACGGTACACCTTTACATTCCCCCATACAAAACATCTTCAGCAGACGACTTTGATAATTCATTGGCGATATATGAAAACTCTCCGTAAATGAAAGTAAAACAATGAGGGACATCAGTGATAATTATATTATCTCCCTTGTCAGATAAAGACCAAGGAAGACCAAATAGTTGGTAGGACCATTTAGTTGGAATCCTTTGTCTTTATCGCTATTTCGCAATGAGATATTGCAATTATTCTGTACACATTAATCATAAATGTGTTAATTAAAGTGATGATTCAAAAGAGAAAATTTACATAGCAGTGTATAAAGAAAACAAATGTGGAATTACTGTTTCAATCTAATAACAGTTGGCCAAGACAATGCAATTATAAGTGCACCATCCAGTGCAAAGAAACAAATGATAAAAACAGAGGAAACCAAATGATAGGACCTAGCTAGATGTAGAGAGTATTAAAGGGAGATAACTGACCGATGTCTCCAATTGAATATAGATCTAATATTAACATTGTGGCAAAAGGAGAATGAACAATGTCTTCTGTTGTCACAATGTCTATCAAAACTTGTTTGCTGTAGAGGCGTTAAAATTCGTCTGAATGAGGATGAGGGCTACAAAGCAGTAAAGGGCTTCCACCGGGGGTTCCCGGATTGCATTACACATCTGACACCCGGTGTCTTGCTGCACTTACCGGCACAGTACGTTTCTCTATGTAGCAGTATGTGTAAATGTACCAATGAAACGTGACTGGTTCAACGGAACAAAGAAAGGAATCCATTGAAAAAAACACAACAGCATTATATCAAAGATTTAATCGACGCAGCACTCGAAGCTTTCTCCTGATCTCAACGCTGAAAAAACTCACGTATCCACAAACGAAACATAAAACAGATTTTATTGAGTGATTAAGGTGTAATAATGCCTCTCTTTAGTTAATGAGCATATTGAATATATACATATACGTGGAGCCTAACAAGTCATAAAGACCCTACGTTCTTACTTCATAAAGCACGGGTTCATTTACAGTAATGACGCGCGGAAACTTCCGTAGGAATGGTTCATATGCATTCGATTTTTTTTTCAGTTCTATGATATAAATAACTAAAGATTTTGGATGTCGAAAAGGAATATGTGGTATTGGATTGCTCTAGATTAGGGGTATATTTTATTTTCTCAAATACACATTTGAAAGCATCAGAATAGAATTATTTCAATGAGGCAATTTGTGTTTTTGGTTCTAATAATATATTGTTTTGTGGTGAAATGGATTGTAAAAAGTGGAGAACAGACCTTTCTACATGAATTTGTCTTGAATATTTTGGAAATATCACGATTGGTTAGAGAGTGTAAACTCAAATTTGAACCCACATGTCCAGCATTCGATCCTGATCATCATCGGTCATTGTGGTATTGTTATGGACATGCTTATCTGACCTAGTATCAAGGAATTAGAGAATCAAGAGGCAATCACGTGAAAACCAGAAATAAACTTCACTGCAGTATGAGGACGCTCGTATATATCTGATGACTACGTATTACAGGTCGTCTCAGATTGACCTTTGCATCAGCCAATCAAATTGTCGCCTACAAAATAGTTAGTTA
This sequence comes from Serripes groenlandicus, assembly GCA_031761405.1. Taxonomy (NCBI): domain Eukaryota; kingdom Metazoa; phylum Mollusca; class Bivalvia; order Cardiida; family Cardiidae; genus Serripes; species Serripes groenlandicus. The sequence goes on from JASEVX010000004.1 coordinate 24,871,402, forward strand.
TCAGCAGGAGAGATAACCCATACAAATACACGAGATGGAGAAGCAATGATGGCCGAAGGTTAGTTGTATCGAGCGATCTCATTGGACAGACAATTAAAAAACATACTCATGAATATTTGAATGCATAGGGTCAATTTGAGACAACATTTTATGCGGTGTCGTCTGATATAATATACGCACAGCGAAATAATTTGATCTGATTCAAATGAGATTGTATAAAAGAAGAATAGCACAAAAACACGTAAAATGCCAATACAGAAAATGTCTTTGACGTAGTTTCTTTATTTTGTTTATTTTATGAACATATCGAAATGGTATGTAACTGTTTAAATGTTCCTGTTTGTTCCTTCTGTAATAGCTTACGACCGTTTTATTGATGTTTTATGCCATTAATCGCTACATGCATTTGATTCTTGCTTTTAAAACACGGCATCAAAATCCCCGGAATTACCCAATGTCTTACCCTCGAGCTACGCTTTATAACGATACTTGAACAGACCTACCTATGAGAAAAAATACACGAGTATGCTTTATATAATATGTAAAGGAGATCGACCTCATCTGACTCGAGTTTATTACTTTCATGATATTTGTTCAAAATGGATGGTGCTTTACGCCGCTTTCAATGCTGTTGTTTGTTGGCGTCGTTTACCCTCGCTCTCGGCAATAATGCCATTTGGCGAGAAGCCGCTTTCAATGTTGTTGTTTGTTGGCATCGTTTACCCTCGCTCTCGGCAATAATGCCATTTGGCGAGAAGCCGCTTTCAATGTTGTTGTTTGTTGGCGTCGTTTACCCTCGCTCTCGGCAATAATGCCATTTGGCGAGAAGCCGCTTTCAATGTTGTTGTTTGTTGGCGTCGTTTACCCTCGCTCTCGGCAATAATGCCATTTGGCGAGAAGCCGCTTTCAATGCTGTTGGTTGTTGGCGTTGTTTACCCTCGCTCTCTGCAATACTGCCATTTGGCGAGAAGCCGCTTTCAATGCTGTTGTTTGTTGGCGTTGTTTACCCTCGCTCTCGACAATAATGCCATTTGGCGAGAAGCCGCTTTCAATGCTGTTGTTTGTTGGCGTTGTTTACCCTCGCTCTCGGCAATAATGCCATTTGGCGAGCAGCCGCTCTCAACAGTGCTTCATGATGATTTATGGTTAGGACGTCTGCATCAGAGATCGGGAGATCAAGGTTCAAACCCCGGTCGGATCATACCAAAGACTTCACAATGGTAGTAATGACTTCGCTCCTCGGCGCTCAGTGTTGAATAGATGTCAGGATGTATACTGCCGGAAGTGCTAGTACATTACAGAAGAAACGCCTTGGTATACTTTACCACTATTTACCCTACCGATCACACCTGCGACCTTCTGCAACCAAGGCGGTCTCTCTACTACATCTGAAAACGTGTTGAAAGCGGCGTAAAACAACAGACAATCAATCGACCAATCAATTATTCCGGAGCTACCTGCACTTACCACTACATTATCGGAACATGCAAACACTTATAGTAATGATGGCGTCCTTATGGCATGGTGTAGAAAGCGAAAGCAGATTCAGAAGGTTGTTTTGCATTTAAAAGTTGCTTTATTGAAACCCAATGGCATTTATTCCCAGAAATCCATTCGTGTACGTCTATGTTTTCAAACATACAACAGGCTTGTTATAGTAAGTAGACGATCGCTCTATATTAAACTTGAATAACACATTTGAAATAGGCAAATGCTTTCAATGGAGGGTTATATAAAAGTTACCATTGTGACGGTTCATTCTGGTAGAGAACCTCAGAAACATTTCAATCAAAAGATTCTTTTGAAATCCATCTAGTAGTAAAACCTTTTTAAGGTTCACGTTATTTCTTTTAAAAAAGTACTATTCCAGTTTCTCTGATGGTCATGTTTTTGACCAATCACAAGGGATTGTTACCCTCTTCAGTATGATAATCAAATTAGATGAGTTGTTTCAGAAGCGAAGATTTTTAAATCGTTCACAATTATCATCATAGAAGAGAAGCCGAACCCGCTTAAACTGTATAAGCGCCTTAGAGTGTGTTGCCTTGCGAATACTTATTAATATAGATGTACCGCAACTGCCTAAAAGGGGTGCTGTCCTATACAATAAGTGAATACTTAAAACACTTGTACAGACGCATGGTGCAACTGATGAATTCGCGGTCCGCTTGCACGAAGCATAGTTCCAGAAAAAAAACTAACAATACATGGAACTGTAGCCCGTTAGACTCAGGTATCATCATCATACCCCAATGTGTGATTCCCTCCCCGGAGACACAACAAAATCCCACTTTGTAAGAACCGATTCATATGAAGTTTGATTACATTTATTTGATAATAAGACAAAGGTATGTGCTTAACTTAACACTGATCTTGAATTATCTGACAAAGCCGCCGGATTATTTATAAAATCCCCAAACGCTTTGACAAGCAAACTTCAAAACTTGTAGATTAAATTGTCAATCAGTATTGAAAGTAAACCTTGAAACTGGTGGTAATCCGGATTATCCAATCAGATAATCCCATTTAGTCTCGTTTCAAGCGATCTTACACACCTTCTTTAAATTGCGATTAAACGTAATTAACCCATTTCCACATATGAAAGAATCTGCAGCAGACGACTTTCAAAGCATCTAGAAAAAAACAAGAAACAGCTCAATAAATGAAAGTTTATTTTTGAAAATTATTAGCAATCAATCATTTTGTCACAATGTTTTCAAAATGTTTTCAAAAGTCGTCTGCTGCAGAGGCGTCAGAAAGCGTGTATATGGGAAATTGTTAACCCTTTAACAATTGCAGACGCATTTGACACATCTGAAGCAGAAAGTATTTGAAATGTGTATGCCAACAGAAGAAAATAGCTCCCTATGATTTATTTCGCCTTTAGTCATAATGTCTAGTTCAGCTTTATTAAATACATTGAATAGCTATTCTTTAATTTACAGAAATTTTTGAAAAAAAATAATAATGTCGTCGGCTGAAGAATTCGTATATGTGTGTATGTTGTAAAGGGGTTAACCCTTTCCCACATACAACAAATATGCAGCAGACGACTTTGAAAACGTCTAGGCAAAAACACAGAAAAACCCTATAAATGAAAGAACAATAATTGAATAGAGTTGAAAACATGGTGACAAAAAGGAGAAATTGCTCGTTTAGAGCAATTTCTTCTTTTGTCACTATGTTTTTTAAAAGTCGTCTGCTGCAGAGGTGTCAGAAAGCGTCTATATATATGGGAAAGGGTTAATCGTATGAGAACGTAAGTACACAAATCCAATCCATGTCAAAACTGGAGATCGGCTTAATCTTGTATTAATATTTATTTCTTTGTTGCAGTAATCACTTCTTGACATTTTACTTAAGAAAATGACATAATGTTGGTTCGGTTCATTAGTCTGTTATATTTTGGCAAAATTAGTATAAATATTGTTTTTGTTTATGTGGTGAGAACGATACTATATTATATATAAAGGCTCTAATAGATTTTGTATTATTGCTTATTATTGATATGAATTCACGTTATTTTTCGTAAAAATATAGATGTACCACCTTTTGTTTTTATTACAAGAAATATATAAAAAGTTAAGATTGTTTGCTGTTTAACGCCGCTTTCAACATTGTTTCAGTTATATTACGGCGTTTCATCGATAAGTTACCTGTACTACTAGTCCATTTATCTTTGACACCAGCAAGTGGGTCGTAATGCTAACCCCGCAACTCTGAGCGCTAAGGAGGGTGTACCCATAACTATACTTGTTAGAGGCTATGGTATGACCCGGCCGGGGATCGAACCCGTGACCTCCCGCACTCGAGGCGGACGCTCAACCACTTCACCATCGAGACGGTCAAATACGTACACAAATGACATGTCTTATTTAACATTACATAGTACATACTTATAGCCAAAATACCTTTTTAACATTTATGATAATACATAAATGTATAAATAAAACGGACAGTAAACCTTTTACGAATAGCTTGTGATGGAATATACGTATATGTTTACTTGCAACAGGTAAAGCAAGTTTCACGCACACACAAAAAAACATATTGAAGTAGAAATGCAAGTCCATTCTGATGTTGTAATAATCTTTTAAGCCTTTACCTCATACGACAATTCTGCAGCAGACGACTTTCAACATATTTTGTCAAAAAATAGAAAATCTCCATAATTGAATCTAAAAGTGAAAAACATTGTGGCAAAAGGAGAAATTGCACATCTTGTGCAATTTCTTCTTTTGTCACTATGTTTTCAAAAAGCCGTCTGCTGCAGAGGTGTCAGAAAGCAACTATATGAGGGAAAGGGTTAACATTAGTTGCTGATTTAGGGCTATGTTTATCAGGTACTTTCTTTCCTTGCTTAATACAATTTCCTTTCTACACGTCTATGTAAATCATATGGTATAACTGTGACAGAGATTGAAATACAAATTTAATCCCATTCTGATATTGTAATAATCGTTTAGCATTATAGATTGTTTAAAGTCCATGTAACGAGCAGTTTTCTTTCCTTGCATAATTAAATTTCCTTTCTACACGTCTATGTAAAATCATATTGTATAACTTCGACAGAGATTAAAATTAAAATTTAATCCCATTTTGATATTGTAATACTCTTTTAGCATTATACATTGTTTAAAGACCATGTAACGAGTGGCTTTCTTTCATTACATAATTTAATATTTCCTTTCTGTACGTCTAGGTAACTCATAATTCACATACGTAATCCCGTTCTGATAGCGTAATATTTTACTGGTTTAACCCTTTCCCTCATACAACAATTTTGCAGCAGACGACTTTGAACATATGTTGTCAAAACATAGAAAATCTCCATAATTGAATGGATAACCTATGACTAAAAGTGGAAAACATTGTGTCAAAAGGAGAAATTGCTCGCTTTGAGCAATTTCTTCTTTTGTCACTATGTTTTCAAAAAGCCGTCTGCTGCAAAGGCGTCAGAAAGCGTCTATATGAGGGAAAGGGTTAAGTCTATGTAACTAGTGGATAATTAAATGTCATTTCTCTACGTCTAAATAACTCATACTTCATGACTTCAAGAGAAGTTAAAGTACAAATTTAATTCCATTCCGATATTATAATATTCTTTATAACTATCAGGGAGTGGATCCAGTCTAGGTTTACACCTGCTTCTTTTCTTTAGTAATTCAATTTGCTTTCCCTACGTTTAGGTAACCTACATTTCACGACTTCCGTTCCTTGACATAGGAATTAGGGCGGTGGTATGTTACCTTGGTTGTAAATGGCCGGATATGATACATGATAAAGATAGGTCGTACCATTGCTTTTAACAAGTCGGCATTTCCATGTTGATTACTGGTCGACTCCATTTTTGTGTCGAACACTAACAGGACATTTGGTAAAATATTGTCTAAGTGGCAAACAATGCAACTTTCAGGAGAGACGGCTCGCTATGATCTGTCTCACCTGAATCTGCATTGTTTTCAAAAGCATTTGATTGCCTTTGGCATGTAAATAGTTAAACGTAATTTAGCATAACAACATAACTAAGTGTTTCATATGAGCTTAGATACTTCTGATGTTACATAATTGAGCCCCAACACTGTGGACTCTGCGTAAAGTATCCTACCGGATCAGCCTAAGCATGCCGCGCAGGCTAACCTCGGACAGACACTTTTGCCCCTCCTGTGGATTTTCTGTTTCAGTAATCATTACTCTATACCTCTATTCCCCTCAGACGGAATGTGTCGGCCCGGATCAGTCTGCGCGGACTACGCGGTCTGATCTGGATCGATACATTACGCAGAGGCCATACTGTTTATTATCTCACGGGATGGCTCATATGGTTTAAGTTAATATGCATGTATAATGCACTCTGAAAGGTCTAATGAGTATGCACTGTAACAATAATATTGAATCATTGATGTAAATAAACACAAACGATACACGGCATCTTGTCTGGTAACAGAACGTTAACCCCTTTTCCACATACAACAAATCTGTGGCAGAGGACTTTGAAATAATCTCAGCAAAAATAGGTAATAGTATAATAATAGACGAGTTGAAAACATTGTGGCCAAAAGGAGATATGAGCAATTTCTTCTTTTGACACAACTTTTTCAAAAGTCGTCTACTTCAGAGGCATCAGAAGGCGTCTATATGTGGTAAATGGTTAAAACAAAACTATGTTCTCAGTCTTTGTACTTTATATGATTGGTCAGAAGCAAATTCATTCTCTAATTTTACCGAAAAGAAGTCTTATTTAGAGGGTTGTATAGTTTCGAGATCTGGTTAATTCCGATCTTGTTACATATGCACATCTTCACAAAACAAAGCATTTGTTGCACTACGATATGTAAACCATGACCTACGAAATACGAACACATAACGTCATATTATTTGTTAAATGTGTCAAAAGCGTTCATAAATACTGCGTAGTGTAATTACTAGCTGTATGTCAAATACACTTTGATCGATTCTTTGACTTATAATAGAACAGTGCGGATCATGACCTACGAAATACGAACACATAACGTCATATTATTTTTAAAATGTGGCAAAAGCGTTTATAAATACTGTGTAGTGTAATTGCTAACTGTATGTCAAAGACTCTTTGAGCGATTATTTGACTTATAAGCAAACAGTGCGGATCAATATCAGACATGTTGGTTACACAGAATGAACCGGTCGCAAAGGCCCTACGGTTTGTTTTCTTGTAGCTCCGCCGTTCATTTAAAAGACATCTTTTAATAGTTGCAACGTGTGACATTGCTTTGTCATCTTTATTATTCGTATCTTCGCAATGTATCAATCTACCTATATGTGTTTCACTTATATAAATCTGTATTAATCTTTTAATCTGAAGTACGTATGTATTCACATCACGTTTCATTTTGTCACCCTTGATTTGTTCGGACTTGTAGTGTGTCTCAAAGTAGGGTCCAACCGCGATAGCTCAGTCGGTAGGAACGAGGTCTACCAATACAGGGATCGTTGGTTCGAAGCCCGGTTCGTCCGTTCAAGATATGATGCATGATTAATATAAAGCCATTGTGACTAGCGTCATTCATCGCTAAATATGCTATGTTGGAAGGTAGCCAGTTGCAACGCCGGGAAGAATGTTGTATGTAGCTTTGGTGGCAGAATGCCGGAAAACACGTAAGGTCAACTCGCCATCAAAAAACCCTGAAGGACATTTGAAAAACGGCGTTAATTTCCACCAATCAATCAATCAATCAACCAATCAATCAATCAATCAATCAATCAATCAATCAAGCAATCAAGCAACTCGATCATTCAAATAATCAATCAATTAACCAACCAAACCAACCAACGAATCAATTAATCAATCAATCAATCAACCAACCAACCAACAACGAATCAATTAATCAATCAATCAGTCAATCAACCAACGATCAATTAATCAATCAATCAGTCAATCAACCAACGAATCAATCAATCAATCAATCAATCAATCAACCAAACGAATCAATCAATCAACGAATCCATCAATCAACGAATCAATTAATCAATCAAAATGGTCATTTATTAATAAAAGAGAGGCAATTAGTCCATTTATTATATTTATCAGAAATTACATGGTGTATATATATATTACCAGGAAGCATCAAACGGAAACAAACCACTCGGGGATTTTGCGAACAGGATTCAATCCAAATCTGCAATCCGGGCATTACTGCGCAATATCTGTACGTATTGGAACACACAGCCCAAGCTTGTCTGAAGCAGTCACGTAAGGGAAAGTCAAAATGTGACTCAGCTTGATACATGTCAAATATAGTAAAGAATAAGTATTATTTTTTGATAAATTATACGTGGCTGCTTAGTACAAATTGGCCCGCTTAACAGAAAGTAAACACCATGTTCGACTACCATATATTTGTAATAGTCGTACATATATCATTTAAACCTTTGGTAACGATTATTACCAAGAATCCGGTACATATTAAATTCCAAAACTTTCGATTGTCGGTTTTCGTATGACGTGGCCAAATTCAAAGAGGAGCAGGTTTTTACAGATTTTTTAACTGTAACTAGTGTAGATATCGAGCGTGATTAATGTATGTATACAATTTGTTTGGCAATCCATTTGTCTTTGTAGTTGAACATATTAAGAATCTCCATACATTAAGATAAACTTATTAAATACGGTGGGAAAAAATAGTGGCAAAGGAGAAAATGCTATTTTTTTTCCTTTTGCCATACTTTTTTATAGTCATCTGCTGCATAGGCGCCAAACGCCGTTTTTATGGGGGAAAGGGCGCATTGGTATCACTACCACCCATTAACAATGTCCGCCCATCTAATCATTTATCAATGTGATTTGTCCTGGACAATAGAAACACCCGGGCAACAAGGGTAAATAAGTGCATGTTTTAGGGGAAGACGACACGGCGACCACGACTTCCCACATTTTTAAAGCAGAGGCCATAAAGCTGGCAAGACAACATGCAATAAATGTATCATTTGTCGGTCATAATACACTTGGAACAGTGGTACGTGTGACTTTTACGAGCCGTGTATTTATTACGGTGACTTTAATATGTCACATTTTTAATTGTCGTCTGACAGGTAGACGGATTTTATGTATCCCCGTAATGGACGTTTGAGATAAAAACAAGACGGCAGGTCAGACTTGTTTTTTTCCCCGTTGTTTAAAGTAGGTAAGTGACGTCGGGTTGGCTTTTGTGGTTTACCTTATACGATATAGATATGGCCGTCTACTATCAAAATGTCAAAGGAAACAAAATGGTTATGGTAGGACCATTGGAAGTATGATCATTCTGCTATTTTAAAAAGAAATGGAAAAATTAAAATTGCTCAGTTATTCCTTTCTTCACAATCATTTTAAAAGTGGTCCGGTAAAAACATGTCATTCGTCGTCTGTATAAGAGAAAGTGTCAACCGCTATAGTACAAAGTACACACAAACGTGATGTGCTAACTTTTAGAATGACTACTCAAAATTAATATAATCTTATTTCTGATGAAGACACGACTTTTGAAAACTTTATTGCCATTTGTCCCCCCTCCGCCCCCCCCCCCCCCCTTCCTATGTATAACCGTTATTGCCATTGAACACATACCCCCCCCCCCCCCCCTGTATAACAGTTATTGCCATTAATCAAATAACCCCCCCCCCCCCCCCCCCCCATGTGTAAATCGTTATTGCCATTAGTCAAATACCCCCACCCCCATGTATAACCGTTATTGCCATTAGTCAAATACCCTCGTGTTTAAACGTTATTGGCTTTGTATAAATATTCCCCATGTATAAACGTTATTGCCATTGATCAAATAGCCCCCTATAAAAATGTGATTGCCATTGGAAAAAAGTCCCTTTCATGTTTGAACGTTATTGTCATTGGACAAATAGCTTCCCTATGTATAAACGTTATTGCCATTGGACCAATAGCCCTAGCCACCTATGTATAAAACGTTATTGCCATTGGACCAATAGCCCCAAACCCTTATGTATAAACGTTTTTTGCCATTGGACAAAACGCCACTCCATGTATAAACATTGCATCAAAAGCATTTATCCAATCGTAAAAATTTAATTAATTTAAACAATTATGAACTTTCGAGCCCCAAAATGTATGATCTGATAATAACTGGTAGATAGATGTCTAAACTTTCCGATGCAAAAAGCGAAGCCGACTGAAACGCCCCACTCCCCCGCTAATTTCAAGAGCGGACAGGCATGTTTCTTCATAACGTATTGGTATTATAGGTGTTTTAAAACATTATTCTAGTAAGGAAACCTAATGAATAAGCATTCATGAAATGTATGTTGGCAACATTAATGTTTCTAGCGGGTATATCAATTACAATTGACTGAGAGACCCTTTTTTCAAATGCAAGGATAATATTGTCGAATACCAGCCGTAAATGGACGATTTAAAATTTTGATCTTAGATCCACATCATTTCAGCATCAGCCGTTGGTTTTTATTTACCCTCGCCGCGCAGAAATAACTACATGGTAAGCACCGCATCATTCCACTAACAAAAATGAACCTTAATAGAAGAGCAGTTTAACCCATTACCACGTACATACACATTCTGAAGCATTTTAAGAAAACAGCTTTTGATAGAAAAATAATGTTTTAATGCCTATATATGCGATAAAATAAAGGGAGGTAACCCATCCATGGCCTTACTATGGCTGGTCACAAAATCACGACGTTCGGTTTTCGGTGTGACGACCCATTGATCAGCTGTTATAATTAAAACAAAGTTGTTAAAATGAGCACGGACAGAGAAGTTCTCTTACCACACTGCATTAACGCATGGCTCATGCAAATGCAACAATATCTTTTTGAAGTGACGCGCTTTAAATATAGAAAGCGAATGTTCATCTTGTTTTCCTCCGTTTTGGCATAACACAAAACGGGATATAGGAGTAACATAAAAATTAAGCTACATTTCTATTTTTCGCCAAAAAGCAACAATGCTTGTTCTTCGAGAAATTGTAGGCGGATACTGGAACCTCTAGCACTCAAGACTTGCCTTCGTCTTTTGAGTCAACGTGCATTAAAAAAAGACCCTTTATGTCTGTCTGAGGTGTGTGAAGTTAGCAATTAGTTGGTGATTGGTAGTTGGGTATTCAATCTACTGCCAGAGTACGAATAAAACAGCCAGCTAGTAGTTGGGTATCCGCCATATTATCGAATCTATAGCCATGGGCGAATACCCACACACCCATCAATTGGGTATTCAACAAAGAGCCAAAGCGCGAATCTACTGCTATATACGAATAACCACACAGCTATCAATTAGTTATTCAACAAAAATTCAAAGCGCGAATCTACTGCTATATACGAATAACCACACAGCTAGCAATTGGTTATTCAACAAAAAGTCAAAGCGCGAATCTACTGCTATATACGAATAACCACACAGCTAGCAATTGGTTTATTCAACAAAGAGTCAAAGCGCGAATCTACTGCTATACACGAATAACCACACAGCTATCAATTAGTTATTCAACAAAAAGTCAAAGCTTGAATCTACTGCTATATACGAATAACCACACAGCTATCAATTGGGTATTCAACAAAGAGTCAAAGCGCGAATCTACTGCTATATACAAATAACCACACAGCTATCAATTGGGTATTCAACAAAGAGTCAAAGTGCGAATCTACTGATATATACGACTAACCACACAGCTATCAATTAGTTATTCAACAAAAATTCAAAGCGCGAATCTACTGCTATATACGAATAACCACACAGCTAGCAATTGGTTATTCAACAAAAATTCAAAAGCGCGAATCTACTGCTATATACAAATAACCACACAGCTAGCAATTGGTTATTCAACAAAGAGTCAAAGCGCGAATCTACTGCTATATACGAATAACCACACAGCTATCAATTAGTTATTTAAAAAAGAGTCAAAGCGCGAATCTACTGCTATATATGAATACCAAGCCAGCTATCAATTGGGTATTCAACAAAGAGTCAAAGCGCGAATTTACTGCTATGTACGAATAACCACACAGCTATCAATTAGTTATTCAACAAAAAGTCAAAGCTTGAATCTACTGCTATATACGAATAACCACACAGCTATCAATTGGTTATTCAACAAAAAGTCAAAGCTTGAATCTACTGCTATATACGAATAACCACACAGCTATCAATTGGGTATTCAACAAAGAGTCAAAGCTTGAATCTACTGCTATATACGAATAACCACACAGCTATCAATTGGGTATTCAACAAAGAGTCAAACCGCGAATCTACTGCTCTATACGAATAACCACACATCTATCAATTAGTTATTCAACAAAAATTCAAAGCGCGAATCTACTGCTATATACGAATAACCACACAGCTAGCAATTGGTTATTCAACAAAAAGTCAAAGCGCGAATCTACTGCTATATACGAATAACCACACAGCTATCAATTGGGTATTCAACAAAGAGTCAAAGCGCGAATCTACTGCTATATACGAATAACCACACAGCTATCAATTGGGTATTCAATAAAGAGCCAAAGCGCGATTCTACTGCTATATGTGAATACCCACACAGCTATCAATTGGTTATTCAACAAAAAGTCAAAGCTTGAATCTACTGCTATATACGAATAACCACACAGCTATCAACTGGATATTCAACAAAGAGTCAAAGCGCGAATCTACTGCTATATACGAATACCCACACAGCTATCAATTGGTTATTCAACAAAGAGCCAAAGCGCGAATCTACTGCTATATGTGAATACCCACACAGCTATCAATTGGTTATTCAACAAAGAGTCAAAGCTTGAATCTACTGCTATATGTGAATACCCAGCCAGCTATCAACTGGGTATTCAACAAAGAGTCAAAGCGCGAATCTACTGCTATATATGAATACCCAGCCAGCTATCAATTGGTTATTCAACAAATAGTCAAAGCGCGAATCTACTGCTATATATGAATACCCACACAGCTATCAATTGGGCATTCAACAAAGAGTCAAAACTTGTATCTACTGCTATATGTGAATACCCAGCCAGCTATCAACTGGGTATTCAACAAAGAGTCAAAGCGCGAATCTACTGCTATATATGAATACCCAGCCAGCTATCAATTGGTTATTCAATAAATAGTCAAAGCGCGAATCTACTGCTATATGTGAATAACCACACAGCTATCAATTGGTTATTCAACAACTAGTGAAAGCTTGAATCTACTGCTATATGTGAATATCCACACAGCTATCAATTGGTTATTCAACAAATAGTGAAAGCTTGAATCTACTGCTATATGTGAATATCCACACAGCTATCAATTGGTTATTCAACAAATAGTGAAAGCTTGAATCTACTGCTATATATGAATACCCAGCCAGCTATCAATTGGTTATTCAACAAATAGTCAAAGCGCGAATCTACTGCTATATATGAAATACCCACACAGCTTATCAATTGGGCATTCAACAAAGAGTCAAAAACTTGAATCTATTGCTATATGTGAATACCCAGCCAGCTATCAACTGGGTATTCATCAAAGAGTCAAAGCGCGAATCTACTGCTATATATGAATACTCAGCAGCTATCAATTGGTTATTCAACAAATAGTCAAAGCGCGAATCTACTGCTATATGTGAATAACCACACAGCTATCAATTGGTTTATTCAACAACTAGTGAAAGCTTGATCTACTGCTATATGTGAATATCCACACAGCTATCAATTGGTTATTCAACAAATAGTGAAAAGCTTGAATCTACTGCTATATGTGAATATCCACACAACTATCAATTGGTTATTCAACAAATAGTGAAAGCTTGAATCTACTGCTTATGTGAATAGCACACAGCTATTAATTTGTTATTCAACAAATAGTGAAAGCTTGAATGTACTGCTATATGTGAATATCCACGCAGCTATCAATTGGTTTATTAGCAAAGAGTCAAAACGCGAATCTACTGCTATATATGAATACCCAGCCAGCTCTCCAATTGGTTATTCAACAAATAGTCAAAAGCTTGATCTACTGCTATATATAAATACCCAGCCATCTATCAATTGGGCAATTCAACAAAGAGTCAAAAGCTTGAATTACTGCTATATGTGAATACCCACACAGCTATCAATTGGTTTATTCAACAAAGAGGTCAAAGCTTGAATCTACTGATATATGTGACTTACTCACACAGCTATCAATTGGTTATAGCAAAGAGTCAAAGCTTGAATCTACTGTGTGGTTATTAGTATAAAACAGTAAGATTTCGCGCTTCGACTCTTTGATGAGTACCCAATTGATAGCTTGCAGGGTATTCGTAATATAGCTAGTAGATTCAAGCTTGTGACTCTTTGTGAATACACAATTGATAGCTGGCTGGGGGTATTCATATTTTAGCAGTAGATTCCAAGCTTTGTGGACTCTTTGTTGAATACCAATGCTAGCTGTGTGGTTATTCATATATAGCGTAGATTCGCGCTTTGACTTTTGTTGATTAACTAATTGATAGCTGTTTGATTATTGTATATAGCAGTAAGATTTTCATTTGACTCTTTGTTGAATACAATTGGATAGATGTTTGGTATTCCGTTATATAGAAGTAGATTGCTCTTTGACTTTTGTTGAATAACTAATTATAGCTGTAGGATTATTCGTGCTATATCAGTAGATTTGCACTTTGGACTCTTTGTTGAATAACCAATTGATAGATGTTTGGTTATTCGTTTATAGAAGTAGATTTGCTCTTTGAATTTTTGTTGAATAACTATTATAGCTGTTTGGTTATTCCGTATATATCAGTAGATTTGCACTTTGTACTTTTGTTGAATAACCAATTGATAGATGTTTGGTTCATTCATTTATAGAAGCAGATTTGCTCTTTGACTTTTATTGAAATATACTATTATAGCTGTTTGTTGTTATTCGTATATATATCAGTATTTTGCACTTGACCTCTTTGTTGAATAACCAATTGATAATGTTTGGTTATTCGTTTTATAGAAGTAGATTGCGCTTTGACTATTTGTTGAGTAACCAATTGATAGCTGTGTGGTTATCTTTTATAGCAGTTGATTCGCGCTTTAGACTTTTTCTTTTGTATAATTAATTGATAGATGTATGGCTATTCGTATATAGCAGTAGATTCGCCCTTTGACTTTTCGTTGAATAACTAAATGATAGCTGTGTGGTAGTCGTATATAGCAGTAGATTCGCGCTTTGACTTTTTGTTGAATAACTAATTGATAGCTCTGTGGTTATTCGATAGGCAGTAGATTCAGCGCTTTGGACTTTTTGTTTGAATACCCAATTGATAGCTGACTGGGTATTCATATATAGCAGTAGATTCAAGCTTTGACTCATTGTTGAATAACCAATTGCTAGCTGTGGAAGTATCCTATATAGCAGTAGATTCGCGCTTTGAATTTATGTTGAATACCCAATTGATAGCGGTGTGGTATTCGTATATAGCAGTAGAATTCAAGCTTTTGACTTTTGTTGAATAACTAAGTTGATAGCTGTGTGTTATTCGTATAATAGCAGTAGATTCGCGCTTTGACTCTTTGTTGGAATAACCATTGCTAGCTGTGTGGTATTCGTATATATCAGTAGATTCGCGC
>JASEVX010000004.1:24891414-25049608 GCA_031761405.1 Serripes groenlandicus
CAATGGCAATAGTTACTGTCAGAATGAGCGGTGCTCAAGAGAGACTAACCTGGGGCACATTTTTACCACGAGTAAAAATTAAATAAAATATGTCTGTGAATCTTTTCAATCTGATCTACTAGACAATAATCACCAGAAAAGACTTATAAGTGAACGGTGGTGACTCAGATCAGAGTCTACCCGGGTGTCAAATGATCTAAATGTGTCTTCCTTGAAATCAGAGCATGAAGTTCATGACAGAAGTAATCGCACATGGAGTCAAGTTACAACCAATTTAGCTCAAACAATTGCATTATGTCAGTCGGCACTAGATGTGCCATTGGCCAGACAAAATGATTGAACATGCTAAAACTAGGCTATAAATTATCATCGAATGTATAATGTCCTTCGTCTATAGGTGATAACATAATTGTTGTTAGCATACGATAAAGTTTTGTCTTGATTTTGATTCAAATAGCGGGTATATGAGAGTAGTCATCCTATTTGAAGTTTCAATTATAAATCAGAGCAAGATCAAATAATAAATTTCTTTTTTTATCCGCCATTAAACGAAATAATTTAGTCACTGTTCTCCGTCTTCATGCAATGATTTTCCTCAATTCTGAGGGAAACAGAACAGTTGATACATGTATGTAAAAGGGAGCAATGCACTAGCCAATACTATTATCATGGCCGGGTACTTAGGTATATGTTGAATGGTAAACACATCCAGTCCTATGTATACATATGCATATAAACTTGATTTTAAACTTATTTAAACTTATTTAATTTAAACTTAGTTAAGTACTATTTCTCAACTATTTCATTGTCTTAACCATTTCTGTATGTATATTTGTGAATATCAACCATGGGCTGTATATGCTTAAGTTGAAAATAAAATTTCTGTTCTGTTCTGTTCTGTATGTTCCTGCTCTTGGAGATGAAATTAATTCGGTTAAGAAGTATTCATACTTTGCGATCGCTATTTGTAAAATGAATGTGTATTTATTTTTCGTTTCTAAAGTAAGAATGCAGTATTTACTGGGAAAAAAAAATTAAGTTCTTATATCCGACCTTGTTCCAAAACTATAAAAAGTTCACTCTATGCTCAAGAAGAGTGCTCAAGTATCTGAAGCAAATTCATTCTCTGAATTGACCAATCAAAAAAGTCTACTCTCGAGCAAAGAGTTCATTTCTGAGCACAGAGAACGTTTCGTGAGTTTATATAGTTTCGGTCCCAACTGACAGGCTGGTTTTGTTTGCTCCGTATTACGTCGGAATCACAATTTATCCTTTTCGACCCGATAGCAGGGTGCCGTATATTTCTTTTGATCTACGTCAGTTGATCACGTGATAAACTGGCGGGCACCTGCAAGCCGGTACTACTTTCTTTAGCAAGCGTCGCTGTAAATTCCAACTTCAATCATAATCAAAGCGCTGAAGGCACTGTATTTGTTTGGGTACATAAAACTGTTCAAACATTTGCCTTTGCATAGATGTGTGATTTATAAACTATGCATTGTTTATAGATATTACAACTTCGGGTAAAAGAATAAATGACGCATCCGTTAAAATTAAATGCCATTTTAGTTGTCTATAACAATAAATCATGAGACATACATGTGAATATTATATTTAATGTCCAAGTTTCAAAAGACATGTAAAACAAATGGATAACCATTATGGCCCCGCCTCACTCATCTAAGTATTTAATAATTTTTGTTACAAAAAAAATCACCATTGACCAAGGGTTTTCTAAAATCTTACTCAAAAGCTTCCTGCTTAACAAGAGATTTTTCAAGTTTTCACTATAGCCATATAAGGCCAAATAGCCCTGCCCCCCTGGCGGCCATGTTTTTCGACCAATCAACATGGCTTGGAGGAATCTGATAGATGGTCTCCCAATGAACATTTCTACAAAAAGAATTGAAAATTGGCCAAAAACTTTCGGATGAGAAGATTTTTCAAGTTTTTATTTACTATAGCCATATTAGGCAAAAAAGCCCCGACCGCTGGCGGCCATGTTTTTCGACCAATCAACTTGGCTGGAAGGAATCTGATAGAGGGTCACCCTAGGAACATTCCTACAAAATTATTTGAAAATCGGCCTGACACTTTTGGAGAAGAAGATTTTTTTGAGTTTACACTATAGCCATATAAGGCAAAAAAGCCCCGCTCCCTGGCGGCCAAGGAACACTGTAGCAACGTTAAATGTCGCACCAACGCTAAATGTCACACTTGACGTTTTATGTCACAAGGCTGATGCTAAACGTCGCAACCAACGCTAAATGTCGCAAAACCTTCTGACGTTATATGTCGCATCTGTAACGCCAAATGTCGCAAAACAAGGTACTGCCGCTATATGTCGCAACATCAACGCTAAATGTCTCACTCCTTTATAAGCACTCTTTTGTAGTATTACTGTTTCACAATGTACAAATTACAATGTTTCATCTCACTCTGTCCCTTCTTTTTTTAGTTATAGCTCCTGAAGTAGTCATTTTTTTTGCGACATTTAGCGTCAGCCTTGCGACATATAACGTCAAGTGCGACATATATACAAGATATATATGCACTCTCGTACTATCGATATGGATTCGCACACTTACGATAAGGACTCTCACACAAGCGATATGCACTCTTGTACTAACGATATGGATTCGCTCACTAACGATATTGATTCATACACTTACGATATAGACTCTCACAAAAGCTGTATGCACTCTCGTACTAACGATAATGACTCGCACACTAACGATATGGACTCTAGTAATAGTGGTTCATCAGAATAACAGATTGCGCTTTGTGTTTATACATTCCTTGCGGGCCAATGACTGGCTCTTTCTGCGGATAGCCACATTTTGTGGCTGGTATACAATAGATGGAATATGGTATAAACGTCCAAGACATTTTTTTTGTAAACACATGTACACGGACATACACTGTGACATAACGTTATAACATGTACAATTTTCTTAAGTTTTTTAAAACTGTAAAATTAAAGAAAATTGTACATGTTATAACGTAATGTAACAGTGTATGTCCGTGTACATGTGTTTTCAAAATGTTAATGCGTTCTATGGATAGCCACATATTGTAACTGGTATACAATTGTCTCTCTTGTCACAAACTGTATAAGCTAATACTGGAATAAAAACTGACACGGAATAAGTAACATGCTTTTTGTTGCCATTCCTTAACCTACTTATAAAAAAGTTTATAAATGTAGCACTTTAACATCCCGTAACTGATACCTTGAACGTTTATACCATATTCCATCTATTGTATACTAGCCACCAAATGTGGCTATCCGCAGATAGAGTAGAGCCAGGCATTGGCCCGCGAGGAATGTGTTAAAACATCACGGATTGCCTGCACTAACCAACAGCCAGGTCCTGCTATTCATATAATTCCTCTAACACTAAAAGGCGACACAGATATATCACAGAACCGGCAAGGGTTGAGATACAACCGAGGCGGTTGTGTCTTGCTCACAATGTCTTTGAACAATCTATTCACCCGTTGAAGGGAGTATCGCGACGAAGGATTTTGTTTCGAACCAAGGTTAACAATAATATACCAAATCAACTGTGGTAGTTCTACATGGTGCTTTTGATGAACGTGTTTCGGTTTCCGTTTTGAATGTATCATTTCTCACAATCTGTTATTCTAATGAACCACTATTACTAGAGTCCATATCGTTAGTGTGCGAGTCATTATCGTTAGAACGAGAGTGCATATAGTTTTTGTGAGAGTCCATATCGTTAGTGTATAAATCAATATCGTAAGTGAGCGAATCCATATCAGTAGTACAAGAGTGCATATCGCTTGTGTGAGAGTCCTTATCGTAAGAGTGCGAATCCATATCGATAGTACGAGAGTGCATATATATTTTGACTATATGTCGCACTTGACGTTATATGTCGCAAGGCTGACGCTAATTGTCGCAAAAAATGACTACCTCAGGAGCCATAACTAAAAAAAGAAGGGACAGAGTCAGATGAAACATTGTAATATGTACATTGTGAAACAGTAATACTACAAAAGAGTGCTTATAAAAGAGTGCGACATTTAGCGTTGATGTTGCGACATATAGCGGCAGTACAATTTTTTGCGACATTTGGCGTTACAGATGCGACATATATCGTTAGAAGATTTTGCGACATTTAGCGTTGGTTATTTACTTCGTGCTCAGGTGAGCTAAAAAAGAAACATCTATCCAAATGAAAGAGTAATTGAAATCATGCATTATAAAAGGATTAAATGCTCCAGAGAAAACCAATACCTGTGCCGTCTGAATTTTACTCTACAGTATACACCTAAGCTGGCCGCTGTTTCCTTTAAAGGGTGTTTAAGCTTGCCAAATCAATTAAGGATGCGTGACCATACACTGTTAATTACCATTGTTTACGAGTGTCATTCCAAACAAATTATAAATGTAACCCCTTTTCCCAATAAACCTATCATATACATGTATGTATTTGTAACTTGCCGGGATGTGTCGATACCGTCATGGTACAATGTGATATATGCACAAATTGGTTTCACAAATCTTGTGTTAATGCACCTGTGGATATTTCGACAACAGATGCGGACTTTAATTGTAACTTTTGTTAATTATTTGGCTATTATAATGATAAGATATGTGATTAAATTGGCAACATTTAAGTTTTTTACTTATAACAGCCTTCAAATACAAATTTGGTTCATACGACGGTAAAGAAAGGTTATTGGAATTAAGAAATTGTTTAAATAAGCAAATTTTCCTTTTCCCACAATGTTTTCAATATATGTTGCTTTTTACTGTTTACACAGCAAGAAAAAAAACATTTAACTTATTTGTTATAGATTAGTATTATAGTTGCATATATATATAATTACTAGAAATAAATTAAGATTTAAAGTGTGGTATATATATATATACTTATTGTTTATTTGTTATTTAAATTGTTCTGCCCCTTCCAAGTACCTTACAGAATAGAATGTTGCATGGATCATTTGCCTCGTAGTATGGCACATGGAAAACTGTTGAAAGTTACAAAGTAGAAAATGAAGAGGCCCAACAATAACTAGAACTCATGACCCTTCAATCGAGTGTAAAGGAGAGGGTATAATTGAAGCAAAACCTATGGCTAGTTACTAGCAACCTATTCTATTCTTGCAATGTTTTCAAATTTCGTCCTCTGCAGATGCGTCAAAAGACATTTACTTGTCGGAAAATCAATCCATCAATTCTCTTTATTGATATCTATAGATATGATATAAAGAGGAAAGTCGTTAAAACACTTTACAAAGAGATTCCATTTCAGCATGATCTCGATTTTTGGTTTATTCTATATCACTGATAAAAGCAATCAAACACATTATATATTTACAAAGAAAACCCCGGATATGATCATATGTAACAAATTATACACAGTTGCCCATCTTTAATTAAACATTTTTTACAACAAATCATAGCGTCCGCAGATTTGTTCTATATTCTATTGCGTCGGCATCTTCCCTCTATATTGCATTTGTCCGCATTTTCCCTCTATAATGTATTTGTCCGCACTTTAGACCCTCCCCCCATACCGTTGTATTTATAAATAGAATTCGACGATCACGATTTCTCTGCAAATGTGTTACTCTCATTTTAAATGCATTTTATGACGCACATATTTGTTTTTTTAATTCTTCATACTATATTTATATGGCCGACAAGGCACAAAGAAAATATTTTCAATTCTGTTTTTATCTACATTTTCAATGCGTGATTGAAAATTCAAATACCGTATCTGGAGCTTAAATCGGAAATAGTTCTCCCTGTAGCAGTTCACTCATTGAGATTTATAAATCTCTCCGCATTCATGTTTTAAAATACAATGTTTCATTTTATTTCGTAATTCTCTTTGAATATAAGAACCACATAAGAAAACAAAGACGATATAAATATATCATTATTTCAAAAATCGTGATACATTTGAAAAGTAAGAGCAAGTATTGAGTACTTCTTTCACGCGTATGAAATTCATGGAATTTTAAATAAGACGAACGGCTTCAGAATTGCAGCTACTAAATTTGTTTGTTCCAAACAAATAAAAACCGCAAAAATCGTCGATAAATTGACAGCGATTTCAGTTGTTTAAATAAATAAATATTTAATTTAACATATTTGTTTTTGTTATTATGTCCAAATTTGATTTCGATGTGAAAATAGCGTGCTGCGTGGGAAACATGCGCCTGATGGGCTATCAAAATAGAAATTATTGACTTATAAATGAATTATTGCAACTTAAATATTTCTTTAGTAAATATTTCTCATTTGTGAATACAACATTCATAGAAGATTTTTTTGTGTTGTATTAGAAGTTTGAGAACTATTTCTTTCCGCGCATCAATAACAAATGGCTGCTGTTTATTTATAAAACAAGACGTCACAATCAAAGGGATGCAGTTCAGTAAGTTACATATTTTTAAAGCTGCCATAAAAAAAAAAAAAGGCGACAGGATAAATAGAATAATAGGTTGGTGCCGTGAATTGAGAAAGTTTATCTGGCTCGGCACCGTAATTTGTCGGATTCGCCTTCGGATCACCCGATAAATTACTCCGCCTTGCCAGAACAACTTTCTCAATCCACGGCACCAACCTATTATTCTCTATATATTCCTCTATCACTACAGTTTCGGTCGTTCGGACGCGTTCATTTAATTCCGTAATGCTGACAGTTCTGTAAGAAAGCAGACGCTCGCTAATCTTTTAAAATTTGAAGTGACAGTAATAAACCGACAGGGGGATTGTCATGAGCAGTTTCAAATGGGTCAATAAATGTCAAAATGTCGACAATAACCCAATCAGTCGGCTTTCCCGAAAATCTTATACATCCCTTGATTCCCGGCGAAGAGATACATACCTTTGTTCCTTTTTATAAGGGTTTTGTTTCAGTGTCTTTGTAAGGGGTTTGTTTCAGTGACGGTTTCGCAAACCAAATTGTGTAATGAAGTTGTTATTATGACTAAAAGAATTTACGATCTTCCGTGTTATATTAATTATTACGTGTATCTGATGTTATCTTGAAACAATGTGTAATGTTAACCGTAGATATGAGGATTGTTTTTTATAAATGATGCTATTTTCTATTTGTATTCAATTGAATACATTCCACTTAGTCTATTCTTCCAGAATGCGTGAACATTCTTCTAAACTATTAGGTAAATCCTTGACGGTGACATGTCAAAGGTTGGCATTACACATAAGCTCCATGCACAATACAAGAAATTGAAACACTTTTTATTATCGATAGATTAATTGCAGGATTGTTTTTTCTTTGGATATCATTTGCATGTATTCGACGGAATGAATACTTTTTAAGACCAACCAGTCCTGTTCGACAAACTTAACGGTATACCAGTGAGAGAGCATCGACCATGTGTCGTATTCGATGACAGTGCCTATATCGGATGGTTCTAAAGGCGTAACATCAGGATTGTCTTTTCTTTGCATATTGTTTGCATGGATTCGACAGAATGAATACTTTTTAAGACCAACTGTCATATTCGACAAAGCTTCACGGTATACCAGTGAGAGAGCATCGACCATGTGTCGTATTCGATGACAGTGCCTATATCGGATGGTTCTAAACGTGTAACAACCGGATTGTCGTTTCTTTGTACATGTATATCGTTTGCATGGATTCTACAGAATGAATACTTTTTAAGACCAACTGTCAAGGTGTAACATCAGATGTACCGTAACGAAAGGAAGCACGTGCTGATAACCGTTCGCGTCTTTTAACTCTTTCAGCGCCGAATTGTTTAAAGTAGACTCTTCCATGTTCAAAATCAAGGGTCTCCATTTCTCTTGCAATAGGAGTTTTGGAATAGTTTTATGACTAAACGGCAAACAATGCTGATTTCAGGTGATACAGCTCGTTACGAGCGGACTCACCTGAATCAGTATTGTTTGCAAAAACCTAAATATTGCCTTTGGCGCTGAAAGAGTTAAGCTGATTCCTTTGGGTAAAATACATGTAATATACCCGACCGTAAAGTTATTAACAAATTGTGATTGACATCCATTTCAATATCGCCATTCCGAGTCGGTTCTTAATTAGAAAATCAGTAACCTGTAAATGTTTTGTTCAAGTGTTGTTTTTCTTCGTTTCTTGGATAATTTTCTTCTTGTAAACACTTAAAAGAATCCAAAAATTCCATTTTCCAGAGTTCAAAGCTAAATCATCAGTTCGGATAAATGGGGACTAAGTAGACGTTATGTCTAACTACTCCCAGTGTGCGATATTTTAGCCCCGTTACGATAAAACGGCTAATCGATTCACGGACACGTTTTCACGGTGACGTACAGGTCACGTGACATCGACACAGATTACATCTCTAGGTTTGGGAAAGCTGCGACTTTGCCTAGATAGCAAACATGTTCAAGTTTGCGCGAAATGTAACGACTGTATCGAGATCATGCGTTTTCAGAGACTGATAGTAGTCCTTTACTATTCGTACAAACGACATGAATCATTTTCTGCCCGACGCAGCCTGTTTCAAACGTCATGACCCTCGGGCGTGACATTAACAAGTCAGGATAATTCCGCTTTTACAATTTTATGGCTGAAAATTCGGGAAATCTACGTTCCCTTTATAATTTACCCCCCATATATTTCGTTTCAAATTAATCCTGTATTCCCATTACGCGTATTCCAAATAGTTTGCATATTACGTTTTCTAAATCACTTTATAAAACCAGATTAACGATACATTACGTATGTTAAGTAAATCAAGCATAGTGAGTAATACACTGTTTAATATTGCTGAAACATTGCGACTTTCGTAAAGACATAACAAGACAGCAAAGTGTTTAGAAGTTGCTAGTGCATAACAATATGGTCGTTGGCTTCAATTTCGGATCGGCTCTCCGTGAACTACTAAACTATTCTATGAGTGTAGTTTTACCCGGGACTGAGGAAACAAATATTTTTACGACGTCGCAAAGTAGATTTCTCCACAGTAAGCCCATAAATGCAGTAGAAAAATATTTGGTTTTCCATTAGAATTGTTCAATACGACATTCAATATATCCCCTTGTCTCACCCCATCCTGGTTTAACACCAATAAATGTCCGTGCGGATCAGAATTAAGCTCTTGATCCGACAATAAAGTTCAACGTACAATTTTCTAATTACGCAAAGACGTGCGTTTTACGGCAGTCGCTGTGTAAAACCGTCAAGACTTTTCGATGTTTCATTAGGACAAAGTCAATAAAGCCATGCTGCGAACAAAAGTTTTATTTAAGGAAAGTTAATATAGTTCAAATTTAAAAAGAGATATTAGATTTTTAAAACGACGGTCTAATTTACAAAAACGAAAATGAGCGACAACTATATTTATTTCTTAAAGTACTCAAACCCTTTATAGTGACAAGTAAATTATGTTGTAATTGGGAAGGAAATGGAAAATGAAGTAATTGGCATATTTTTCCTCTTTCCTATAAACGAAGTAATTCGCATATTTTTCTTCTTTCCTAATTCCTTTTGACTAGCTCTTACTTTTCCTTCAGACCTTGCCTGCAAATATCCGTGATAACGAAGATGGAATGTATATCTGAAACAGACAACGTTTTAGAAAGGAACAAAACCACAGTTAACGGGTCAGAAGTAGCAACTCTGTCTCATACCGGACATCTTCTCCTGTAAATATATACTGCCTTTCGAAAACATATTGAGTCGTGCTCCAGAAAAAGCCAAACTACGCGTACATGTTTAACAAGTGTAGATAGAAAAAGTGCTGCATGCGCATAGACGTCATCTTATCAAAATAAGTACCATTTCCAGACACTTCATGAAACCATGTGTGACTTATAATCGAACAGTGAATAGTAAGATAAATATGTACGTACATCAGATTGAACAGAATCTAACATAGTCGCAAATGCTTTATAGCTGGGTCTGACTATAGCAGAGATGGTATTGTAAATTACATGTGTATATTCTATTCTTTTCTACAGACGATTTACTTTAATAAACTAGAGATCATTACGTAGTCAGTGGTTAAAGCGTCCGCCTTGATAACGGAAGACGCGAGTTCGATCCCGGGTCGGGCCATTCCAACGCGTATGGTAGTGTTGGCTTCCATCTTTGGCGCTCAGGATAGCAGGGGTAGAATTACGACTGGTGCGCTAATATCAGTATAAACGTACCAGCAGTATTGCAGTAACTTACCCAGAAAACGCCGTGATATAATTGAAATAGTGTTGAAATTGGCGTAAAACCATTCAAAGCAGTCAATTTTCCAAATCTAAATGCTCAAAGTCGTCTGCTGCTTAAGATTGGTTGTATATGGAAAGCATCAAGTTTGATAATACGTTTAAATACGTTTTGTTTATCCATGCGTTCTTGACGTTTCGCCATGATATACCCCAGACTGTGATCTCTGGAAACATTACATTGATTACGGTAGACATTAACTGGCGTGATAAACGAGTGGAATAGAAATTGTAACTGACATCTATTATATGCCATAATAACGTTAAAGTACAAAATGTTACAGGGGAAACATAATAGATCACGTTTACATCTAGTTTCACTCTCAAACTTCTAAAGAGAAATACATGGAATATTAAGTATTTCTCTTATATTCCAGTCCCACGAGACGTTTTTTGATAAGAATATTTTTAAACAAGTTTATTTGTTTGTTTGAATTGTTCATATTCACGCGGAGCCGGGCGCTTGTGGCTCAGTCTGTAGAAACGTGGAATGTCAATCCAGGACTTGTGATGTCAGCTCGGCAAACATTCCTTCCTGCGTTTTGCAAAAGTCAATGCAACACTCGTCATTCGTCTTCTACCAATCTGCTTATAGGAAAGGTATTCGGTTGCTTCGAAAGACTGGTTTGTCAGAATGACAAAGCAAATGGATGCACTGACGTCGTTATATTACTTATGAATTGTTGAACATGGCGTTAATCAACATATTCACTCACTCGTTTTGTCAACACACCTCTTTATCATGAAAACAGTGTATAGAGCTACATGTACTGTCGTCAACAAAACACGTCTGACACAAGGTTAAGCGCGCCCTGCCAGAGCGACCATTTATAGGAATAAGTCTATGTATTTCTCCGACCCTATGAAACTCGTACCCGGGACACTCAACCACATTGCTTCAAAGATTGCTCAGTAACACAAACAGTCCCCAATTTATATTAATACGAACTTACTTCTCGTATATCGCCATGCATGTATCGTACAGATCCCTGTTCTCGAACCGTACCTATTCTCGAACCTTTAGTTCAAGGACTGTTTATATATTTCCAAAAAACGCATTTTACGTTATAAATTGTGTGTTAACTGGTGCTTTGTTTACTTACAAATGAATTGTTGAATTTATTCGTCAGTATTGTTGGTTTTTTACATGTATTTATAAGTATTCCCATGAGCCCTGATAAATGTTAAGAGGTTCGAGAACCGGTGTTTCGATGCTATAATACATTGTTCTACTGCAAACATAATAGTGTCTTGTAGTAGACATTGTTCGTGATAAGCCCACGAACAATACCAAACGCTAACAGTAGTATAGGCAGCGGTTTAGGTGTAAACAAAGATGACGTAATCGGCGGCCATTTTGTTGACCTAGTTACTATTTATAGTATCTCATTTGCATATAAGGATTGACACGAGTGAGGACGCCATTTTGTAGTTATACAATGACTGCGCATGTCCATTTTTGAATGTTCTATATTTAGAATGACATCATGGGTCTATATTTAGAAAGCTTTAACAATGGAGCAAGTGTTTCGGTAGCACCCTTCGGGCGAGACCACCAACGATTTGTCTCTAGCCTTCTACCAATAGATTCTAGCGGGTATGTTGTTGGAACCCTCGAAAATAATGGCGGGGAAATTCGACCTAACCTTTGCTACATTGTTTCGGGAAACCTGACACGAGACATCCATACGACACGATATATCCCTTTAATATGTCGTATAGTCGAGCCGAAGCACGCAGTCAAACATGTATGGTAAAGCAATAAATGTAACGTCTTACCTCGAGAACGTCCAGAGTTCAAATGACAGGGGTCCCGATCTATTCTTAGACTCGGTATTTCACCATATTTTTATAAATAGATTATGTGTCATGTTCTATAAATAGATTATATGTCATTTACTATAAATAGATATTTCTAATAGTTCTATATTTAGAATGACATCATGGGTCTATATTTAGAAAGTGTTGGAGCTGGCGGAGAAATTCGACCTACTCTTTGCTACAGGGAAACTGAAACATCCATACGACACGATATATCCCTTTAGTATAGTCGGTACATAGTATGGCAATAAATGTAACGTCTTACCTCGAGAGCGTCCAGAGTTCAAATGACAGAGGTTCCGATCTATTTTTAGTTTCGATATTTCACAACCACTATCGAATATTTCATCAGACCAGGTGTACCAACAATAGAGCATTGAAATGACAAAGTTAATCTCATTTAAAGGCGCCATACTGTCTGCGTCTGAACACCTGCAACGAACGTGTTAACACTTGTCTGAGAATAACACTTTACAGTGCGGTTTCAAAAGATTACCCCATATGATGAAAGTTATTATTATGCCTATACAAGAACTTGAAAAATGTCAGTGAAGTTATACACGACTTTACCAATTTGATCATATTTCAAATATATTGAGAAAAGAAGCCAATTAAAGTTGTCAAATCGGTTTTTGCTAATTTGTATCACTATTTACGCTTTTTTCTCTTTATGCTACTAAATAATAGAAGAACCAAAAAGCTTTCATTTAAACCAAAGTTTGTCGCAATAATTGTTTACCGTTTTCGAGTAATGTAATATGAGAGATTTTTAAATCCCCAAAATGAACTTGCCCCGATCCTCAAGTTTGATATACCGTTGGAAAGATTTCATCGAGTCCATTTCATATATGAAAAAATTATGATCCTAGGACTAATAGTTCTCTAGTTATCGTCGTTTTAAATTATTTCTTAAAAGTGCGTCAAAAGGCTTCTTAATGCGTAAATGCCGATATCTCCTTTATTTCTTGTCCGAATGTAGTCGTGTTTGGACTCGTTGAAAAGGATTTCGGATTTTCTAACGATTGAGATGATCTAACCGGAAGTGACGTAATTTTTTCTTAAAATGATCATATTTTCAATATTAATTAATTTGATTTTTTTTTTTTTGGAATTCGTAACGTTGGACTGCACTTATATATTAATAGCTGTTGTCATTTTCAAAACCTGAATATTGATAAAAATTTCAGCCGTTTTCGAGTTATGTAATATGAACAAAATTTAAACAAACAAAATAAGAATATATCATTCGAAAGATGTTGTCGCGCTCTTTTCAAATCTGAAAAAATGATGGTCCTAGGACTATTCATTCTCTAGTTATCTCAGTTTAATTTTTTATTTCAAAGCGTGACTGATAAGCCAATTTGACCCACACATCTTAAAATGATGATATCTTCCTTATTTCTTGACCGATTGTAGACGTGTTTGGATTCGTTAAAAAGGGCTCCGTAAACTCTATCAATTGAAGTGGTCAAACCGGAAGTGACGTTATTAATTAATTTGATAAGTTTTTTAGATACATCGTAACGTATAGAAGGCTCTCATATATTGATAACTGTGGGCAAAACCTGAATATTGACAGAGTTTCGAACTCATAACCCTCATCATATTGCTCCCAGGTGTGTTAGCATTAACCCATTATCAGAGTCACCAGATTGTGTTCATTTGGTGACGTAAGTACGGACAAAGACCTTTTGAAATGCTAAACACGATATATCCCTTTTGTATATAATATAGTCGAGTCGAAGCACGCAGTCAAACATGTATGGCAATAAATTTAACGTCTTACCTCTAGAACGTCCAGAGTTCAAATGACCGATGCGCATGTCCCAATCTATTTTTAAATTCGATATTTCACCATCGCTATCGGATATTTCATCAGACCAGGTGTGAGAACAATATAGCATTGAAATGCCAAAGAAAACGTGGACAATGGATGAATAGACTACTTTAAACCAAACGGCGCCACAGTGTCTGTAGAACACCTGCACGTTAACACTTGCCTGAGAATAACCCTTTACACTGCTGTTCAAAAGTTTATCCTTCATGATGAAAACTATTATTATGACTATACAAGCACTTGAACAGTGTCAGTGAAGTTATACACGACTTTACCAATTTGATCATATTTCAAATATAGAGGGAAAAGGAGCCCATTAAAGTTGTCAAATCAGTTTTTGTTAATTTATTTCACTATTTACGCTTTAACTTTTTCTCTTTATGCTACCAAATGATAGAGGACACCAAAACCTTTCATTTAAACCCGGGGTTGTAGAGAAAATATTCAGCCGTTTTCGAGTTATGTAATATGAGAGATTTTTAAACCCCAAAAATGAACTTGCCCCGATCCTCAAGTTTGATATACCGTTGAAAAGATCTCGTTGAGCCCTTTTCATATATGAAACAAATATGATCCTAGGACTAATAGTTCTCTAGTTATCGTCGATTTAAATATTTGTTTCAAAGTCAGTCAAAAGTCTTCTTAATGCGTAAATGCCGATATCTCCTTTATTTCTTGTCCGAATGTAGTCGTGTTTGGATCCATTGAAAAGGATTTCTGATTTTCTATCGATTGATATGATCAAACCGGAAGTGACGTCATTTCTTAAATATTTGTTTGTTTTCAAAGTGCGTCAAAAGTATTCTCAATGAGTAAATGCCTATATCTCCTTTATTTCTGGTCAGTTTTCTGATATTTTTTTTTTTTTTTTATTTAGAAATATTGTTATTGATAGTTGTTGACCCGAATATTGACAGAGTTATAAACGTCATTGTAATGCTCGAAGTCGCATGTATTCGGGTGTAGAGGCTTGAAGATCAATAACGAGATGTCCATATGGCTTTTCTGTGGCGTTTCGATATACATTCATGAAACTGTGACTACTGGTAGGGTAGATCCGTCGTGCCAGTACAGAAATTTGATGTCTATCAACTGGGTTGTTAACCACAATTAAATATTTTGTATTAAGGCTGATATCTCGGCACGCTTTTCCTTGAGGAAAAACGTTCTGTGTCAAGAAAATGACCGTCAAGTTTCTATGATGAGATCCTTTAGTAAAAAGATTAGCCACTCTTTCATCCTTCTTCGCCTCTCCCATCAAATCATCTAATATGATGCAGTTCCGCACGTTTACGTCTAGATATATATCTTGTTCAAGACAGTCTGGAATACACCTCACAAATTCAACGTTAGACAATTCTGTCTTGATTTCGTCGTATAATGGTTGATTTTGACTATAACACCAGATGATCCTCTGAGGTGGTGGTTGGATTGTATCTTGGCACAATATCATCTTAGTCAATACCGATTTACCACTTCCACTCGGCCCAGACAAAACGAGTGTACACGGATGTTTAAACTTAAATACGGGCGCTCCGGGCGCTCCCAAATGCGCTCCGGGAGCTCCCAAATGCGCTCCGGGAGCTCCCAAATGCGCTCCGGGCGCTCCCAAATGCGCTCCGGGAGCTCCCAAATGCGCTCCGGGCGCTCCCAAATGCGCTCCGGGAGCTCCCAAATGCGCTCCGGGAGCTCCCAAATGCGCTCCGGGCGCTCCCAAATGCGCTCCGGGAGCTCCCAAATGCGCTCCGGGCGCTCCCAAATGCGCTCCGGGAGCTCCCAAATGCGCTCCGGGCGCTCCCAAATGCGCTCCTGGTGATATATTCCAGTATCTTTGGTCTGTATGTGAAGATGGTTCTTCAAAGTGTTTGTTTCTCTCATGTATATCCACAATAAACTGCAACACACGACTTTGAAAAGATGAGTACAACTTTCTGTACAACGTGTGATAAGACGTTCTGTAGTAGATACAATCTAATGAGACATGAGAGAAACAAACACTTTGAAGAACCATCTTCACATACAGACCAAAGATACTGGAATATATCACCAGGAGCGCATTTGGGAGCGCCCGGAGCGCATTTGGGAGCTCCCGGAGCGCATTTGGGAGCGCCCGGAGCGCATTTGGGAGCTCCCGGAGCGCATTTGGGAGCGCCCGGAGCGCATTTGGGAGCTCCCGGAGCGCATTTGGGAGCTCCCGGAGCGCATTTGGGAGCGCCCGGAGCGCATTTGGGAGCTCCCGGAGCGCATTTGGGAGCGCCCGGAGCGCATTTGGGAGCTCCCGGAGCGCATTTGGGAGCTCCCGGAGCGCATTTGGGAGCGCCCGGAGCGCCCGTATTTAAGTTTAAACATCCGTGTACACTCGTTTTGTCTGGGCCGAGTGGAAGTGGTAAATCGGTATTGACTAAGATGATATTGTGCCAAGATACAATCCAACCACCACCTCAGAGGATCATCTGGTGTTATAGTCAAAATCAACCATTATACGACGAAATCAAGACAGAATTGTCTAACGTTGAATTTGTGAGGTGTATTCCAGACTGTCTTGAACAAGATATATATCTAGACGTAAACGTGCGGAACTGCATCATATTAGATGATTTGATGGGAGAGGCGAAGAAGGATGAAAGAGTGGCTAATCTTTTTACTAAAGGATCTCATCATAGAAACTTGACGGTCATTTTCTTGACACAGAACGTTTTTCCTCAAGGAAAAGCGTGCCGAGATATCAGCCTTAATACAAAATATTTAATTGTGGTTAACAACCCAGTTGATAGACATCAAATTTCTGTACTGGCACGACGGATCTACCCTACCAGTAGTCACAGTTTCATGAATGTATATCGAAACGCCACAGAAAAGCCATATGGACATCTCGTTATTGATCTTCAAGCCTCTACACCCGAATACATGCGACTTCGAGCATTACAATGACGTTTATAACTCTGTCAATATTCGGGTCAACAACTATCAATAACAATATTTCTAAATAAAAAAAAAAAAAAAATATCAGAAAACTGACCAGAAATAAAGGAGATATAGGCATTTACTCATTGAGAATACTTTTGACGCACTTTGAAACAAACAAATATTTAAGAAATGACGTCACTTCCGGTTTGATCATATCAATCGATAGAAAATCAGAAATCCTTTTCAATGGATCCAAACACGACTACATTCGGACAAGAAATAAAGGAGATATCGGCATTTACGCATTAAGAAGACTTTTGACTGACTTTGAAACAAATATTTAAATCGACGATAACTAGAGAACTATTAGTCCTAGGATCATATTTGTTTCATATATGAAAAGGGCTCAACGAGATCTTTTCAACGGTATATCAAACTTGAGGATCGGGGCAAGTTCATTTTTGGGGTTTAAAAATCTCTCATATTACATAACTCGAAAACGGCTGAATATTTTCTCTACAACCCCGGGTTTAAATGAAAGGTTTTGGTGTCCTCTATCATTTGGTAGCATAAAGAGAAAAAGTTAAAGCGTAAATAGTGAAATAAATTAACAAAAACTGATTTGACAACTTTAATGGGCTCCTTTTCCCTCTATATTTGAAATATGATCAAATTGGTAAAGTCGTGTATAACTTCACTGACACTGTTCAAGTGCTTGTATAGTCATAATAATAGTTTTCATCATGAAGGATAAACTTTTGAACAGCAGTGTAAAGGGTTATTCTCAGGCAAGTGTTAACGTGCAGGTGTTCTACAGACACTGTGGCGCCGTTTGGTTTAAAGTAGTCTATTCATCCATTGTCCACGTTTTCTTTGGCATTTCAATGCTATATTGTTCTCACACCTGGTCTGATGAAATATCCGATAGCGATGGTGAAATATCGAATTTAAAAATAGATTGGGACATGCGCATCGGTCATTTGAACTCTGGACGTTCTAGAGGTAAGACGTTAAATTTATTGCCATACATGTTTGAC
Organism: Serripes groenlandicus; assembly: GCA_031761405.1. Classification (NCBI taxonomy): domain Eukaryota; kingdom Metazoa; phylum Mollusca; class Bivalvia; order Cardiida; family Cardiidae; genus Serripes; species Serripes groenlandicus. The sequence goes on from JASEVX010000004.1 coordinate 24,909,245, forward strand.
TGCGTGCTTCGACTCGACTATATTATATACAAAAGGGATATATCGTGTTTAGCATTTCAAAAGGTCTTTGTCCGTACTTACGTCACCAAATGAACACAATCTGGTGACTCTGATAATGGGTTAATGCTAACACACCTGGGAGCAATATGATGAGGGTTATGAGTTCGAAACTCTGTCAATATTCAGGTTTTGCCCACAGTTATCAATATATGAGAGCCTTCTATACGTTACGATGTATCTAAAAAACTTATCAAATTAATTAATAACGTCACTTCCGGTTTGACCACTTCAATTGATAGAGTTTACGGAGCCCTTTTTAACGAATCCAAACACGTCTACAATCGGTCAAGAAATAAGGAAGATATCATCATTTTAAGATGTGTGGGTCAAATTGGCTTATCAGTCACGCTTTGAAATAAAAAATTAAACTGAGATAACTAGAGAATGAATAGTCCTAGGACCATCATTTTTTCAGATTTGAAAAGAGCGCGACAACATCTTTCGAATGATATATTCTTATTTTGTTTGTTTAAATTTTGTTCATATTACATAACTCGAAAACGGCTGAAATTTTTATCAATATTCAGGTTTTGAAAATGACAACAGCTATTAATATATAAGTGCAGTCCAACGTTACGAATTCCAAAAAAAAAAAAATCAAATTAATTAATATTGAAAATATGATCATTTTAAGAAAAAATTACGTCACTTCCGGTTAGATCATCTCAATCGTTAGAAAATCCGAAATCCTTTTCAACGAGTCCAAACACGACTACATTCGGACAAGAAATAAAGGAGATATCGGCATTTACGCATTAAGAAGCCTTTTGACGCACTTTTAAGAAATAATTTAAAACGACGATAACTAGAGAACTATTAGTCCTAGGATCATAATTTTTTCATATATGAAATGGACTCGATGAAATCTTTCCAACGGTATATCAAACTTGAGGATCGGGGCAAGTTCATTTTGGGGATTTAAAAATCTCTCATATTACATTACTCGAAAACGGTAAACAATTATTGCGACAAACTTTGGTTTAAATGAAAGCTTTTTGGTTCTTCTATTATTTAGTAGCATAAAGAGAAAAAAGCGTAAATAGTGATACAAATTAGCAAAAACCGATTTGACAACTTTAATTGGCTTCTTTTCTCAATATATTTGAAATATGATCAAATTGGTAAAGTCGTGTATAACTTCACTGACATTTTTCAAGTTCTTGTATAGGCATAATAATAACTTTCATCATATGGGGTAATCTTTTGAAACCGCACTGTAAAGTGTTATTCTCAGACAAGTGTTAACACGTTCGTTGCAGGTGTTCAGACGCAGACAGTATGGCGCCTTTAAATGAGATTAACTTTGTCATTTCAATGCTCTATTGTTGGTACACCTGGTCTGATGAAATATTCGATAGTGGTTGTGAAATATCGAAACTAAAAATAGATCGGAACCTCTGTCATTTGAACTCTGGACGCTCTCGAGGTAAGACGTTACATTTATTGCCATACTATGTACCGACTATACTAAAGGGATATATCGTGTCGTATGGATGTTTCAGTTTCCCTGTAGCAAAGAGTAGGTCGAATTTCTCCGCCAGCTCCAACACTTTCTAAATATAGACCCATGATGTCATTCTAAATATAGAACTATTAGAAATATCTATTTATAGTAAATGACATATAATCTATTTATAGAACATGACACATAATCTATTTATAAAAATATGGTGAAATACCGAGTCTAAGAATAGATCGGGACCCCTGTCATTTGAACTCTGGACGTTCTCGAGGTAAGACGTTACATTTATTGCTTTACCATACATGTTTGACTGCGTGCTTCGGCTCGACTATACGACATATTAAAGGGATATATCGTGTCGTATGGATGTCTCGTGTCAGGTTTCCCGAAACAATGTAGCAAAGGTTAGGTCGAATTTCCCCGCCATTATTTTCGAGGGTTCCAACAACATACCCGCTAGAATCTATTGGTAGAAGGCTAGAGACAAATCGTTGGTGGTCTCGCCCGAAGGGTGCTACCGAAACACTTGCTCCATTGTTAAAGCTTTCTAAATATAGACCCATGATGTCATTCTAAATATAGAACATTCAAAAATGGACATGCGCAGTCATTGTATAACTACAAAATGGCGTCCTCACTCGTGTCAATCCTTATATGCAAATGAGATACTATAAATAGTAACTAGGTCAACAAAATGGCCGCCGATTACGTCATCTTTGTTTACACCTAAACCGCTGCCTATACTACTGCTAACGTCTGTATACGGAAATCACTGAACCTATTGAATGTTCGGCCTTAACTGATTTGAACAATGTCAACCGAAAATAAAATGTTGGATTTTATTAACACTAGTGCTATAGAACAACCTACGCCCACAGGCAATCAGATAAGGATTTCAACTGTTAACTGTCTAGCCTTGTTTACGACGGTTATGATTTAAACCGCCCATACAATTCGGAATGGCATTTTTTTTTAGTAAAGTTCCGTCAATGTCAAAACATTTAAAAGACACTTTTCGTTTGAGATGCCTTATTCTATACCTTTGGCGTTGGACTGTTTATTCTGCATGTCAGGGCGGTTTGATACGAAACTGTGAGTATCTATGTTTTGCACTGTATTGAATCTACAACGGTAGTGGTGTGTTTGGATGTGTCCGGCATGGACTCTACCAGTGACTTGGTGGCTTGAACGTGGTGTAAGAATAAATGATGTCATTAATACTTCTTGAATAAATTTTCAGAAATAAATCCATTTTAAAAAATTAACAATTTAAATACCTCGTTTAGGCGGGAATTACACATGTTCGATCCTTAGTATGGACTGGGTAGGTGACGGGTTTGTACCTGGTGTGTATAACGGTATAAATTAACAAGCACCGGACGGTATTTATCAAAGATATATGAGCCGTTCCACGAGCTAACCACCATCGTGGACATTGCGTAAAGTATCGACCCGACCCGAATCAGCATAAGCATGACGCACAGCCTAACCAGTGCAAGCACTTTTCGCCTCCTGTGGAATTTCTGGTTCAGGAATCATTACTCTCTACATCTATCACCCTGAGACGGAATCTGTCGGCACGGATTAGCCTGCACGGACTGTGCAGGATGATCTGGGTCGATACATTATGCAGAGTCCATAATGTTGGTTTTCTGGTGGTACGGCTCATATAAATATGTATTTAAATGTATCTCTCTGTTATCGAAGTGTGAGTCATGCAATATGTTTTTTAGTGTTTACTAAATGACCAGAATTGCGACAAGCATGCATACTTTTTCAATAAAATTGCTGCGTTCACAATCGTGTTCCCGATGCTTCACAAATGACAGAACAAGTTAGTTTTTTGATAAGACCAGACTTGTTGTGACTTGTGCTTCCATAATTGCAAATTCCTAATAAGCAAAATCCTTTCTTTATGCTATCGTAGGTAAAATCGTACGGACACAAAATACTGAATTTCTTCCATTTATGGTTATCGAAACAAACCCGGCTTTGTTCGCTATTGCACGTGTATAGGTCGGATCAACTTTCCTTTAAATAAATAAACATTGTCGCATTGTCTAAATACAAAAAGAAAACGTTTTGTCATAATGTACATACAAAGGAGTTGAACCTAACGAAGATTGAACAGTTAGCCGAGATCTGTGCAAACCTACTGTTCAGCATGTGGACCAATGAAGATCAAGATCATTATGCGCATATTCCCAGTTTGAGTTTTACTTCACTGTTCGACCATTTGACCACATATGGTTTCAAGAAACTTCTATGTGTGTGAAGTTGGCTCTGTGATCGGTCATCGGCCATCGGTGACAAAAATCGGAACGCCGACCTGGAACACCGAGCTCGGCCATCGGTGTTCGAATTTATATATCAATTTGAACGCCGACCTGGAATATCGAGCTCGCCCATCGGAATTCGAATTTATATAGTAATCTGAACGCCGACCTGGTACACCGAGCTCGGCCATCGGTGTTCTAATTTATATAGCAATTTGAACGCCGACCTGGAATATCCAGCTCGGCCATCGGAATTCGAATTTATATAGTAACCTGAACGCCGACATGGTACACCGAGCTCGGCCATCGGTGCTCGAATTTATATAGTAATCTGAACTCCGACCTAGTATCCCGAGCTCGGCCATCGGTGTTCGACTTTATATAGCAATTTGAAAGCCGACCTGGAATATCCAGCTCGGCCATCGGAATTCGAATTTATATAGTAACCTGAATGCCGACCTAGTACACCGAGCTCGGCCATCGGTGCTCGAATTTATATAGTAATCTGAACGTCGACCTGGTACACCGAGCTCGGCCATCGGTGTTCAAATTTATATAGCAATTTGAAAGCCGACCTGGAATATCGAGCTCGTCCATCAATGTTCGAATTTATATAGCAATTTGAACGCCGACCTGGTACACCGAGCTCGGCCATCGGTGTTCGAATTTATATAGCAATTTGAACGCCGACCTGGAATATCGAGCTCGACCATCGGAATTCTAATTATATAGTAATCTGAACGCCGACCTGGTACACCGAGCTCGGCCATCGGTGTTCGAATTTATATAGTAATCTGAACGCCGACCTGGTACACCGAGCTCGGCCATCGGTGTTCGACTTTATATATCAATTTGAACGCCGACCTGGAATATCGAGCTCGGCCATCGGAATTCGAATTTATATAGTAATCTGAACGCCGACCTGGTACACCGAGCTCGGCCATCGGTGTTCGACTTTATATATCAATTTGAACGCCGACCTGGAATATCGAGCTCGACCATCGGAATTCGTACTTTTATAGTAATCTGAACGCCGACCTAGTACACCGAGCTCGGCCATCGACATTCGACTTTATATAGTAATCTGATCGCCGACCTGGTACACCGAGCTCGGCCATCGGTGTTCGAATATATATAGTCATTTGAACGCCGACCTGGAATATCCAGCTCGGCCATCAGAATTCGAATTAATATAATAATCTAAACGCCGACCTGGTACACCGAGCTCGGCCATTGGTGTTCGAATTTATATAATAATTTGAACGCCGACCTGGAATATCGAGCTCGGCCATCGGAATTCGAATTCTATACTTATCTGAACGCCGACCTGGTACACCGAGCTCGGCCATCGGTGTTCGAATATATATAGTCATTTGAACGCCGACCTGGAATATCCAGCTCGGCCATCGGAATTCGAATTTATATAGTAATCTGAACGCCGACCTGGTACACCGAGCTCGGCCATCGGTGTTCGAATTTTTATAGTAATCTGAACGCCGACCTGGTACACCGAGCTCGGCCATCGGTGTTCGACTTTATATAGCAATTTGAACGCCGACCTGGAATAACGAGCTCGGCCATCGGAATTCGAATTTATATAGTAATCTGAACGCCGACCTTGTACACCTAGCTCGGCCATCGGTGTTCGACTTTTTATAGCAATTTGAACGCCGACCTGGAATATCAAGCTCGGCCATCGGAATTCAAATGTATATAGTAATCTGAACGCCGACCTGGTACACCGAGCTCGGCCATCGGTGTTCGAATATATATAGTCATTTGAACGCCGACCTGGAATATCCAGCTCGGCCATCAGAATTCGAATTTATATAGTAATCTGAACGCCGACCTGGTACAACGAGCCCGGCCATCGGTGTTCGACTTTAAATAGCAATTTGAACGCCGACCTGGAATATCGAGCTTGGCCATCGGAATTCGAATTTATATATCACTTTGAACGCCGACCTGGAATATCGAGCTCGGCCATCGGAATTCGAATTCTATAGTAATATGAACGCCGACCTGGTACACTGAGCTCGGCCATCGGTGTTCGAATTTATATAGCAATCTGAACGCCAACCTGGTATATCGAGCTCGGCCATCGGAATTTAAAGATATATAGAAATCTGAATTATTTTTGTATACACCCGTTTTGAAAAAAACGGGACGTATTATGGCCAGGCGTTGTCCGTCCGTCTGTCTGTCTGTCCGTCCAATTTTGTCTGGCCTACTCCTCCTACACCGTTTAAGATATTGATACCAAACTTCTTAGAAATAATCAACAGCACATGATATTATGTGCGCGAAAAAAGCGATAATCTATTTCCCAGAGTTATGCCCCTTTTTAGACTTAACAAATGTTGTCCGGCCTACTCCTCTTACACCGTATAAGATATTGATGCCAAACTTGGTTGAAATAATCACAAGCACATGATATTGTGTGCGCCCAAAAAGGAGGTAGCTCCGTACCTATTTCCCAGAGTTATGTCCCTTTTTAGACTTAAGAAAATTCCTAAATTCACATTTCCTTCAATATCTCTAGAACTGTTACAGATATTATTTAGAAAATTTATATTTGTGTTTAGTATCAAATTCATATTTACTTAAATATATTTTGCTTCAAAACTAAATCTGCATAAATACTGAAAAGGATTTCAAACTGTACCATATTTATGCTTTTTTATAATATATAATACTAAGTCGTCAAAATAGGTTTCTGTACCATCTGTACCATGGTTATGCCTTTAGTTTTCTGTAATTTCGTGTAACACTTATATGTTTTAGTGTAACACTAATATGTTTTAAAAGAAGAACTATGGTGAATTGATATCAGATAAACAATATAAATGACTCTTAGATATTACACCATGTAAATTAATGTTCGGTATACTATTTCACAATCGGTGAACACGAATATAGTTTAAGCAACACGAAAACCGACATTCGGAGATTGTGAGAGTAATTGAAATAAACTTCAAAGTCTAATCTTTAAATTCGATTGTTGGTCAGATCGCTTCTCAAGAAGCTTTTGGAATGCATAGACGATTTTATAGCGAATATGAAAGATCATGATCAGACTGCAGCCTGATCTGGATGTTCGCTGGATTGAAAGTCGAGAAGATCGGTTTTCGAATTGCCTGCCCAATTTTCTAGTTAAAATGTATTTGAGCAGTGAGAATCTCACATAAGGTCCTTTGTGAAAAGTCTAGAGTCATGTCAGTCGGCTATTCAGCGCTGTATTGTCTGAATCTGAACTATTTGCTTGTTTCAAATAGCTTAACGTTGGTTTTCTTACAACCCGACTAATATGTAATTACCTTAATCATTTATTTCTTTTATTTTAATTTGTTCGGGGATGCAAGCAAATGTCCGTTTTTTAATATGTTTGCTTCGGTGTAGTTGATCTAAATATATATTTTGATGAACACATACGTATAAGCAATCACTAACAGTTGGGCACAGCTGTATATACTACCATGAAAGACGAAATACGCTTTTCTAAATGATAAACATGTTCCCCATTATGGTTTGACCACATTTCCGGTACATTGACTGACTTTGACTCTACATCGCTTGAATATATATACCAGTCTAAAAACACCTTCTAGATCCACATCAGCTCGAGCTCGATATTCCAGGTCGGCGTTCAAATTGCTATATAAATTCGAACACCGATGGGCGAGCTCGATATTCCAGGACGGCGTTCAAATTGCTCTATAAATTCGAACACCGATGGACGAGCTCGGTGTATCAGGTCGGTGTTCAGATTACTATATAAATTCGAATTTCGATGGCCGAGCTCGATATTCCAGGTCGGCGTTCACATTGCTATATAGATTCGAACACCGATGTGCGAGCTCGGTGTTCCAGGTCGGCGTTCAGATTAATATATAAATTCGAACACCGATGGGCCATCTCGGTGTACCAGGTCGGCGTTCAGATTACTATAGAAATTCGAACACCGATGGCCGAGCTCGATATTCCAGGTCGGCGTTTAAATTCCTATATAAATTCAAGAGCCGATGGCCGAGCTCGGTGTACCAGGTCGGAGTTCAGATTACTATAGAAATTCGAATTCCGATGGCCAAGCTCGATATTCCAGGTCGGCGTTCAAATTGCTATGTAAATTCGAACACCGATGGGTGAGCTCGATATTTCAGGTCGGCGTTCAGATTGCTATATTAATTCGAATGTCGATGGCCGAGCTCGATATTCCAGGTCGGCGTTCAAATTGCTATATAAATTCGACCACCGATGAGCGAGAGCGATATTCCAGGTCGGCGTTCAAATTGCTATATAAATTCGAACACCGATGGCCGAGCTCGGTGTATCAGGTCGATGTTCAGATAACTATATAAATTCGAATTTCGATGGCCGAGCTCGATATTCCAGGTCGGCGTTCACATTGCTATATAGATTTGAACACCGATGTGCGAGCTCGGTGTTCCAGGTCGGCGTTCAGATTAATATATAAATTCAAACACCGATGGGCGATCTCGGTGTACCAGGTCGGCGTTCAGATTACTATAGAAATTCGAATTCCGATGGCCAAGCTCGATATTCCAGGTCGGCGTTCAAATTGCTATATTAATTCGAACACCGATGGCCGAGCTCAATATTCCAGGTCGGCGTTCAAATTGCTATATAAATTCGATCACCGATGGCCGAGATCGGTGTATCAGGTCAGTGTTCAGATTACTATATAAATTCGAATTTCGATGGCCGAGCTCGATATTCCAGGTCGGCGTTCACATTGTTATATAGATTTGAACACCGATGTGCGAGCTCAGTGTTCCAGGTCGGCGTTCAGATTAATATATAAATTCGAACACCGATGGGCGATCTCGGTGTACCAGGTCGGCTTTCAGATTACTATAGAAATTCGAACACCGATGGCCGAGCTCGATATTGCAGGTCGGCGTTCAAATTCCTAAATAAATTCAAGATGGCCGAGCTCGGTGGACCAGGTCGGAGTTCCGATTACTATAGAAATTCGAATTCCGATGGCCGGGCTCGATATTCCAGGTCGGCGTTCAAATTGCTATATAAATTCTAACACCGATGGGTGAGCTCGATATTTCAGGTCGGCGTTCAGATTACTATATTAATTCGAATGCCGATGGCCGAGCTCGGTGTACCAGGTCGGCGTGCAAATTGCTATATAAATTCGAACACCGATGGGTGAGCTCGATATTTCAGGTCGGCGTTCAGATTGCTATATTAATTCGAATGTCGATGGCCGAGCTCGATATTCCAGGTCGGCGTTCAAATTGCTATATAAATTCGAACACCGATGGGCGAGCTCGATATTCCAGGTCGGCGTTCAAATTGCTATATAAATTCGAACACCGATGGCCGAGCTCGGTGTATCAGGTCGGTGTTCAGATTACTATATAAATTCGAATTTCGATGGCCGAGCTCGATATTCCAGGTCGGCGTTCACATTGCTATATAGATTGGAACACCGATGTGCGAGCTCGGTGTTCCAGGTCGGCGTTCAGATTAATATATAAATTCGAACACCGATGGGCGATCTCGGTGTAACAGGTCGGCGTTCAGATTACTATAGAAATTCGAATTCCGATGGCCAAGCTCGATATTCCAGGTCGGCGTTCAAATTGCTATATATTTTTCGAACACCGATGGGTGAGCTCGATATTTCAGGTCGGCGTTCAGATTGCTATATTAATTCGAACACCGATGGCCGAGCTCGATATTCCAGGTCGGCGTTCAAATTGCTATATAAATTCGAACACCGATGGGCGAGCTCGATATTCCAGGTCGGCATTCAAATTGCTATATAAATTCGAACACCGATGGCCGAGCTCGGTGTATCAGGTCGGTGTTCAGATTACTATATAAATTCGAATTTCGATGGCCGAGCTCGATATTCCAGGTCGGGGTTCACATTGCTATATAGATTCGAACACCGATGTGCGAGCTCGGTGTTCCAGGTCGGCTTTCAGATTAATATATAAATTCGAACACCGATGGGTGATCTCGGTGTACCAGGTCGGCGTTCAGATTACTATAGAAATTCGAATTCCGATGGCCAAGCTCGATATTCCAGGTCGGCGTTCAAATTGCTATATAAATTCGAACACCGATGGCCGAGCTCGATTTTCCAGGTCGGCGTTCAGATTGCTATATTAATTCGAATGCCGATGACCGAGCTCGATATTCCAGGTCGGCGTTCAATCTGCTATATAAATTCGAACACCGATGGCCGAGCTCGGTGTACCAGGTCGGCGTTCCGGTTTTTGTCACCGATGGCCGATGACCGATAACAGAGCCAACTTCACACACATGAAACTTCTGGCAATCTTATCGGTAGTCCATTTATATCTTGACAAGCTGTTGGATTGATGCGAAAGTATTTCTAAAATAACGTCTGTGATAACAACGCCAAGACTGGTGCACATGAAGCAATGCACATTTCACTTATTACGTGTATATAGTGTCTAGTATTGTTTTACGCCGCTTTTAATAGTTTTTCAGTAATACCTCGTACGGCGTTTACAGGGTAAATTACCAGTATATCTCCTACCGGTTGAATCCATTCCGACACCGATACATCAATCGTAACGCTATCGACGCAACCCAGAGCGCCAATGAGGGAAGCCATCCCTATCGGTTAATTTATTAAGGACATATGGTATGACCCAACCAGGGACCGAACCCCGGTCTCAATCTCCCAATGCGTATGTCCAAACCACGTCTCCACGGAAACGGTGCGACATAAGTACAAAACATATTCAATTCAAACGGCGACACATTGACGTCATGCACGTTGTCAAATAGACCCCTTCAAACCGAGCACATTCTAATTAATTAGAGTTTGATACGCGTTCTATTATCATTGATGTCAGGGCAAGCGCTTTCATCTGTCACACCGGTTTGTTTATGGTGACGTATTGCTCTTTAAATATTGGAGTTACGGCACAAAGAAATAATACTCACTTACTACGTATCAATTCGCCATCCGTTTCCTTGGATGGATTCAGATTTATGTAATGCTTTCCCACATGCAGACGCATTCTGACGTATGTGCGACAGACCGTCCCTTTGGACAACATTGAGACAAACAGGACATTGCGCACCATGGGTAACTTCTACTACAGCCACACTACTTTCAACTTTATTCAATAATTATCATCTTACCGAGCGAGTGTTATCATATTTTTGCTTAGATATTTCCAAAGTCGTTTGCTTCTGGTGTTGTGTATGTTAGAACGAGGGGTTAAAGGAAAAGTATTTAGGAAGATGCCAGCCGAATATACCAATCAAAGTACAGTTGCTAAGTAGCACACAACCACTCACATACTTAATACTCGATACATCTGAATACATCCCTAATTTATATATGAGCATACATTACGCAGAGGCCATAATGTTGGTTTTCTCGCTGTATTTCCTCCAGAAGCTTAAAATATGTGTTACTGTTGATACGTATGGTGTGAAATGTCGCTTTAAACACCTTTTTCGGTTGTATCACGACTTTTTTCCTAGGCATGTTACCAGTACTACTGGTCCATTTATCCTGACACAAGCGAGTCAGTCTGCTGAATGCTAACCCCACAACACGGAGAGCCATGGTAGGAACGCCGTTACTTCCATTCTTATAGGCTTTCTTTACCCCTTTCCCATCTGTAGACGCATTTACGCAATAGCAGCAGACGACTTTTGACAACATTGTGACCAAAGGTGAAATTGCTCATGATGAGCAATTTCTCCTTTGGCCACAATGTTTTCAACTTTATTTATAACAATTAAGCTATCTTTTATGAAGATTGTTCAGGTTTTTGTCACTGTGTTTTCAAAGTCCTCTGCTGCATATTTGATGTATGTGGGGAAAAGGTTAAGAAATAATATATGGATACTGATAGTTCCATTCTTAAAGGCTTTCTTACCCCTTTCCCATCTGCAGAAGCATTATGACGCAATAGCAGCAGACGACTTTTGAAAACATTGTGACCAAAGGTGAAATTGCTCATGGTGAGCAATTTCTCCTTTGGCCACAATGTTTTCAACTTTATTCAACAATTAAGCTGTCTTGTATGGAGATCTTTTGCAGGTTTTTGTCACTGTGTTTTCAAAGTCGTCTGCTGCAGATTTGTTGTATGTGGAAAAAAGGTTAAGAAATAGTATATGGATACTGAAGAATACGATTGAAATATAAATATGCTAGGACTTGCCGAGAGTGCTTTGTCGTCAAGACTGATTGTTTTATAAAAAATACTTCCGTGTATCTGATTGATTGATTGGGGTTTAACGCCGATTTTAACAATTTGTCAGTTATATCACGGCGGCCAGTTCACCTACTCATGCATTTCTTGGTTTTCTCACACCAGTACTCTACACAACAATCTTCCCAAGCAACTGGCTGCTTTTCCACATAGATTTAGCCCATTGGTGGAAGACAAATGACGCATGTCGCGTTGACTTTTGTCAATCGTCGGAAAGAAAGTTGGCCTAGCCGGGATTCGAACTCACAACCCCTGGATTGACAGCCCGCGTCGCCTACCAACTGAGCTACCTGGGCTCGGCTCCGTGTATCTGAAGTTCACGTAAACTACAGTTAACTTTCTAGAATATCAACGCTAGATAGAAACCTTCATTGATAATGTATAAACAATGCGAACCGTTTTCCCATGACCATCCTCAGTTGATATAACTGATTTAAAATGCGAACATACGACACATTTATTTCACAGACGACATGTTTAAAGTCAAAGAGATACTAAATTGGGTGACAAAGGACAGATTTGTTGGCAGATACAGGACCTGGGTCTACATTATGTAACAAGGCTCATAAATCTGCTTCAAACACTGTGTCAATGGACCTTTTTGGAACACATAAATGTCGTGATGTATGAGATACGTACGTCATTTCAAAAACCGACCGTCTGAAACTTGAAATGGATGACTCATGTTTGTATGGAGTCTACGTCGCTTTAATCACGGTATATTGGTAGAGCGTCTTACTCTGATGCGGGAGGTCACGGGTTCGATACCCGGTCGGGTTATATGATTGATTGATTGATTGATTGATTGATTGATTGATTGGGGTTTACGCCGTTTTCAACACTTTCTCAGTCATATCATGGAGACCAGTTCACCTACTCATGCGTTTCCTGGTTTTCCCACACCAGTACACCACAGTACATACTTCCCAAGCAACTGGCTACTTTTCCACATAGACTGTTAAACAGCCCATTGCTGAAACACGAATAACGCAGGTCACAGTGACTTTTGTCGAACGTCGGAAAGAATGTTGGGGTTATGTGAATTACTTCAAACAATGTTGGTAATAGTTTCAGCTCCTTGGTACTCATGTTTTAAGGTTTAAGACCGACTCAAAGGTGTCATGTTAAATGGACCAGTAGTACTGGTAACCTACCCAAGAAAGGCCGTGTTACAACTAAAGCATTGCGGCCTAAATATCATAAAAAACAAACAAATCAACACGATGTTTTAAAAAAGTTGTTTCAAGTTACATTACAGCGGTGCCTGCGTAAATTATTAGAACAGTTCATAGCTCTAGATAAGGGGCGTAATGCATGTTCTAAAATCCTTATTTTACTCTCTAACCATATGTTGTGGGTACTCAAAAGAATCGTCTCACTGAGACGATTCTTTTGAGTACCCACAACATAGGGTTTGCTTTAATAATAAGATAGAAATTGTGGGAAAAGTGCTGAAAACCCTTCCTTATATGGACCTTTCAACTCATTTATCCTGACACCAGCCAGTCAGTCGTAAAGCTAACCTCGCAATCCTTAGCGCCAAAATACTACCGTTTTTGAAGTGGATGACAATGATAATAAATATGTGTGCTATAAATATACCGTTTGTGCGTATAACCGTTATGCAAAGGCTTCCAAAATTCATATATGACCCGATAGGGAGCATTTAAGATCATAATCAGCCTGCGCGGCGGATGAGCAGGCTGATCTGTATCTTCACTGGTCGCACAGTCCCGAATGTCGACTTTCAGATGTCGCCACCCTTATTACAGTTGTGGAACTGACTGATTGATTGCTGTGGTGATAAAAAAACGGGTTTAAAACGTTCCTTCAAAATGGCAGTTATTTCTGGTCTCGTCATTATAATGGATGGAAGACAGTGTGTAAAACGAAATCAAATGTCATCTCGTCGAAGACGTAACGCGTCCGTGTTTTTTGGTTTGTTTGTTTGCGACGCTTTCAATTATATTTTACAGTTGCAAGATGGTGTTTCCTGGGTAGGTTACAAGTTCCACTGGTCCGTTTATCCTGACACCAGCGGGCCAGTCAACCGCAGAATCCTGAGCATCAAGGTGGGAAAATACATCATAAAACTACATCTGGGCTGTTTCGCGAGAAAACCAACATTGTGGACTCTGCGTCAAGCATCGACCCGGATTAGCTAAAGCATGTCGCGCAGGCTTACCCGGACAGACACTTTTCGCCTCCTGTGAATTTTCTGTTTCGGGAATCATTACTCTTTACCTCTATCCCCCCAGAGACGGAATGTGTCGGCTCGGATCAGTCTGCTCGGACTGCGCAGGCTGATCTGGGTCGATACATTACGCAGAGGCCATACTGTTGGTTTTCTAGCGGGACGGCTCATCTTTTGTACGAATTCATTGTGTCTGTCGCCAATTATTTTTCTAAGTAAAATACAGCTTAGCTGTTTCCTTATTAGATCACGTGATACGAAAATCTACGTTCAGTATCGAGCGATCAACAAAGATTCAGATCAGCTTACTGTTAGTCTAATCTTTTTTATTTTACATCAATTGAGAAGCTAACCTTTAGCTTTGATAATACATATAGGTGTAAACACAGGCAGAACACACCCATCAGGAGATTCGAACGCAGGACCTCTGGTACGAGAAGCATACGCTGCACCATTGTTCTATTCCTTCCCACTGCTTTGATTTTGGTTTGATCGTGAACATCCCCGTTCCTTTAGCACCATGATCATCCAAGAATGGGCAAACCCTCCAAAGATCCATTTTCGCTCATTTATCAATGATATACATACACAAATAAAGAAGTCGTATTTTAGATTATACATATTTATAACTGTTTCTAACTTAATTTTTATTTTTTATTTAAAGAGTTAGTCGGTCTTCGTGAAACTCAAAGATTTGTGTTGAACAAAACGCGGTTCAGAGTAAAGACAAGTTTTGAGAATCCTGTTTATTTTATAGAAGGTAGACACAACAGCTGTTTAAATATGATGACTCTTTGAAGTGAAGTTGTTAGTTCATTGAATCTATACATGGGATCATCTCAAACGCTCAAATTGACACGTAGTTTAAACAAAGCTATAAATGCTTGAAAATCTGTCATACAATCTCAAGAAAAACAAGAAATATCTTAAAGATAAATGTCGACAATATGTGAAAACACTAAGAAATGCATCATATGCGCATCTGACTTGAATATCACAGAGACATATAAACACTGTGTTTATATGTCTCTGAAAATCAGAAGGTTTCTACACAGATTTGTGTCATGACAAATACGTCACATGACTGGAGATTACGCGAGGCTCCCAAGGGGTGTATACGTTTCAATTGACGATAAATAACTGTGAACTTATCATGTTTAAAAAATAATTAATATTTTGCTCTTAAATATTATATTTCATACGTTTTCACTGATTTCTTTCACTGATATTTATTTCTTAAGGAAAACAATTAAAGGTTAGTATACAGGACATTTCATTTTAAAACTGCACCTTATAAGTGCCTCTCATATTTCTTCCACATTATTCATTAAATACAACATTTGATTGGTCTACAATCTAAATCATTTGTTTAACATCTAGGTCAAAACTGAGGTTATACGTCTATCGACGAAAAAGAAAACAAAGGAAGGTGTAAGAACTACAGCAGATACCGAAGGAAAGGAAAGAGTACGAATTACAGCAGATACCGACGGAAAGGAATGAGTACGAATTACAGCAGATACACGGTGTGAGTCAGGTCGTGTATACATTCGAGTTTTGAATTTAATACAATAACTAAAATGAGCCGTTCCGCGAGAAAACCAACATGGTGGACTCTGCGTAAAGTATCGACCCAGATCAGCCTAATCATGTCGCGCAGGCTAACCCGGACAGAAACATGTGGATTTTCTGTTTCAGGAATCATTATTCTATACCTCTATCCCCCTGAGACGGAATGTGTCGGCCTGGATTAGCATGCACGGATTGCGCATGCTGATCTGGATCGATACATTACGCAGAGTCCATAATGTTGGATCTCTCAAAGAACGGCTAAAATAAGTTATCGTAAAATTGGTGAATTTTTTATCTGTAAACAAAATCCGTTTTTTGGGGAACAATTAATGTCTCAACATGTTGTTGTACATTTTTGATTGAAACAATGTGCATATTCTAAAATTAGCGTTTCGTGCTTATATTCCTTGATTTTGTGAACTGTAAACCTTGATTTACGAGTGAGCGCAGCCTCATTGCCTAGTACACGTTATCGCTGTAAGCACATTTTATCATTTGGAAAATTTGGAACATTTTATTCATATCAAGGCATATAATATGCATGTGATAACAAGAGGTTCAAACAATAATGAAACAGAAAAGTAAAACAAATTAAATCAAATGTTTGATATCATAATAATATGAAACATTGGGGACATGCAGTCGTATGACTACAATTGAAATCATCTATGATATACGGAACGTTGAGTATTCGGAGAATGTTTAATTAATTATTTAAATTTTGATAAGATGGTTAATACAAATTAAAGCTAACTTGACAAGTTTATTTTTGTTTTTTACAATTTATTAGAGCATTATGCTTATGAAGGTTAGGATGGCTATAGTACAAATAATGAAATTCATCACCAATACTATTCTTATTACAGAGAGTGCATACTCTTTGGTTACGTTCAATTCCAAGATGACGGCCTTTTTCTATTGGCATGAAATGGTTCATAGTCATAAATTTACAAAGAGACTATCTTAAATTAATAGGCAATATGTCTAAATACTCCTCAAAACAATAATATGTTTTATACATACGATAAACAAGGCATTTTCGAGAAACATTAACAGTGCTTTCCAATTCTTGGCAAAATTGGTCATGCAGTCTTTCTTTAATAATATATTTAAAATGATTAAAGCTGGCTACTCTTTGATTAATGTAATAGTCAGACATACCAAAACTATCTAATGTATGTTTAACAAAGCAATCCATTGGAGAAATAAGTATGTTATCATTGTGTAAAGACAATGCAGTTCTATATACAATATTACATATGTTGTCATTTTTAGAATTCAGTAACTTCGCCTAGAAGCAAAGAACTCTATGTTTTACTTGTGAAATAACAGGATTAAAGCCCAGTTCTCCATAAACCATACCGTTCGGTGTTGATGACTTCACACCCAGGATTAATTTACACAATTTTAATTGAAATTGTTCAGTAATATTCAGATTTTCACAACCCCAGACTTCACTCCCAAACAAAAGAATCATTGAATAGAACGTAACGTATATATACCCAAAGTCACACGGTGAAACAATCATTTCGTATGCATGCGTGGCCATTAGAAACAACCCTCTCATTTGCATATTTCACTTTGGCAATCGAATTATGCATAAGGTTTGTTTCATGACAATAGAAACAGAAATGCACGCGACGTAAACCTTATACAATGTCATTATGTGTATGTTATTTTATTTAGCTACAATATCAATACAATCCACTCTCAATACACAGGTTATGCACGAAAGGTTGATCGTGACAACCATGAATGCGCCATCCATTGAAAACAATGTAGTATCGTATAAAATAGTGTACTTTTTCAAAGACAGCGGCTAATCTATGCCTACAATATTTTAATTCCATAAGGACATTTTTTCTTAGAAATATGTCAAAAAACTTAAATGACGTGACAAACACAGCTTAAACATTGAGACACACCAAAGCAGTCGAGGTCAAGTTGCAAGACTTTACAAGACCTGATTCCGACAGATTCTGCTGATCCGCTGGCCAGAGATAATCTTAAAAAGGGGCCTATATCGAACACATATCGATCACCCCCATCATCACGCAAAGAAAGAGGAACGGCCAAACTCAGTAGGAGAATCCAGAAAGCATTGTCCGCCAGTCTCTTGCCTAGAATCCACAGGGAAAAAGAAAAAGAGGAAGGCCAGTTCATGCATTGCGAAGAACCTTCAGCAAAGAGCTAATAACCACCAGCTTGTCCTAGAAAGAGGGGACGTCGGCAGCACAGGAGCGCGACATATGGCGAAATGCGGTCGAATCGTTATACCCCTCAAATGGGTAGGGAGGATCAAGTATGTAAGTAGTTCTTACCCGTCAAATTATGGTTAATGCCAATACGTAAAGGGTTTTGATTTAACGAGGTAATATTATCCGTAATTAACGGATCAATTCCTTCGCTCAAAACTAGTTATTACATACTCCAAATTCAGAGGATTTTTGTTTTCATATTCATAAATCGAGCACTAGTGTTTATCAGCAACACTTTTTTTGTGTAAAATATTATGATACAAAAAAACACAAATTATACTGCAAAATGTATAACATGGTAAATGTTGATGGTTATTTATGTAGAACATATTTCATCATATTTTATCTACATACTGTCATTAAAATATGCAAACATTTTGTAAAGAGTTAACGATCGTGATTTACGAGCATATTTGTGCGTGTTAAGCCTATCTTAAATTTGATAGGCTCTATTTTCACACATTATACCAGGAGCATACAACTTCAAAGTCGACAATGTTGACCGTAAACAATGGAGGGATCATCTATAAAGTTGTCTACAAATATAGGTCGTTCAACTATATGTGGTAGACGTTATTGCCCGGGGATTTAAAGGATGACCGTTCCAAGTTTAAGCAAGTCAAACAACACAATGTTTCCAGGAGGCCGGATATAACCTCTGTTTTATTGCATCCCGCAATTGGTCCATGAACAATTCGCCAATGTTGACAAAGGTTGGTTGCAAGATACTTCGAACACGCACTGTGAAACGCAATTCGACAATATTGGTGCATTAACAGATGTTTATTTTCGCTTAATTATAATAAATAAGTTAAAATTGGATATCATTGAGCAAGTCTCGTTTCAACTGTCCAGACTATTTCTGTAATGTAATAGAACATTTAAGATATCTTATAACAAAGTTCGTATTAATTAATTTTATAATATGTATACGCGTATCGCCATACCAAATTCACAAATCATTAAACATTTCGAAAAACCCCTCATATCATATATCATTGAAGTACCCATAGCCATTGTGATTTATACACAAGACAGTAGGAGGTAACCCTACTTTAATATCGTGATTTATTGAAAAGATAGACATTCAGTACAATTAGCTGATAATTTATGTTCCATTTGAGACATCTTATCTGATAGCATTTTTTCCAAATCTTCCTTAAAACCCGATCTGTACGAAAAGTCATTACTGCCTGTCTTAATGAGGCGACGTCAATATTTTATACCATAACAGGGATATCATGTTTTAATTTCGGGCTGTTATATACGCCGCGTCAGGCGATTTGGGGTCCTAACCCATTCCCACAAACAACAAAACTGCAGCAGACGACTTTGGAGACAACCAAGTCAAAACTATGGAAACTCTCTATAAAAGAACTATTATTGAATAAAGCTGAAAGCGTTGTTAAAATTACAAGCAATTTCTCCTTGTGTACCACCCTTTGCTTTTAAAAGTCATCTGCTGCAATAGCATCAGAGAAGTTCTATATGTGGGAAAGGGCTAACGTCTATCCTTTTAAGTAACCATGGACGTACATCTACTGGGGGGGGGGGGGGGGGGGGGGGGCTATTTATCCAGCTGATTTTGTCAGAATATACATTACGGTCTTTAAAAGAAACAGTCGGACAGTAAAGATTCTGGTGAGACCGCGCAAATGTACAAACTCACCTGAGCCTTCACTGTTCTCGGATGCAATGTAATCCCAAATTGCAACAGCCGCCTCATATATAATGCCTAAAACATGACATGTTAATGTTTCTGCCAACGCTACCAAATGTCGTAAACCCCTGTCAAACATACAACAAAGGTGCAGCAGACAGCTATAACACCATGAGGTTGGTTTTCCTTCAGCGCCGTTCAATTACTTGATATTTTGATAACGTTGTGGCAAGAGTCTTCTGCTGTAGAGTTGTCCAATTGCGTCTGATCATTGAACATTATTGATACCAGGCAGACGAAATTATATCACGCTACAAGAGTATTGTTAATTCATTCTACATTAAAGGTAATTGCATAGGGGTTTATTTACATCTCATAATGCACTATTTCTTATTTAAATGTTCACTTATTTGCTACGATGTCGTTTAAAGTCGTCTGCTACATATACGCTGTATGCGGCAATTGGTTCACTGCAGTATTACGTTGACATAACAACAGTAAGGACTAATGGTATGAAGACGAAGTATACTCAATTGATGTACAATTTATAGCCGAATTCGTACGTGGCTTAGTATTTAATTTGTACTGCAGTTCTTAGCTGTTTTATACTTATTTCAGTAAAACACGTGTTACCTTGGTAAACAAGCCAATACTACTCTAGGAAGAATTACTTGTCCAAGGGCAGTCCACTATGACTGCCACGAGTGGGTCTCGAGCTCGGGTCGCCCGTTTCCATCCCCCTACGCTAATAACCATTAGGCGACGCCGGATTCCTGGCTTAGTCTTCGAATATTTTGTTATTTTCAGCAAGAAAGGTGAATGTCTGCCTGTGTACTCGTATGGGAATATAATCAATTGTTTCATCGCGACAACTTTCATTATCAAAAATGGGGGAATCGGAATGCATCACACACAAGATTGGCAATAATCTGCTAGATGTCAGAAATTCCCGAACTGATTTATGAGAACAATAAAACAATGACAGCCGATCCAATTGGCGATCCCGCCACATTTGCTAAAATATGACCCGCATTAACATTGCTTAGTGACCGTTATTAACTCCTTAGAAATTGTTTGCATACATGGTCGCGGTTTCATACACGGTCATAATAAATCCAACAACCCCTTCCATTAAATCGCACAAAGCAACATCATTTTGGCAATTGGGGCCACGCCTAAAAGGATCTATCTTTGGTGAAAGGCGTGAACTAAGATTAGACGGCACCTCAAGTGCCCTTTGATCAGGTGTTTCGCTACTCATTGAAGAAGAATTAATACGTATTAAAAACAACAAGTAATATTTACATACTGTGATCAGATACAATGATTAGCCTATATGAAAAGAAACTTAAGTTTCAATTATTCACGTGGGTAGGTCTTCACTGTGTCCCGGTTCATTTCATGTTGGTGCCTCGATATATCAATGACAGATTGGGAACCAATCAATCTTGTGCGACCTTTGATTTGTCGTGCTGAGGTCCAAAAAGTCGCAGTCCCGTCTCCTCGCGTGTTTGAATAAGAAGATAAATTATCCGTGGTTCTAAATTAGGCTGCGCCGTTTGACGGGTTATCAGAGAGATGCTGGGTAAATTGACAGAATGACTGATAGGACATGGGACCCAGTCAGGGCGATGATGAACGGGTGCCCGTTGGAAATGTGATCTAGAAGTGTTACGTTGTCATCACCGTGGTTATTAAGTAGCAGAGTCACAGGAAATCGGCGGGGAATCGCTGATTGATGGTTTATAATTTGAAATAATCGTGAATTATGAGATTGAAGCGAACAGGTCAGATAAAATAGCGTGAGGTATCGTGCAATTTTCACTACACCACTAGTTTTGTGTTTGGAGGTAATCAATATGATTTGGTACAGCCGCACCAAACAATACAGGTCCCGTAATTCAATATAGTTAGTATAAAGAAACAAAGTATCTTCCGGTCATACCGACACAATACTGTTATTATGTTTCGAAATTAATGGCAAATATGTTCTAAATACTCGCGATAACTCGAACACGTTTTAATCGTTCAACTCAACCTGGAAACGTTTTGATTGCGAGTACGAGCAGTCAGAACTGCTGCTGTGTTGTTTTCTTGATATTATTTAATAAATGTCTTTCTTTTCATTATAAACGCTTAGATGCATTACGAAGCTGTCCATACATGCATATGAGCCGAATTAGGAGAAAACCACCATTGTGGATTCTGCGAAAAGTATCGATCCGGATCAGCCTAAGCATGCCGCGCAGGCTAACCATGACAGCCACTTTTTGACTCCTGTTGATTTTCTGTTTCAGGAATCATAACTCTGTACCCCTATCCACATGAGACGGAATGTGTCGGCCCGGATTAGCCTACGCGGGGTGCGAAGGATGATCTGGGTCGATACATTACGCAGAGGCCATTATGTTGGTTTTCTTGTGGAACGGCTCCTATATGTAGACTACAAATGAATTGAGCATTAATCGAGTGATCACTCTTACACATCGATAACTCGAAGTAATGTATGGGTTACTCGAGGCCACTTTACACACAAAGTGTCCCAAAGTAAAATCTTTGTAACTTCGGTAAAGAACTATTTGCCTAGTTTCCCACGTATAATTACGTATTGGAGACGTTGAATCATCATTGAGAGAAGCCAGTCAATATATATGCATACATTGCAACGGTTTTGAAGCAACAATTACACAACTATACATCTGCACTCAAAAAAGCGTACGCTACAGTTATTTATCAAAAGAAATCCCAATCATAGAATTTCTTTATTCTTTGTATTGTGTTAGTGCATACAATAACTGGTTGAAATAATAATTTTTTGATTGGCCTGCCAATTTCATCGAAGGCACAAATATAGGTATTTTGGCCGAAAACCTAAAACACACACACAAAAAAAATGTAAACTACAAATCATATTCAAGTTCATATATAACTTTATATATAGAACTTAAATCAATATGAAAAGAGAATTTGTGAGAAAAATATGAAAACAAATATATTAAGCTGTTTTTCAAGGTCGAAATGGTGTTTAAGTGTTGCTAACACATGTTCTTTTTCAAACTATTTATATACACTGAAATTGACCAAGGTGACGTCATAAATGTATAAAAAAGAGAGCAATTTTCATTGAGTGGATATGATTGCCCAAATAATTTTGTGAAACAAACCTCTAATCCAAAACATGACAATTGTGTTTTCAAATATTTTGGAGTATCTAAAGTACATGAAAATCTAAGTACCTCTCATGTTAAAAGGTTCATATGATGCATAAGAACAAATGGAGTCGAACGGTTAAGTGTTCATAAAAGTTTTCAAATTAAAAATAATTAGATTAGTTGCCCTCAAGATATTCCCAATGTCGTGATTAAAGTTTATCTAAATTTTCAGGAAGCAATAATAAGAGATAAACGTTAATTTGATCTCTCTTATCTTCATAGATTGTGAAGCATGTTTGCTCTCTGGATGCCCAACCAGTACTCTCGACGAGTATGTGTGGGGCCAGGGTTGTTTTTGATTTTGACTTGCCTATCAAGGGCATCACATCCTCGAACTTTTGATCGCTTATAAGCATGTTATTAGATATGCAAGGGTAGGTTTCCAGATAGTATTTTATTTATAAACCGGTCATAACATTTAGGGGGAGGGAAAGCCATGATTGTCAATAAGTGTTTCATTGTAAATGTTTAACCTGTTTCGATAATACAATCATTTAAAAATAATTGCAATACTTTACCTACATGTGTTCATACTACGTATTCGGTGTATGGTTAGATGAATGCTGATTTGGATCTTCACTGGTTCGAACATTCCAATAAATACGACACATAAGAAATAACTGAACCCTCTCCCACTTACAATAAATATTCAGAAGACGACTTTGAAAACGACTAGGAAAAAGAACCTAGAACATCTCTAAAATTGAAAGTATGATTATAAAATAGAATTGGATATATTAAGAAAAAAGGAGAAAATGTTCATTATGAGCACTCTTTCCTTTTGCCACAACGTTTCCCATATTTCGTCTGGTGCAGAGGCGTCAAAATGCGTCATATTGTGAGAAACGGTTAAATATTGTTGAAATCAGATATATGCAAATTGATCTTTATCTACATTTATCATTAATTCGCTGTGGCCGATTCTCATGAAGCACGGCACATTAATGGAATTATTAATGACGGAAAGTAACATGTTTTAGGATATTATAACTAAACACTGGAAGCCGTTTAATCCCACATACAAATATTCTGCAAAATATAACATGAACAATCTTTATCATAATGAATGTAAAACTATTGAATAGATTTGAAAACAATTTGGCAAAAGGAGAAATTGCTCATCATGAGCAATTTCTCCTTTTGTCACTCTGCTTTCAAATAAAGTCTGCTGCTGAGACGTCAAAAAGCGTCTATATTTGGGAAAGGGTTAACATTCTAAACAAATGGGATTGCAAGCAGTCTAACCAGGACCTTCCCTATTTGCCATCTAGTCACCTCTAGAATCCTGGATCTTTAGATAACGGCCTAGTGTCCACATTGGACAAGGACATTCGTCATCCAGAAATGAGCTAACAGTATCTATGGACAAAGCAGCTGGTTGGTTGGATTGATTGTTTGGTGTTTTTCGTCGCTTTCAACATTTCTTTCAGTTATATCACGGAGTTTCCTGGGTAAGTAACATACTTGTAGTACTGTTCCATTGAATCTGACACCAGCCAGTCAGTCGTAATGCTGAGCCCACAACCCTGAGCACCAAGGAGGGCAGACATGACTGACATAAACTATTTGGAATGCCTAGCCGGGGATCCGCATCAGAGCGGATGCCCTAGAAAGACTGGTGTGTGGAGTACTGGTGTGTGGAGTACTGGTGTGTGGAGTACTGGTGTGTGGAGTACTGGTGTGTGGAGTACTGGTGTGTGGAGTACTGGTGTGTGGAGTACTGGTGTGTGGAGTACTGGTGTGTGGAGTACTGGTGTTGAAAAATCCAACAACCCATGGGTAGGGGAACAACAGGCCGCCGTGATATGACTGATAAAGTGTTTGAAAAGGTATTAACCCTTTCCCTCATACGACAATTCTGCAGCAGACGACTTTAAACATATTTTGTTAAAAAATAGAAAAATCTCTATCATTGAATGGATAACCTATGACTAAAAGTGGAAAACATTGTGGCAAAGGGAGAAATTTCTTCTTTTGTCACTATGTTTTTAAAAAGCCGTCTGCTTCAGAGGCGTCAGAAAGCGTCTATATGAGGGAAAGGGTTCAACGTCAATCCTTCAATCAACTAATGACCACAATCGGATTATAAAAGTATGTGTAATTTGATAAAAACCTCCGAATCTCGGTTAATGTGTGGCATGACTCACTTGCATGTTTGCGAAGGGTGGATTGTTTTGTTGTTTAGTTACCAGTTCTACACAAAAAAGTTGGGCTCGTCCGAGATTTTAACCCGGGACCTACCGCACCCTGAGCGAAAAAAAAAATACCACTTTACCAACGAGCCGGACACGAAGAGGGGAAGAGACCCGTGCTAGTCTACCAATGCAAGATGGCGTCCGGCCTTCCATCTAGACTAGAATCAGCCCCAATCTGACTAAAGTACACGATCTTCTGAAAAGGAAGCGTAGTGTTTTTGAGTAGATGGTTTCAATCAGATTGGAATGAGCCCATAATGTTAAAGTATTATTGCAATATCAGCATCTAAATACATGTAGTCTACATGTATGTGGGAAGGTAACTAATATCCTCGGAAGAATGGTGTTTGGAGTATTGGTGCGAGAAAACAAGGAAACACACTTAGTGATTTGGCCGCCATGATATAACTGAAAAACCGTTGTAAATGGCGTTAAACTACAATGAATAAACATCAGCATTCAATAACTTCTATTTCTCCTTCACATGGTTGCAGCTACTAAACATTAGGCATTCATTTTAGGTTCAAACAGATTTGTAGATTTTATGAAAGGTTGAAGCATTAATTCCAATCTCAGCTTATAGTCTTTCCAACGTTTGAAAAATGGCAATGCGACAATATCATTTGTGCCACCAATCTATGTGGAAAAGCAGCCAGTTGCTTGGTCAGACTGATTTTTGGAGAACTGGGTCCACTTCCACTAACTTTACATAGCGTTATGTAATACTTAAATTTGTTATTCGTATATTTCATCATTCTTTTTTCCCTACTTAAAGTACCTAAAGATTTAATTTCTTACAAAGAATTGTAAGTCAGCAAGGTAAATATTTATGACAACTTAGTCATATACTTAAACATATTCCACCATTCATGTTTTACAAAATATTAGGTAAACACAAATGATGAAATATGCTTTTTTAAGTATTTAAGTAATACTTAGCGCTAAGTAAGGTTGGTGGAATTGGACCCTTGTGTGAGAATCTTAACATGTAACACTTGTGTAAGTAAAGTGACCACCGTGATATGACGGGACAATCATTAAAACTGTGTTAGACCCAAATCAATAAATTAATCAATCAATTAGTCAATCAAACAATCAATTATTCTATATTATATAATAAATGGACTGGTTCCAGGTTAACCTCGTCCATGTGCATTTCACGATAACGATAGTAATTCGGTTGACGAGACGCAGACCCCTCCCGCGTTTTCCCTGTCAATCATACGGACGAGTAGGAAGGAAAAACCCGTACAATCAAACGCTTATTAATATTGACAGGGAGTAATCCGTATCGACAGACGCATGACAGATTTGACAATTAAACGACCACTTCAAAAGCATTCCAACTAATCTACAATGGTGTTTCCGATTAGAAAATCCCCTCCTCGTTAATCATTATGGACAAACGGCGCCCGGGTGAAAATCGTTAGAAATGGCAAGCCCCTCGGACTACCGTTCTTATTATCTATCTGTTGGGCTAATATTTGGGGGATTAAGTTTGCGAGTAAATAAATACAACGTCTGTGTTTAGGCGGATTGGCTGATTGACAGCGGGATTCAAACAAGCCCTTCCAGTCAAAAATGGGTCGTACACTAATTAGTACTCTTCACCGTACCATCGATTCGTATATAGAGATACTCATGCGTAGCTGCTAAAATAGTGGGTTTCAAATCGGGACTGTTATGCAAAAAAGCTTAGTCAACTTTTAAGTGTGGGATCAGTGAAGATGTGGCGAGACTTATTCAGGCATGTACAGATGTACAGGTTAGTCTGTGTTTATAAGTAGCTGTTAACTCTTTTCCACAAACAAACAAAACTACAGCGGACGATTTTGAAAACAGCTGGTCTGTGTCTATAAGTAGCTGTTAACTCTTTTCCACAAACAAACAAAAACTACAGCGGACAATTTTGAAAACATCCAGAAAAAATATGGAAAATTATGACAAATCAAAGCACATTTATTGAACAGAGTTGAAATCAATATGACAAAAGGAGACATTGCTTATAACAATGTTTTCAGATGTCGTCTGATTGAGATGCGTTTGAATGCGTCTGCAAGTGGGAAATGGTTAACGAAGGAGAATATTCGTATGTATGGGACACGAATGGACACGAATGGCTTGTACCTGAGCCACATGGGTCACCTCACACGATAACCGGCTTGCGGGATTTTGAGACCTCCAAGTAGACTGATCTCGATCTTCCCTGACCGTTGTCTTGTCAAGCATGTTACCTGGAAGTACCAGAAGAACATATAATGCCGCAATATGACCTGTGACCACTGTAAACTATTCCCTGTTTGATTTCTGCCGCCTTTGCAACAGACGACTTATGACAACAAGGGAAAAAAGCTCATAATGAGCATTTTCCCCTCTTGCCAGAATGTGTTCAACTCTTTTTAGTTATACATTTGTTTAAATAAATTTCCTATATCTATGTCTAGATGTTTTGAAAAGGGTTAATTTCAAAAAGCGTTGAAACTCGCTGTCGGATGACCCGGTCCATTTCCTTGTCCGATAATACAATTACCTGGCCGGAGTCTCGTCCATCATGGGTGGTCATCCGCTTTGAGCTAACCTGTCTCACCTGCATAAACATCCCAATTATGTGCAAATTAAACGAAATAAAGGGGAGCGCTTATGGGTTGAGCTTTGATCTCGGATATAGTTTGTGTTTACACTTAATCCCCTGCACTCCTGCATCTAATTTCATTGAAATTGATTTTAACCCTTTCCCTCATATAGACGCTTTCTGATGCCTCTTCAGCAGAAGGCTTTTTGAAAACATAGTGACAAAAGAAGAAATTGCTCAAAACGAGCAATTTCTCCTTTTGCCACAATGTTTTCAACTTTTAGTCATAGGTTATCCATTCAATTATAGAGATTTTCTATTTTTGACAAAATATGTTCAAAGTCGTCTGCTGCAGAATTGTCGTATGAGGGAAAGGGTTAAATAAGCTCTTACAGATAAATGGTGTAGATTGTGCTATATATTGTCTCGTGGATAGCGATCAATTTATACCAAGATTAGACTGCACGGATGTGAAGGCTTATCGTAATCTTTGTTGTTCACCAATGTGAGTTAAATTCGTGATAACAGCGTACATCATGATAAGTTTGATTTGATTTTGGTTGTTAAACGCCTTATAAACAATATCCTGTTCATATTACGGTGACCAGTTCACGTATCGATGGTTTTCTCACACCAATTTACCACATTACAGTCCTTCCAAGGCCGATTCTCCACATACGTATTGACCGGTGGTGTAGTGGTATAGCGTCCGCCTCGCGTGCAGGAAGTCACTGGTTCGATAACCGGGCGGGTCATACCAAATACTTGAAAAATGGTAGTTTGTTCTATTGGGATTTTACGCCGCTTTCAACATTATTTCAGCTATATCACGGCTACAGTTCACTTGTTCATGATTCCAGGGTAAACACATCAGTACTGGGCTAGAAAATGGGCCTTTTCCAAGAGCACTCCACCATGACCGTCATAAAGTGACTGGGGATCGAACCCGGGACGCCCGGTTTCCAAGCCCCGACTCTAACCACTCGACAACGGCGGCTTTCTAATAATGGTATTTATGGCTACCCTCATTGGCCCTCATAGTTGCGGGGTTAGCATCACGACTGACTGGGTGGTGTCAGAATAAATGGACCAGTAGTACTAGTAACATATCCAGGAAACGCCGTGAATAACTGAACAATTTTTGAAAGCGGTGTAAAACACAAAACAATTAATTAATCAAATATATATTTGCCCATTGGTGGAAGAGGGTACAGTGGGATAAGGGTTAATATTTACTGAAAATGTGGTGTTATATAACTTAACAATATTGACCTGATCCTGACCTTGTTGTGTAAAAACTAATTACTGTTCACATGTTCATTATGTTTTCATTGAGTGTCGCTTATCCCATAACGTATATTTTCAAAGAGACAAATCATAACTTTGATACTTTAGTTTACAGCAGACTAAACTTGAACCCCAGTCAAATCTAATCATATCATGAGAAAGGAAGAAATAGCTCATTTAAACGATTAACCCTTTCCCACATACAACAAATCTGCAACAGACGATTTTTAACATATTTTTGTCAACAAATCGAAAATCTCTATAATTATTGAATGGATAACCTATGACTAAAAGTGGAAAACATTGTGGCAAAAAGGAGAAATTGCTCGTTTTGAACAATTTCTTCATTTGTCACTATGTTTTCAAAAAACTGTCTGCTGCAGAGGCATCAGAAAGCGTCTATTGCGGCACCAAAGGCTTCAAACGCAAAAGTTCACTCTGCTACACGGGTATTCTATTTTTCATTACATGGTTACTAAAAAGGTATATATATATATTTATTTTTTTCATCATTTCCATAGCTTTTCACGAGTCTTCGGCAAGGCCTTAAATGTCGGCTGCATTAAGGAAAGTATTAAATAACGGTTAATTCATTCTTACTTCTTAGACTTTGTGGAAAAATACGTTTGGAGGCAAAATATGACAATATTGTCTGAAATAAAGTAGTGATGAATTATACCAGACAGCAGTCTTACGTCAGGATTGAAAGAGACATTTGCCATCTGTTTCCGAGATATTCGGATTTCTTTCCACGTTATTTTGTGAAGACCCCACTCAATCGTGTGCATATATTATAATGGCATGCTTAAGTGCGAGATATCTGGTTGTTCAATCCCTGTTTGAAGAGTACCAAAGAGTTTATGAAATTGAGTGGTGACACAGACCTGGTGAATTATCGGTGTTTGGGGATAAATGATCGACAAATCCGTTAGTTTACAAGAGCATCACTGATAGCTATTTAGAACTTTTGAATTGTAAAAATGTTTCAGTTTTAAACAATTTAGCTAGATTTTGCATAAAGTCTTTTGAACTGAGAAAAGAAACTTTAAAATATATAAAACAAAAATAAATATTCTTCCGAATACTGTAGTCTATATAGATTTTTCTTTCTTTTTTCTTTTACATTTTTTTCATATATTTGTTTGTTCTCTTTTCTTTGTGTTTTTGTTTTGCTATTTTTTGTTGTATAATATAGTTTGTAACGCATGTTACTATGAAATGACGAGGAACACTTGTTGTTCAAGTAATAAAAACGAATTGAATTGAAGTATGAAGTATAAACTGTTGTAAACGACCTTAAAATCTAATCATTCTATTAATCATCCAATCATTCAATTTATCAGTTAAATAAAGAGGTCAGTCTGTTAACGACTATTACTATGGTGTAATGGACATTTAGCTTCACAATCACATTCCCAAAAACAGCTGATATTGCCTATAAAAAGACTGGGGAGTGTCTAAATCTAGATCGATTCATTGTCAACCATCATCTTACCTTGTGATGCCTTTTGTTCTCATATTAGGGACGAGCGTTTGAACTATTTCTGTGAATTGTTATAGTCCATTAATTATTTTTCATCATACACAAGAAAACCGCCAATCGGGCTATTGTGACCATCCCTCGGGGACCAAGGTCAGCACTCGTATCTGCGCAGCCTGATCAGGTAATTTATTGTTCGACACCAAACCATACAACTTTCTTAAAAGCCTCCGATACATCGACTTTACACGTAATGAAAACTCACCGTTTTACTCATCAAATAAAATATCATATTAGGTCGGCTTTCGTATGACAGGGTCAAACTTTTCCAAAAAGCATTTAGCTAAAATGAAGTGTATATTTGACATTAACAAGAAAACTATCTCTCACTATACACATCAATAAATAGACGGGGGACTGATTCAGTCTAGCAATAAGAAAGGGTCTTTAATTTCTGATATTGTCTTGTGATGAAATACTCTAGACAACCAGTCTGAATTCGCGATGGAAGACAGACGGGTTATGTCAGTTTGGAAAATTAACCCGTTCCCACATACAACAATTCTGCAGCAGACGACTTTGAAATCATATAAGCGAAAATGTGGAAAAACCCTATAAATGAGGGTATTATTTTCTATAATTTAAAACATTGCGGCAAAGGGAAAAATTGCTCGATTGAGCAATTTCTTCTTTTGTCACAATGTTTTCAAAAGTCGTCTGCTGCATAGGAGCCAGCATGCGCTTACAAGTGGGAAAGGGTTAACGGAAGACATTGATTTGCGTCGTTTAAGGAAAATATTAATTCTTCGGTGGGATGGAATGTGTCATCCTCTCTCACGCTTTTTGTTAGGAAAACATTTCTTTTCTTGACATGCAGACATGAGGGTTTTCAATACTGTGATACTTTTCAAAATAGTGTGCCAAAGCGATTTTCCACACGATTTTTAGTGGGAGGGGGAGGGATTGGGCTTAAAGAGTAACGGCACAAGAAAATAAATATTCTACTGTGTTGAATTATAAATGATAACTACGTGCGATTGTCATACCATGCATTCACTAACACTATAAAGCCGTACCCCCGACAACTTACTTGAGGGTTGAAAGGCAAGATAGTAAACATGCAAGGTTCTGACCAGGCTGCACGGAGGCGCAGGCTGCTGTATACCTGGCGGCGGTCGTCAAGTCCCAACAATCGTTTTTCGTGTGTCGTGTTCGAAATAATGAAAGGTTATACACTGATTTCGCAATAACCCGAACATGTCATAATTCGAATCATAGCATTTAACTCGAACAAATTCCTGGAATGATTTGTTTTTTGAAAACAGAATTGCTGCTGCGCTGTTTTTTGTATATGATTTTATCACTGGCTTAATTTTCATAATGTAACATTTCAGTATAAATAAATTGAGAATAAAACTATGGTCGTGTAGTGGTTAAGAGCGCCGCCTCGAGTTTGCGAGGTCGAGGGTCCGATCTTCTCTGTGGCCCTACCATGGACTTTCAGCGCCATGGGCAATATTCAGGTTTTTGCAAACAATACTGATTCAGGCGAGTCAGCTCGTAACGAGCTGTCTCACCTGAACTCAGAATTGTTTGCCATTTAGTTATCAAAATTGTCCAAACTTGTATTATATGAGAAATGGAGACGCCCGATTTTGAACATGGAAGAGTCTACTTTAAACAATTCGGCGCTGAAAGAGTTAAAAACACTAGAAATGACTTTCCCTCCATTATGCCCAGGATTGTGGTGGTTAGCATTACGGTCGACGGGCTGGTGTCAGGATAAATGGAACGTTAATACGGGTAACTAACCCAGAAAAACGCCGTGATATCATTGATAAACTGTTGAAAACGGCGATATATACAAACGGACAAATAAACAAACGTATTATCTTGTCTAAAGCGTAAACATGTTAGCATGTTGTAATCGTAAACAATTGTGATTATACCTTACTGCATGATGCCGTTACCCCCCTGTGCGTATGTGTGACTGATACCATCAGTGTACCAGTGCATCTAAGAACACACCTTCGTACTTGGTAGATAGACATCGAGGGATTGGCGTGAAACAGATGTAACTAAAATTCTATTTTGAAAACCCTGGTTTATGGGGCAATTTTGACTCCTTTGTAAGCAATGCAAATTTAGGTGCCATTGCTCAGAACGAGCAATGGCACCTAAATGTCCATTGTTTACCAAGAAAAATGAAAAGACTTTATGGTGAGGTGATTAACGTTGCTAAAAAAATACCAATTTTAGTTAGAAAACCTTTTCACGCCAAGCCCTCGACATAGTACCACGTCCGACGGTTTCAGGAATCACTTACCGACGGCACTTGTAATTTACCCAGAAACCGCCTTAATATGACTAAAGTGCTGTTTTTTCACTGTATTTAACGCCATTCAATCAGGAACGGAGCTATGAGGGATACGCAACTCCACACACATTTGTACACATTCATAGGAACAGATTTGTGCCTGAGAGAATATCTAGAAAAAATGATACCAAGAAATATAAGAGTAAACTTGACTAGACTTCGTTTTTCCTCGCATAACCTTAAAATAGAAACTGGTAGACATGGAAGTAATAGAGTACCTAGACCAAAAAGGAAATGTCCGTGTTGCAGCTCAGATGTTATAGAAGATGAATCTCAATTTTGTTATACAATGTGAAGCTTATAAAGAAATAAGAATCACGTATATGAAACCTTATTTTTTTTTTATAAAAGACCAAGCGTGTATAAGTTTGTTGAACTATTAAATTGCAACAAGAGATCAACTATTGTAAAATTATGCAATTTTATCACAAAAGCCTTAATATTACGAAATGAGTATGTATTAAATCTGTTATGATTTGTACAATTTGTGACAAAATAGTTCGAAAAAAAAACAGGTATACATACTTCATTTAATACAGGTTGTATATTGCTTTAATTTATGTTATTTTCGTTGATAAGTGCCAAACAGATTTATATATTCCTAAATACCCATTTCTCAAATACTATAAACTACTTTCAGTTAAAGGTTAAATTTTCTTTATTTGGTATGAGCTATTTTGTAGCTGTAACAAAACCAGGACACTTCAAGTCATTTGATGTTCACGTATACATTTTGTTTATGTAAATGTTCGTAAATGATGAAATACAAGTATATATAAAATCTATCTATATAGCTATCATGCTATCTGCACGCGGTTCTTTTAACGATACTGTTTAAATTTCCACATTTTTGTAGCAAATAAAACTTTGGACATGACATAGCACATGTACAAAAGATATAGTCAACTAAAAGCAACTGATAAATTAAACAACTGGAATGTGTATACAGATTGAAGTATGGCTTGTTTCAAAGACCCTGGTACAGTTATTTTGCAATTTTAACAAGTTTGTTCCAAACCTTAATAGACGTACTTTACTCGAAAGGATGAAATATTCTTAAAAATATAATGCGTTCAAATAGGTTTTATCTATAACAATCGACAACTTCGTAAACTTTCAGAAAATATCTTTTTTATTGTCACATATTCAACATTTTGTTAGTGTTGTTTGCTACAAATGGTAGGCCAAGTGAGACTTCAGGATACATTTTATTTACATATCCGTCTTATCTCCGTCCCTGATTAAATCAAACTAAACATACCCCAACACATAAACCTATCACACATACAGAAAAAACTGTTTGGAATTTATTTAAAGACATTTGAGTCGTTCCGCGAGAAAACCAACATTATGGCTTCTGCGTAATGTATAGACCCGGATCAGCCTGCGCAATCCGCGCAGACTGATCCGGGCCGAGATATTCCGTCTCAGGGGGATAGATATATAGAGTAATGATTCCTGAAACAGAATATCCACAGGAGAAGAAAATTGTATATCTGAGTAAGCCTGCGCGGCATGCATAGGCTGATCCGGGTCGATACTTTACGCTGAGTCCACAATGTTGGTTTTCCCGCGGGACGGTTCAATTGCTTGAAGATGTAATCATTATGCGCAAACAATAAAAGAAATGTTTGTATAGTTATGCCATTGCACGCATTAAAGGCTTTGTAGTTACCAATAACGGCTTTGAATAAATGTGTATGATGTTTTATTGCTGCTGATACACGAACATACAAAGCAATGAGTGTTGCTTTGACTCTTCGGAAACTGCCTATGTTGTTAAATAAGTTTCCAAGGAAATATGATAAGTGCGTGGTTTTACATTTACAACACGTTTTAGGAATATTTTTAATGATTCCCCCCTAAACGAGGTAGATACGTTGATATATGCAATATCAAATTGCTGTTCTTTAACCATTTCCCACATAGGGACGCTTTCTAACGCTTCTGTAGCAGGCGACTTTTGAAAACATTGTGGCAAAAGGAGATTTTCCTCATCATGAGTTATTTCTCCATTTGCCACTATAATGTCAACTCTATGCAATAATCATATAATAATTTATATAGAGAGTTTCTATATTTTGGACTTGATAATTTCAAAGTCGTATTTCTTTCGATTTCCTCAAGGAAACATGCATTGCTTTGTTTGTATCGTGTTTAACTCCGCTTTCAATACTACTTCAGTTACATCACGGCTTTTCCTGGGAAAGTTCCTAGTTCTTCCGATCAATTTATCCTGACTAAAGAGAGGCAGTCGTTATGCTGCCCCACAATCCTGATCACCAAGGCTGGTGATCGAACCCGCGACCTCCCGCACACCGAGACTGGCGCTTTATCACTATACCAACTGTAGGCGGCATCAGTTATTGTCGGTTCACTTTACTTCATTCTGGCATAATAAGAGGTCCCGCTTGTGACATATAACGTACAATATTATGAAAAAATCGCTATATGTTCCATTACCGGAGTTCAGCAATCAAATGGAATTCATATTACCTCCAAGGGAATAGGCACTAACCCTTATACCGCTCAGTTACTGCATCCGCAACAAATAACCCTGAGTTCAGACAAGTTCTTACATGTTTATACATTATCCTTTACTATAAATTGATAAAAAAAGAAGAGAAGCAATCAATGCAGATCAAGATTAGACTACAAGTTCGTGCACTCTAATGTTGGTCCACATTGTTCGCATGTGTATTTATATTTTAAATCGTTTATAACATAGTACGGAAACATGTTCAGCGGGATATGCATTAACGTAGCATTTATTACTACTTGGCATTTTCGATAGCATCGTAAATTATCTTGTTTTACAGTTGCACATTATTCAAGCGTATATAAAACATTCGTTTTTATTTCGCTTTATATGCCAACTTGAAAAGTATGCCTTGTGATTTATGACCGAGGTGCAATGTTAACAACTGCCGTTTTCTGTCTATGATATAAGATCGTGTGAGACCAGACTTGAAAGTTACCATGTAACCCCCCTCCTGTCTGTGAATAGTTTGAATCACATTGCTCAATCGAACTGGCCGATCCGTCTTAAAATCGCCTCTTCTGTTGGTTTTTTGTTGGGGTGGGTGGGGGTAAAAGCATGATATTTTCATTCCTATAACGCCATTGTTTATATATAAGATCGAGATTCTTTTTCATTTGAGAAAATCTTAAAGGTTACTTTTTACTCTTGGTATAGGCAAACATGACAACAACACTCAATTGGTTCACTCAAGGTACATACATCTTGATCTTGAACCGAGATAAACATTTATTGTCTTTATGATATGTTCAATAACCGAATTTGATCGTACATGCATCCTTTAAGATGGATTTTCAATTCGAAAAAGCTACCAAAGATGGGTTCAAATATACCTACCTCTTCAGTTTTTTCCAACCAACTGTCTTTTTTCACATAGAATGCTATCCAATTTGAGTAAGACGAATGCCGCTTCTCCCATTGACTCTCGTCGGAAACAATGTTGGTTTCGAACATACAAACCCTGGATTAACAGCCAATGACTAAGCTACCGGGGCTCTGCGCTACGTAACATAGCATAACGGATGAATCAATTGTAGGATCGACTAACAAGTAGTATGGGTCATTTACCGATAACACGCCTTGATAAAACAAGGGCTGAGCCCAAGTAGCTCAGTCGGTAGCGACGCGGGCTGTCAACTCAAGGGTTGTGAGTTCGAACCCCAGCTCGGCCAACATTCTTTCCGACGTTTGACAAAAGTTATTGTGACAAGCGTCATTCGTCTTACACCAATGGGCTACGAGACTATGTGGAAAAGAAGTCAGTTGCTTGGAAGGAATGTTGTATGAAGTACTGGCGTGAGAAAGCCAAAAAACATAAGAGTAGGTGAACTGGCCGCCTTGATATGACTAAATTTATTTTTGAAAACGGCGTTAAACCCCAATCAATGATAAAACAAGGATACTTCTGAAAGCTGTGTAAAACCCTATTCAACCAAACACTGGAGCAACTGGGTATTAAGGGTGATGTTCATACAAATAGAAGTAGTTGATAAT
Organism: Serripes groenlandicus; assembly: GCA_031761405.1. Classification (NCBI taxonomy): domain Eukaryota; kingdom Metazoa; phylum Mollusca; class Bivalvia; order Cardiida; family Cardiidae; genus Serripes; species Serripes groenlandicus. The sequence goes on from JASEVX010000004.1 coordinate 24,946,129, forward strand.
TTGTATACTCATATTGAAGGGCCTGTAAATCAATTGTTGAACACTACTTTAGCTGTGAGACCTTGTAGGAAAGTGTCATGTATCACATTGGCTCTAACAAATAATACCGCGCCAGGCTGAAAAGATGTACCAACAATGAAGACTTTGAACGCAAACTTAATTGTCGATTGATTAATTTATCGGATTTTAACGCAGATTTCAACGGTATTTCAGTTGTTATCATGGCGGTCAGTTCGCCTATCGTCCTATCCCCATTTGCCTCGCACCAGTTCGCAACAGAACTTTCTGTCCATACAACTTGGGTACCTCCCCACATGTATATACTATTTAGCCCTTTGTTGAAAGACGAATGACTTAACACTTGATTAAAGAACCGGATGAAATTTCTGATGAACTTTAACAAGTGTTTGACAATGTACGGGAGTACAACGTTGAACGGATATGCAATGCGACGACCTCTTTTCGTTAAATTTGATTATATAAAGAAAGCAAGGACAAACAGTCCTTATAATTCTATCAACGACGGGATATGACTGACAAACGGTTGAAAATGTCGTTGAAAATGAGTTTAAACAAACAAATCTATAGCTGTGTATGCACGTGCGAAAATGTAATGTAACGCAGTTTTGTGTTGCGCCAGATGTACCTTACATAACATTTAAATTTACGAGCGAACCTCCTTATTCTGACATACAAGTGGAGTCGTTTGTCTTAGCTGTAAGGTTGAAGGGTTGGTTTTAGTGGTGAGACTCATTTATGGTAGGCGTGTCCAAACACCTAGTCCTTCTAGGATACTCGACTCTCTTTGATCCTGTTCATTATTTCTATCACTGAAAAGTGTCACCTATTTCGGAGGGTAGGTTGGTAAAGGAGGGGACGGTAAACACGGACTAATAAATGCAAACATTGAATAGAACATTTCTTTTGTCACCTTTTTGAAATGACAAGCAATTTCTTGATAATAACTGTTTGATCTTGCCAGTATACATACTTAGTGCGTCTACGCAATAAGGGATGATAAAGAACTTAGCTAATATTTGCATTTATTTGTGTCGTAATTGTCGCAAAATAAGTTGTTCTATATCAATATGAATTACCGTGTAATTGAACGATCCAGGGATGCCTTTGTATTTCCAAATTTTCCATTTTCATCCTAATCACACTGGATGCCTGCTTCCTGGATTATTAACCAACGACAAAGCCGTCTCATCACGGGATTCGAACCCATGACCCTTTGATAAGAGATGCAACACAGGACCACTGCAGCACTGCATTCCACCGTATGTATAATGGCAATACACATTGTATTTAGGCAATTAGACGACCCCATGGTTGAACGCAATTAATAACGTCCTGTCTTGATGTATCGATCGATTTGATTGGATGCAGTTTAATACCGTCTTCAATGAGTTTTCACCTAAAACACGGGCGGCCACTTCACCGGATATGTTGTCTCGGCTTTTTCTCGCACTAAAACTCCACTCTCGCCATTTCCCCACATGTAAACGCTCAATGGCGCACCTACAGCCGACGACTTTTGAAAACACTGGCAAAAGCAGAAATTGCTCATGATGAGTGAATTCTTCTTTTGCAGTAGTGTTGTTTTGATCTCTTTTCTGTTACTGCACTTTCGTTTTTAGACATTTTCCGTATTTGTACCAAGACGTTTTCTAAGTTTTCTGCTTTAGATTTGTTGCGTGAAGGAAAGGGATAGACAGCGACCTTATTTAGAGATGTTAACGCAAAATAGATTGGAGACAGAATGGTTGAATGCCACCAATGAAAGGTTTACAATTTCTTCACACCGCCGTCAGAATGAGTCAGGTTACATGGTACATGGATAAATGTTTAACCCTTTCCCTCATATGGACGCTTTCTGACGCCTCTGCAGCAGACGGCTTTTTGAAAAACATAGTGACAAAAGAAGAAATTGCACAAAACGTGCAATTTCTCCTTTTGCCACAATGTTTTCCACTTTTTGTCCCATAGGTTATCCATTAAATTATGGAGATTTTCTATGTTTTGACAAAATACGTTCAAAGTCGTCTGCTGCAGAATTGTCGTATGAGGGAAAGGGTTAACGCTTTCCCCACATACAATAAATGTGCGGCGGACGACGTTGAAAACATTGAGGCAAAACATGTAAACCATCCTTGAAAGAAAGCATGATTAGTAGAAATTGGAGAAATTGTTTATTATGAGTTTCTACTTTTGCCATAATGTATTAAAAACACAACTGCTGCAGATGCGGCAAAAATCTGTCTGTAATTTGGAAATGGCTAAAAATGAAATAGAACATGTGACCAAAGAAAGATGTTTGGATTTGCTGTATGTACGAACGGTTGTCACGATTCAGGGCAAATTACATGCTTGCACAATCATCATTTGATTGTAACCTAGTCACGTTAGAGCGTTCACAATGGGTGTGGGAGGCCTCTTGTTCGATCCCCGACCAAGTCACACCAAAGACATTAAAAATGGTAGTAATGGATGCCCTCCTTGGCGCTCAGGGTTGCAGGGTAAGCATATGACTGACTGACTGGTGTCAGGAGAAATGGACCAGTGGTACTGGTAACGTAACCAGGAAACGCCGTGGTATAATAGAAACAGTTGTGAAAGCGGCGTAAAACAGCAAACAATCATTCAATATGAAAGGACCCTTTTGCAGACAACAGCACAACACATTCAATCCTTATCCTGTTTTTTGCGTCTTCTTTGATTAATTGGTTAGGTTTAACGCCGTTTACAGTAATTGTTCGGTCATATCATGTCGGCCAGATCACATACCCAAGTTTATAGGGGACTTTAACCAACACTCACGTATGGCTCAATGCAAGACTTTAAACTAGATTTCCGATCAATTAGGACCAAAGTGAGCCTTGGTCTAAACTATTCGCAACTCAGTTATCAAATACTACGCCAGAAATGGGTAGGAACTTATCAACACCGGGGATGAAACAAACATTTGCGGGATATCAGGCTGTTTAATTAGCGGTGTTCCGGGGGAAAAAACCATCATATCCTGAGTACTCTACGTGTGGGAAAAGGACCTGCCTGTTCATCAGGGATCCAAATGGATAGTCCTTTACAGAGGTTTCTTCAAACCTTTTAAGACTAATTGACGAAAAGTGTAAAGCATGATCAGACTGCACATATACGCTGGCTGATCTTGTTATATCAAGATCGCAATTGACTGAAGTTTTAATGTTTTGCAGAGCGCCAATCATATCAGTTTTTCGATGCCGAACGTCGGGGAGAATATGCATTATAAATCACTTCACAAAAACCTCTAAAGATGTTGAAAATGATTTATAAACACAACTGACTATGGGGTATTCATTCGTGTGTATTTTTACGTTTAATGGAGTTTGACCCTTTTCACCCCTAATTAATAACGCGAAGAAACTGAACGCCTGCCTATGAATTAACGGTTGTTGAGGGATGTCAAAAACTTGCTTTGTATCTCAAAATTCATTTCATTTTGTCAATACAACTTTGTAAATACGGCATTGATAGAAATTGCAATCTGACAAGTACATTCTGTAGTTCCTTATACAACACAGTTAACACTACCGTCACCGCCTCGATTGTGTAGAGAGTGTCTACTTAAGTGCGGGAGCTCACAGGTTCAATACCCGAACAATACACTTTAAAGATAGATGTAATGACTTCCCCCTCCTTGGCGTTCAGGAGTGTTGAGTAAGCATTACGACAGACTCGCTGTTGTCAGAATATGGAGGACCGCTAGTAGTCGTAACGTACCAGTAAACAGCGTTGATATAAAATCATGAAACCAATTTTTTCTGATCTAGATTCAAAACTGAAGATATAATTTTGTGAGTTTGACTAAGCAAGTTAAGTTCGTTGATCTATATCGTTATAGGCTGAACGTTCAGTGAAGCAGTTTGATACCTCACGGTTTGTAACGGTTCGTACAAGTGGTGAGAAAGCTGTAATTTGATTGGTGGATTGGCAAACGCTTGTTAACGTAAACATTCATTGCACGCAGGGTTTGGATAATCTTCGCAAACATGGCGCTCATTTTTAGATATTTTAGCCAATTTAGCCCCTATCTTAGTTATTTCCGTTAACCCTTTCCCACTTGTTGACGCAATTTTGGCACATGTGCAGCAGACAACTTTTGAAAAAGCGTGACAGAAGAAACAAGAAAAATCTTTAAAAAAGATAAGCGGCGATCAATATGAGAAAACACTAAGAAATGGAACATGCGCATATTATTTGACGTGAATATCAGAAAGGTTTTGTTAATAATCCAAACAATCAGTAATTTTCCATGAATTATAAAATTTGCGCAATAATGTTGTATATCTACGAATTCGACAGCTCCTTGAATTCGTAATGCATTATGATCGTGAACCAGTTGGAACGTTGTTCGATTAGAACATTGCTCTTTAAAAGATATAGAATCGGTTCATAGCAATCATTTGAGATATTGGATATTAATGGTTATTTTAAAGAAAAATATTACCTCTGAAATGCTGCCAGGGCCTGCTCTGGGTTGATTTTTTCTTTCGCCACCACTTTCGCCACCACTTTGAGCCACTTTTAATTTTATGAGCCATTCATTTTCACCTCTTTTGACAAGCTGGCCTGCTTATATGTGTGTTTGTCTGTCGTCCTTGGTTTGGCCAACCTCGGACATTTTATGCTTCTGTGTGAAAATCTGATTAGGCCAACATGTCAGTATGTTGTATATTTCTGTTTCCAATTCCAACTGGTTGCCATTTAAGGAGACATCTTTCGTTAATTTGGGGACAAATTTTCTTATTAGGCTGGATGTTGTATATCTAAGAATTTGACAGCTCCTTGAATTTGTAATGGACTATAATCGGGAACCAGTTGGAACAGTGTTCGATTAAAACATTGTTCTTTAAAATATATAGAATCGGTAATCGAGTGTAGCTTGCACGTTTTGTGTTCATCTCTTTTTCTTTTTAGAACTACGTGTCAGTCAAAAGTATGTAAACTCTCAGAAATTATTAAAAAGTATACGGAAACGATGGAAAAACTGTATCTTTATCCCAGTATCAACTACTAAATCATAACAATAAACTATGTGTTTACCAAAGGCTAATCGGCCATCTCCGTCCAGCCTCAGTTTCCATAAATATATTATCAATGCCGAGAATACGCCACATGACTGGAGATTACGCGAGGCTCCCAAGAGTTGTATAAGTTTCCATTAACGATAAATAACTGAAAATTTATCATGTTTCAAAAATAGTTAATATTTTGCTCTTAAACATTATATTTCGTTTTCACTGATTGTTTTCACTGAAATTTATTCCTTAAGGAAAATAATTAAAAGTTAGTATGCAGAACATTTCATTTTAAAACTTATCTTATTAGTGCCTCTCGTAGGATCGCCAAATTAACTATGGACCAATCATTTCCTTTATTTCTTCGACATTATTCATTAAATACAACATTTAATTTGTTTAACATCTAGGTCAAAACTCAGGTTAAACAGCTATCGCCGAAAAAACAGCTCATAATGACGAGTCAAAATGCGTTTGCATGTAGGTAAAGGTTAAAGAACGATGAGTCGAGCTCCGATGGTGATTCAGCTTCAAGTGTTCAAAAGACTGCAAGCTGCAGATTAGTTAAAGAGCGTGTGAATTTGTTTTTGTTATGATACTCATATTCTAAATGGAAATTACGGAACTACTGTTAGGCATCTCAATGTAAAACAGACGTATCTACGTATCGGGGCGCGATGTAGTTACGCATTTCTATGATAAAGGACACCTCACACACGAAAACCAATCTTACAGGCTTTTTGAAACTAATGCAATTACGATCAAAACTACATACTTGAATAGCCCTTTCCAACATGCAGACGCTTTATTTATGACGTCTCTGCAGCAGTCGACTTTTGGAAACATTGTGACATAAGGAGAAATTGCTCATGATGAGCAATTTCTCCTTTTTCCAAAACGTTTTCAACTCTCTGCATTTATGATATTTCCATTTACAGAGACATTTCACATGCTTTTGTGCAAAGGTGTATTCAATGTCGTTGCTACAGACTTGTTGTATGTGGGAAAGAAATAGTCCGATTGTTTTCATCATTACTGTTATCTCGTGGCTTCCAGTATGCTGGTACGTACGTTTGATGGCGAACAACGAAGCTCTAGGTCAGACTTCGTGGAGACACAGGTTGATCTGGATCGTCGCGGTCGTATCACCCAGAGGGTCGAATGTCGTGGGACGGGGGTCCATAAAGAACATCATCGTACATTTATGTTACCACTCTGAATAAACGCCAAGTGTTAATAACGTGTCAGTATTTTGATATTTGTAAAGAAACGTTTTGGCGTGCTTGTATAAGTTTCTTGCCATATATTCCATTTATGTCTCATGCAAATAAAGTCTCCAGTCTCTTTCGATGAAAGCGCTTCTTTGATCCCTTACTAAGCAAATCCCTCCTCCATATAATACAAGGGGTCGCGCCAATGTATCATTATCTACATTTGTTTTACAGCATCGGATTTTGGTTTCTATTCAGCTTTCTCCCAAATAGGTTTCCTTCCGTTTTCCTTCTGATAGCTTTTCTATCACTTTTCTTCAGCCAATTTCCCTTCACCTTTTCCGTCTTTAAGCTTTCCTCCAGCTTGCTTTCAGCTAGCTTTCTTTTCCACTTTCATTCAGATTTCCTTCAGCTATCTTTAATTGAGCTTTCCTTCGACGTTTCTTCTGTTCTGCTTATATATGTCTTTAGCCATATATGTTGACAGATAATCATGTGGCAACACCGTGTGTATATATACAAAAAACTCACAGAAATGTTATTTTCATGCTTGAGGAATATGATGATTCGGTCTTTTAATATTATTCTTATTCAATTATGACATAATACGAAAGTCATTATATATATACGCAATACACATATACATGTTAATGTATTACGTCTTACCTACATGAGGTTTTGAGTGAACAATGAGGCTTTTATAACGTTACCGGGCGAAGTGAATTCCCTGCATGTCTCATTCGAGGGAACCATAGTTTAAATATCGGCACGTTTGTTTATCTATTCGTCCGTATCTCAGTCTTCCCATATGTGTAAACAATGAATTATCCAATAACTCGGAAACTATATAAGTTAGGTCCACGACACTTGGTTTGTGCAAATATAGCAATTAGGAGATAATACGCGTCATGTTCTGTTCACCTAAGGTCATTGTCACATTACAAGGTCAAACCGAAATGGGACGGTGACATGTTTTATGGCGGTAAAGGTTTGATTAAGGTTTGTTACCTACATACACTTCCCATGGCATTTATCTATTACTATTTGGAAGTATCCATCAAAATGGCAAACGATTTTCCCGAGTACGATTACTGGATCATCTGACGTTCTATCTGAACATGAAACACTATTTATATTTATTATGAACTTATTCATTTAATACTGATTGCGATACAAGCTGAAAACTTATATCAATCAAACACGAAGTCTGCTTCCATCCTGGGGGAATTTAGCATAACTCGCGCTGTTTGCGTGGAAAATACCAATGGCAGCATCCGCTCATCATTGGATTCGAACCAGAGACCTTTTACCAGGGACTCTTTGTATCGCCAATGTGATACGGATTTTAACAAACAGTCAAGTACAATTGATTTTCAGTAAAACACTGGGAATCTAGTTATTATGTAAGAGATACCAGTAAATGCACATAAAGAATTTGGCGGGTATAACAGTGTTGGGAATACTCATATCACTTTTCTGTGGTCGAAAGAGAATCTAACGATTGTTGGTGATTTACCCTTTCTCATAGAAAGAACGACAATCGAATGTTGATAATGATGTAAACTCTGAACTGAATTCAAAATGGAAACTGTTATAACAACCACAACCCTGTAAATACAAGGACACCATGCAGGACTGAGAGGGAAAGTCTTCGTTGCCGTGAATCCCTAAGATTTATACGGTAAACAATCGGAGACGTTGTGTTTCTCAAACAAGACAACTGTTTTCAAAACAGGCCTTATTATATTTTCTATCTTGGCGGAGTTACACGCATACAGAACAAAGATAATAAACGGTAAAACTTTCCTCAGAACCCGTGCAAACGGTCTGTGAATCTAAGTGCGTCTACAGTTAGTTTACTCGGGATCAAAGGATGCTTGGTATTTTGGGAGCTTATAAATCGTTTATTCAGAAGTGGGGTGTTTGAAAACAGATTGGGACTGACAGAACGAAAGCCGGGCCTGTCAAACTTATGACATAGTAGCAAACTTCAAACGATTGCAGAGATATAACATTTCCGATTTATATTCATTAGCGACCTTGTCTAAAAACACAGGATTTGGGTTGCTTTTATGAAAACCACTGCACACCAAAATGGTGGACGAGCATATCAGGATTACCGTGATGAGGGTTATCGGATAATGCTGTATGTTAAGGTTTTCACCAGGGCTACACTTGTAGATTCTTAGTTGGATCAAATATACGTCTTTGATTGACGTATTCTGACAAGTGGTGGCGATGCGGACGGTCTTCCGATCCCACGATGTTTGGGTACACGACCTATATACACGTTTCTCCATCAATGCTGCAGGTCCTCTAAGTTAAATAGCATATGGTTGTCAAGAACTAATTAGTTCCCAGTTCGGACCGGATTTAACTCACAGGGGTGCCGAGTGATGTAGGAATTGGCTTACACCGCTGTTAACCCTTGTTCCATCGTAAGCTACTTTTAAGCAACATTTTAACCCTCCCTTTCCGACCTATAGACGTATTTTGACGCGTCTGCAGCAGACAACTTTTGAAAACATCGTGACAAAAGGAGAAATTGCTCAAAACGAGCAATATCTCCTTTTGCCAAAATGTTTTCAACTTTTTTCAGTACCTACAATTATAGAGATTTCCATGTCTTTAAGAAGTCATTCTCAAAGACGTCTGCTTCATATTTGCTGTATGTGGGAAAGGGTTAATGTACTGATTTTCACATCTAAGAACAGCAGTAACGAATGTCGCAGACCAGGATAAGCAAGTATAGTTTTATAATTGGTTTACATTGTTCACTTCTAAGTGTTTTGCCTTAGCAAATGCTTGTGCAAGAGCTAGTTGAAATTCATGAATAATAATAATAAGCTCGGGAATGTTCAGCGTTAGGGTTTAGTACTTCTCATCTGTAGAGATGAGTCGTCCCACGAGAAAACCAACATTGTGGATTCTGCATAAAGTATCGACCTGGATCATCCTAAGTATGCCGCGCAGGCTATCCCGGACAGACACGTTTCGCCTCCTGTGGATTTTCTGTTTCAGGAATCATTACTCTATACCTATATCCCTATGCGACGGAATGTGTTGACACGGATTAGCCTGTGAGGACTACGCAGGCTGATCTGGGTCGATATCTTACGCAGAGTCCATAATGTTGGTTTGCTCGTGGAACGGCTCATATGTTCAGTGAGTTAGGGCTGTTTTTTTCTTTCTTCTTTTCAATAAATAAGAATTTCGACAAGGCGTGACTATTCTTAGATTAGCAGTTTACATAGGATTGTTAACTGAGTACGCCAAGTCATGCTAAATCCGACCTTCAGGTTTGGTAACTAGGCGTAATGAGTGACCTAGTTTTTGACCCGTCATGACCAATATTCGAACCCTGCCTAGATCTCATCAATTCAAGTGGTCTGACAAAGCTGTACCATTTAACCCTTTCCCTCATTTAGACGCTTTCTGACGCCTCTGCAGCAGACGGCTTTTTTGAAAACATAGTGACAAAAGAAGAAATTGCTCAAAACGAGCAATTTCTCCTTTTGCCACAATGTTTTCCACTTTTAGTTATAGGTTATCCTTTCAATTATAGAGATTTTCTATTTTTTGACAATCTATGTTCAAAGACGTCTGCTGCTGAATTGTCGTATGAGGGAAAGGGTTAATGAGTCGAAAATGCGACTTTTACGGTGGTCGTAGATTTGTGAATGCCTGTGCCGATTCCCGGTAGCTAAGTCGGTTTCGACGCCGACTGTAAATTCGCGTGTTGTGAGTTCGAACCACAACTCGGCCAAGCTTCTTTTCGACGTTTGACAAAAATTAATGCCATCTATTTAAATAGAATTAAGTTTCTTTATTTCGTTTAGACAGGCAATCAAGCGGCGTACCTAATTTCAGGGTCACATGACCTTTCGGGGTTTGGGCTCCAGTCGACCGTTTGTTAGCAGCAGTGCAATGCGATTTATTTGAGCGTTATTCGCCTTCAATCAATGGGCTAACACTCTATAAGTAAAAGTATCCAATTGCTTTGAAAGAAGTGTGTGTTGAGAACGGGTTTCTGAAAGTCAGGAACACATGGATAGATAGACTGACCGCCGAAATATGGCTGCACTTTTTATGAAAATGGCGTTAAATCCCAAACAATCAATCATAAAGTCCGTTTTGGTTTGTAACGGCCAACACAGTGATACTGTTCTTTGTAAGGCAACGCAAGTAAAAGCGCTTACCGGATTGGATTCGACATATATACGTCGACCCTCAGTTTTTTCATCGTGTTTCCATGACGACTAGTCCATTTATCCTGACACCTGCGAGTCAGTCGTAATTCTAACCCCAAAAACCTGAGCGCCAAATACGGAAAGTCATAACTACCATTTTTAAAGTCTATGGAATGACCCGATCGGGGATCGAACACGCGGCCTCCCGGACCCGCCGGTGGTACAGTGGTAAAAATATGCAACCGTTCGAAAGCGGTGCTGATCTTTATATATTAAAACATTCTCTTTAAGATACACACTTTGGCATATCAAAAGCAAACAGTGTTGGGAAATATTGTAGGAAACAAACCGAGAAATTCGTCGTAACAAGCAATTTATCCTTTTCCTGCAATGTGTTCAAGACCATCCCAAGAATATAGGTGTTTATTTCACGAATTTTGCATAAACTTTCGTAAGATGTAGGTAAAAAAAAAATGTCGTTCGAAAGAGGTTTCCACCACTGCAGAAGTGCCGTTTTATAGAGGTAGTGATATATATACTTGACAATTATCTTGATTTGACTTTCACTGCGTCAAATTCATGTTCTCAAGAAAACAGAATATCTGCTAGAACATAAGTATTATATATGAGCCGTTCCGCGATAAAACCAACATTGTGGACTCAGCGTAAAGTATCGACCCGGATCAGCCTTAGCATGCCGCGCAGGCTTACCCGGATAGACACGTTTCGCCTCCTGTGGATTTTCTGTTTCAGTAATCATTACTCTGTACCTCTATCCCCCTGAGACGGAATGTGTCGGCCCGGGTCAATCTGCGCGGACTGCGCAGGCTGATCTGGGTCGATGCATTACGCAGAGGCAATAATATTGGTTTTATCGCGGAACGGCTCATATATCAATTTACAAATGCATCAAAAGCGAATGCCAATTTAGAAACTCTGAAAACCGAAACCCCAAATTATTTGGGATATAACGTATATATCAGAGAAATGTATTGAAGTTGAAGGATCTACCGCGTGTGTCAGAAATAGTGCTCGTCGTAACGTATGCTTATTTTGACATTGTAGGGATAAGAATTTGACATATGTAATTGAAAAGAGATATACACGTAAGGCAGTTTAGACAGTTTGGATAGCTTAACTTGTACCATCAATTTATTCGTTTAAATTTGGAAAACTATCAAAATCGAAATGTTTGGTTATTGTCATATTTGATAGATACTGTTGATGCCACAAGAAAATGTGGGACCCGCGATTCCTTAGTGTATGTTCATGGTGGTATCGTACGCTAGCGCAAAATGTTGCGTCAGGACTGATGATCTGTTAGTATTGGTATTGTTATAAACGACGTGTTATATGTGAATTACTGTTGAAAACGGTTAAGACTCACGTTAAGCCATCGAGAAAAGTGGAATGTTTGCTTTGTTTACATGGCAGTCGATAGAGACACGATTCCTTAAAAGGATTTTCTTTTATTTGCATGATGTTGTACGCTGCACTCAGCATCTTTTTCAGTTATATCACGGTGTTTCCTATGTAAGTTACCAGAACACTACTGGTCCATTTGTCCTGACACCAGCGAGACAGCGGTTATGCTAACCCAATAAACCTGAGAGCCATTTACACGTATATGGAAAATATCGCATTTTGTATTGCATGTTCCTGTATAAGCATTTAAATATTATACCAGACTTACGACTTAAATATATTCTAATATAACTGGAAAACGATATATAATATGAGCCGTCCGGATTAGCCTGCGCAGTCCGCGCAGACTAATCCGGGCCGTTACATTCCTTCTCAGGAGGAAAGAGGTATAGAGGTTATGATTCCTGAAACAGAAAATCCACAGGAGGCGAAATGTTAGCCTGCGCGGCATGCTTAGGCTGATCCGGGTCGATACTTAACGCAGAATCCACAATGTTGGTTTTCTCGCGGGACGTCTCATATCTGGAATACAAACATATTAGAAATAAAATTATGACACAGAGTTAAAATAGTGCGAGAAAGAGAGAAAAGGCTGCTCGTGAGCAACTTTTCCCTTCTCCCCTGTTGCAGAGTCGTCCATTACCGTCTGGATCAGTTAAAGGATTAATCGATATGAAACTGTCACAAGCAACTAGACTGGTATAAACTGATCTAACTACGCACCACATTCCACAGTTACGAAATGTGTGTGCGTTATTACACCAGGAGTGTTTTCAGAATAACATAATGTTCACTGAGGTCTCTCGGACGAGTGTAAGCATACTATAAACAGCCTAACATAAACGTTCATATCTAAAGTTCACATAGAAAACATAAAATTGACGTATAATAACGTGTAAACACGATGACAGTTAGTTCCGTGTTATCAATGTCAACATTGAAAACACTAATCGAACTGTAATCGTGTTGAAACTTGTTCCTGCTAGTTTTATTTCGGCAGCCATTTTATGCTTACGTATAACCTAACCAAGCTTTGTATCGTTGTTGAATCACGTAATTAAATGTTCTTTAATGGTCAATGGGAGGTAACCAGGATCTCACATTGGGTAGGATGTCGTCGATTTTAAATATTTCACAGTCAAAGGGACGTAACTCACCGCCTCAGTTTTAAATAAATAAACCGTCTCAGTGATGTATTTAATTAAGCGCCTAGAGCGGGTTATATACTAAATATACTAAAAATGGTAGTAGTACCGATTTCAACATTACGTCAGTTATATCACGGTGACAGTTCACGTTATCATGATCCTTTTATAAACAAACCAGTACTAGGATACAAAGTGTGCCTTGCCTCAGTGCGTGCGCTCCACCCTGACCGCCACGACTAGGAATCGAACATAGGACGCATTGTTCCAAATCTCCGACGCTAACCACTTGGCAACGGCGGATTACAGTACAAAAATGTAATTGGTATGCGTGGTTCTCGAGTATTTTCCTCTTATGTGTACCAATACGTTAAAAGACCCATCTATTCGTTGACAAAATATCTCGTCAAAGACATCAGATAAGACGTTTTGCTGTTTATAGCTTACATAATACATTTACTTTGGAACTTTTTCTGATGCAAGTATGGATAAAAAGGTGAAATAAACTTTCAATACGTGTCATTTGGCAGCAATAAATTTGAATTATGACGCCCATTTCAAGCATATTTGAAATAATCCAAAAACATTGTGTATGGGTACGGTGATTGGTAATTTGGAACATGTCGAACTATTCTGTCAATAATGCACGAACCTTCCAAAGAGTATTTATCCTTTCCCACATACATTAATTATTTGGTGTTTTACGCCGCTTTCAACCATTTTCCAGTTATATCACGGCGTTTTCTGGGTCAGTTACCTTCTCTACTGGTCCATTTATCCCGACACCAACTAGTCAGTCGTAATGCTAAAATATGTATATTTGTGAAAATCAACCAAGAGATGTTTATGCTTAAGTTGAAAATAAAAAAGTGGTCCTGTTCTGTTACTACACGCAATTGTACTACTCTGATTGCCAAGGAGGGCAGCCATTACTTCCATGTTTAAAGTCGTTGGTATGACCCGGCCGGGGATCGAACCCGCGACCTCCCGCACCCGAGGCGGTTTCCCACATGCAACAAGTTTGCGTGAGATAAAAAACATCGACAATTAATATTGTAAATCTCTATTAATGACAGAATAATTACTGAATATAGATCAGTATGACAACTTTCTCTTTTTGTCACAATTCTTTCAGTGGTAACCTGTTGCAGATGCGTTTGCAAGTGGCAGCTTAAGAACAAAAGTCCACAAAACATTTATTATTACCAATACTAATTGCATAAGGGTTGGATGACAAATAAGGGTTTGAAACATTACCTACATTCCTTTTATAGAGCTTAAATAACATGACTTGAATAAGCTGTCATGATGAAAAGGGATAAACAAATCACCAAGTGTTGGGTATAATCACGACCCGTGTATCTCATTATCAGGTTTATAAATAAATCATTAAATCATAGATCGATTGATTGGGACTTAACACCGTTTTCAACAATATTCAGTCATATCACGGCGGCCAGTTCAACTTCTCGTGCGTTTCCATGAACAGTAGCAAGATAAAGCTTTAATAAACAGTTCAGAACAAATTTGAGCGAAACATAAATCATAACCAAACATTCAGTGCTGACAGTGTACACATCTGCCTGCACCCATGCGATTCCCAACAAATTAGTGTCTTAGGGGGATTCTGCTTGTTTTTTATTATCTTCAGAAACACAGATGATCAAACAAATAATAAACCAACATTATGGACTATGCGTAATGTATCGTTCCAGATCAGCCTGCGCAATCCGCGCAGGCTACTGCGCAGTCCGTCTCAGGGGGGGAAGAGGTATATAGTAATGTTTCCTGGAACAGAAATACCACTAAAGGCGACAAGTGTCTGTCTTGGTTAGCCTTCGTGGCATGCTTAGGCAAATTCGGGTCGATTCTTTACGCAGAGTCCAAAATGTTGGTTTTCTCGTGGGTCGTCTCATATCTGAAATACGAATATATTAGAAATAACATTATGACACAGAGTTAAAATATTGCGAGAAAGAGAGAAAATGCTCCACGTGGGAAACTTCAAAAGTCGTCTGTTGCAGAGTCATCAAATACCGTCTGAATTAATCAATATCCTATATAAACCGTTACAAGCCAGTAGACTGGTATAAACGGATCTTACTACGCACCACATTCAACATTTATGAAATGTATGTGTGTTATTACACCAGGAGAGTTTTCAGAATAACACAACACTGAGGTCTCTCAGACGAGTATAAGTATACTATAAACAGCCTAACATAAAACGTTCATATAGAAAAAATAAAAGTGACGCATAATAACTTGTTAACACGACGGCAGTTAATTCGGTGTTATCAATAACAATTATCAATCGAACTGTAATCGTGTTGAAACTTGTTCCTGCTAGTTTGATTTCGGCAGCCATTTTATGCTTACGTATAACCTAACCAAGCTTTGTACCGTTGTTGAATCACGTAATTAAATGTTCTTTAATGGTCAATGGGAGGTAACCCGGATCTCACATTGGATAGGATGTCGTCGATTTTAAATATTTCACAGTCAAAGGGACGTAACTCACCGCCTCAGTTTTAAATAAATAAACCGTCTCAGTGATGTATTTAATAACGCGTCCGTCTCGAGAGCGGGTTATATACTAAATATATTAAAAATGGTAGTGACAGTTCACGTTTTCATGATCCTTTTATAAACAAACCCTACACAAAACATTTACTTTGGAACTTTTTCTGATGCAAGTATGGGTAAAAAGGTAAAATAAACTTACAATGCGTGTCATACATCCATTTCAACTGGGACTACTAATACGTATTAGTAGTCCCAGATTGCAAGCATTTTTGAAATAATAAAAAAAACATTATGTATATGTACGGTGAATGGTAATTTGGAACATGTCGAACTATTCTGTCAATAATGCACGAACCTTCCAAAGAGTATTTATCCTTTCCCACATACATTAATTTGTTGGTGTTTTACGCCACTTTCAATCATTTTCCAGTTACCACGGCGTTTTCTGGGTCAGTTACCTTTTCTACTGGTCCATTTATCCCGACACCAACTAGTCAGTCGTTATGCTAACCCCGCAGACCTGATTGCCAAGGAGGATAGCCATTACTTCACTTTTTAAAGTCTTGGTATGACCCGGCCGGGGATCGAACCAGCGACCTCCCGCACCCGAGGCGGTTTCCTACATGCAACAAATCCGCATGAGAAAGAAAAATGGACTTTAATATTGAAAATCTCTATTAATGAAAGAATAATTACTGAATATAGATCAGTATTACAAATTTCTCCTTCTGTCACAATACTGTCAATGGTACTAGTAACCTGCTGCAGATGCGTTTGCAAGTGGGAACATGTTAAGAACAAACGTCCACAAAACATCTCTTATTACCAATACTAATTGCATAGAGGATGGATGGCAAATAAGGGTTTCAAACATTACCCACGACCCTTTTCTAGAACTAAGGTAACCTGAAACTTTATCAAGCTGTCATGATGAAAAAGGATAAAATATTCAACCAAATGTTGGGTAGAATCCCGACCCGTGTATCTCATTATCAGGTTTATAAATAAATCATGGATTGATTGACTGGGACTTAACACCGTTTTCAACAATGTGTCAGTCATATCACGGCGGCCAGTTCAACTTCTCATGTATTTCCATGAACAGCAGAAAGATAAAGCTTTTAAAAACAGTTCAGGACAAATTTGAGCGAAACATCAGTCAAAATGTCAGTGCTAACGGTGTATACATGTGCCTGCAGCCATGCGATTCCCAACAAATTAGTGTCCTAGAGGGATTCTGTTTGTTTTTTATCTCCCAAAAACACAGATCACCAAACACATAAATAAAACGAAATACTTTATTTTTTTTTATTATCAATTTCATATATTTATACAAATGCATTTAAATAAAGGTGAAGATAATAAAACAACAAGAGGAAAATAGTGGATATGAAACGATCACATGATGATAGGGTTACAGTACACTTGAGCAATACAAAGGAAACTAGCTTTGCCCCCACCTCTCGGCAGCCATGTGTTTTATACCAATCAAGAGAGCTTGGACACTTTCGGTAGATGTTAACCCTAGGAACACTCATTTGAAACTGTATTGGAATCGGACCAAAAATTCCCTATGATGTCATATTCTAATTTTGCACTCCCTATATATAAGGAAAACAAAACTCGCAACTTTTTCTAAAGTGTGCACTGTCATGGTACAGGGCCTTCTAACGGAAACACTGATTTTTTATATTGAAATTGGTGCATAAGTTTCAGAAGAGATGAATTATAAATTGTTCTTTTACTGAAAGCTAGTACGGCTCCTGTAGGTCATGTTTTGGGAATCAATATAGGTTAAACAAAATAAACTGAATGTATCCCTCTCCCACACTCTCCAAGACGCTTTCTGACACCTCTGAAGCAGATGACGGTTGAATACATGGTGGCAAAAGGAGGAATTGCTCCAAAACAAGCAATTTCTCCTATTGCCACAATGTTTTCAACTTCATTCAATACTGATCTTTAATATATAGAGTTTCATATTGTTTTTACTATATGTGGTCAAAATCGTCTGCTGCAGATCCGTTTAATGTGGGAAAGGGTTAAGACAGTTAGGAAATACCTGTGAAGCTTTATTAGAATTGGCACATTGATTTAGGAGAAATGTGTTAGCCAATGACACATGACTGACATAGACTAGCCTTGAGCACTTTGTGCCAAGGTGAACACAAAACAAAATGTGGAATGATAAAAACAGGAGCTGATTATTGCCATGGCAATAAACTATTCATATTTATATAAACATTTTAACAAAAAGTGAGATTTCATACTATAAAAATGTTTAAACTTTTCAAACAATCTTCATTAAAAAAAACAGGCTTAAAAGAGTATTACCAAATAAGCTCATGATGAGCAATTTATCAATTTGCCATATTATTTTCAACTGTATTCAATTATCATACATTCATATTTTTCTTAGATGTTTTCAATTGTGTCCTACTGCAGATCCGTTGTATGTGGGAAAAGGTTAAAAATAAATAAAATGTCAAAGATACAAATGTTCATGTGTATAAATAATGAACACAGGAATCCATTTGGACAGCTTTGTGGCAGACACAGATTTATACAAATTTGAAAAAACTTCTGGAAAATGGAGAAATTGCTCAAACCCAAGCATTGTCTCCTTTATTCAAATGCTTTCAGCTCGGTGTAAAAAGTTTCAACTTTTAATTTTCCAGATAAATCAATAATTTATTGTGGTTTAACTGATAATTTTAAACCAGTGGAATATTTTAAAACCCATTATATATATGTATAACAATTCAATGGTTAATTAACCCTTTCCCTCATATAGACGCTTTCTGACGCCTCTGCAGCAGACGGCTTTTTGAAAACATAGTGACAAAAGAAGAAATAGCACAAAACGTGCAATTTCTCCTTTTGCCACAATGTTTTCCACTTTTTGTCATAGGTTATCCATTGAATTATAGAGATTTTCTATGTTTTGACAAAATATGTTCAAAGTCGTCTGCTGCAGAATTGTCGTATGAGGGAAAGGGTTAATATACATAACTATACAACATTCTATATCATCTCCAAAACCTCTCACCGGACAAGCTAAAACAATGGAGAAAACCTAAAAAAGATCTTAAGACCTATAGGAAATCAAATCCTCTTATCACAAGTAATAAACAAACCAAAACATATCGCATTTTGTAATTTGTTAAAAAGGCTAAATTGACCGATGTGGTTAAGATTAAAGGGGCTGAACTCCAGAAAATAGATATTAAAGTCAAATTTTTAAAACTATTCAAAAGTTGTCTTGAAATATTAGAATCATAATTCTGGGATAAAACTAGAGTAAAAATGTCACTTTCCAGTACCATAAACATCTAAATATTGATTGTTTATGTTTCATTTTTACTGGGTAGACATACTCAGTAAGCCAATTTTTGTTACATTTTCATGACTTTCAATAGACAGTTTCTCAACATCAAAATAGTTTTGAACTACTTATTACTTACTTTGATGTCACTATTAGCAATATTTGCAGAAGATAAAATTTCAAAATTTTGATCTCCATCTGGAGTTCAGCACCTTCAAAAATCAGTCATGGTAAGATTCAAATATTTTTTTTAAAAAAAAAGCAATCCAAGGAATTCAAATCTTGCCTGCTAAAGTTGGTTATTTAGTGAGAATATGTCTAAAAAAAGTATGCATGCTAGAATTAGTTCTTGTCAAATCTGCAAATAAAAATCTATCAAAAAGTTTTCAGTTGATACAATGGCCAAAATGTCAGACAAAATAAACAACAAGAGGAACGTGATGGTCTTATCTCACTCACCTGATTTAAAAGAACTTTAACAGTTTTCAATGTTCAATGTTCTTATTCTATACATATATGGCAAACAATCCTATTAATTAAGAAAATGATAAAAGAAAAAACTAAATTAAGGAGATATCTCCAAAATGAAGCAGGCTACATTTATGTTCCTTGTATCTTCTCATTTTACAGATCACAAGGTATACGTGTTGCAACTTTGAAGTGAATCTGCCACACAGAAACAAAGGTTATGACCAATAAAATAAATGCAAAGCATCATGGACAGAATGGATAGACATACAACTTAGAAGTGATCCCTATATATCCCCCTGCCTTACAGAAAGTCACAATATATATATATACAGTCCAACCTGTGTTTAAAGAACATTGTGTTTGAGAACATTATGGTCTTTGTTCACAGGTGGTCTTTGGTTACAGGGTAATTAATGCAGAAAAAGAGTAATTGGTAAGTTAAGTGTGGTTGCTATAGACAGGGGATTGTTATAGAAAGGTGGTCTTTAGCCCAGGTTTGACTGTATTATTATATGTAATTTGAAGGTCTTTATGATCCTGTATTACTTATCCTTTCATCCCCATTCTTATAACAAAGCAACATAAGTTCTAAACAAAATATCTTTCTTTCAGCAAGCTTAACCCTTTCCCACATACAGACACATTTTTATGCATATGCAGCAGACGACTTTTCAAATATTTCTCCTTTTGTAACACCGTTTTCAACTCATTTCACTAGTTTGACTTTTAATTTTAGAGATTTTTCATATTTTTGCCTAGGTAATTTTCAAAGTCGTCTGCTGCAGATTTGTTGTATGTGGGAAAGGGTTAAAAAGGGGCATCAGAAGAAACATTCTGTGAGGTTCCCTTTAATGTTAGGAATAGATGTTGTTTTATAGAAATTATTGATTACAAAGGATGGTGGACGACAGACATGGAGTGATCACATGAGCTCATCTCGGGACCATAACAAATAGGTGAGCTAAAATAATTGTAGATCTAAAATATATATATTAAAAGAAAGCCCTATTTAAGAAACTTATTTGTCAACATTATTCTAACAAAACACAAACAATAATTAGTTTGTTGAAGTGCAACATTTAACATGAATATTTCACGTAGAAAAGTTGATGCATCAACAGCAGACGACTCTTAACCCTTTCCCTCATACGACAATTCTGCAGTCTGCAAAAACGAGCAATTTCTCTTTTTGCCACAATGTTTTCCACTTTTAGTCATAGGTTATTCATTCAATTATAGAGATTTTCTATTTTTTGACAAAATATATTCAAAGTTGTCTGCTGCAGAATTGTCGTATGAGGAAAAGGAATATAAGAGCAGCAGACTACTCCGAGGCCTGCTGGGTATAACATTTCAAAATCTATATAAATGAAAGTATAATTTTTTAATAGAGTTGAAAACATTGTGTTTAACCCTTTCCCTCATATAGACTCTTTCTGATGCCTCTGCAGCAGATGGCTTTTTAAAAACATAGTGACAAAAGAAGAAATTGCACAAAACGTGCAATTTCTCCTTTGGCCACAATGTTTTCCACTTTTTGTCATAGGTTATCCATTCAATTATGGAGATTTTCTATGTTTTGACAAAATATGTTTAAAGTCGTCTGCTGCAGAATTGTCATATGAGGGAAAGGGTTAAAGGTAAAATTGCTCATTATGAGCAATTTCTTTAGACATAGTGTTTACAAAGACCTCTGCTGCATCCAAAGCATCTGTATGCGGTAAAGGGTTATGTCTAAATTTAACTTTCCCAAATAAAACAAATATGCAGCAGACTACTTAGAAAGCATATGGGCAAGAATATGGAAATATCTCTATAAATAAAAGTATAATTATTAAATAGAGTTGAAAGCATTGTGGCAAAACGAGAAAATTGCTCATCATGAGCAATTTCTCCATTTGTCAAAATATTTTGCAAAATGGTCTGCAGAAAAGGTTAAAACATAACATGGTTTGGTGTACTTTTTTATTTTTGTATAGAACATACAACAAATCTGCAGCAGACGACTTTGAAAACATAGTGACAAAACCCTGAAAAATCACAATAAAAGATAGCTTATTGTTGAATTAAGTTGTAAGCATTGTGGCCAAAGGAGAAATTGCTCATCATGAGCAATATCACCTTTGGCCACAATGTTTTCAAAAGTTGCCTGCTGCTATTGCGTCAAAAGTTGTCAGCAGGAGGGAAAGGGTTAATTAAATAACACTTTTTTTATCAGTTAAAGGCCAGCATTAACAGAAAGGTCACAGGTAAAGGTCACAGGTAAGCATATCTTGCCTAGTTGTACTTGATTATGAATAATTCAAACTGTTTAAGAACATGTTCAAGTAGAATAAACTCCATTCATTCATTACACTTTCATTTTAAGGAATTTTCAACATTTTTGCCCACATGTTTCTGCCGCAGATTTGTAGTAGGTGGGAAAGGGTTAAGAAAAGGTAACCTGTGTAGTTTCAGAGAAATGACAGAAAAATGTAAAACTTACACAACATTTCAAGGCCATAAAAGGGCAGCATTCGGGTTAAGAAATGTATGTATAGTTAGATTATAAGCCATCTATTTCAATTTCTTTACCCTATTCAACATACAACGAAAGTCGTCTGCTGCAGATTCGTCAAAATGTGTCTGCATGTGAGAAAGGGTCCAGCCCATATACAAACATATATACACATGTAGACATATTAATCAATACTGTTTTTGAATGAGATATATTTTCATGTGTTTAGCTAGCATCTGTCACTATATAAAATTGTACTTGTTTTTGAATTTGTAGCAACGATGCACTTATTTTTTACAAGTTGAAAAATAAAATGTTTAACTAGCATTATCTTTTACCAAACTTTCTTATAGGTTACACCTTTCCCATATTCAGCAAATCTGCAGCAAATGTCTTTGAAAACATCTTGTCAAAAACATGAAAAATCTTTGTAAATGATATTATAATAATTGAGAAAAAAACATTGAGGCAAAAAAAGAAATTGCTCACCATGAGTATTTTCTCATTTTGCTACATTGTTTTCTAAGTCCTCTGTTGAGGCATAAGATCTGTATGTAGGAAAGTATTAATTAAAAATAAAAAAAAAAATTCTTTGACTATTAAAACTAAGACAATACTAGAATTGTTTCTTTTGAAATATGCACCAGAACACTTAATAGTTTTGACTTATTATATATTATAAGAAAACATAAATATCACAGTTGTTACAGAAAGCTTAGATAACAAGAATTACGCGTAATAATATGTTTCCCCATGCCACGCTTTGACTATCAATACAAGTGTAAAGAACATGTACAAAAAAGAATGTGTGTTCAAAATTTAAAGTTGATCTCACAAGTCCAAAATACAAAAAATTAAAATCTGTTTCATACATAAAATATTAAATAATTTCATAATAAATATTGTTATTATGAGCAAAAGTTAAAAGCATCAAATAAACAAAAACACCGCATACGGCACAGACGCTCAACTGATAGAAAACAGAAAAAAAGCTTAGCTGAACAAAAAACCTTAACCGGATGACAAAGCCACCGCCGACGACGACGCCAGGGTCATGACAATAGCTCTCGTTTTTCTAAATTCGAGCTAAAAATGAAGAAGATTCAATTCTAAAAATCCACTAAAAACTTCAAAAATTTATGTAAATTAATCTAAAAATACAGTCACACTCAGTATTTCAGTTTTCAATACGAAGAAAGGCATACGATGCAACAACGATCCAAGTTTGAAAGCCCAAGCACTAGAAATTATTGATAAAGTTAAAAAATCAAATCTTTAAAGTTGAGCTATGAATTATAAAGCAATTGTTAAAAATTTCAAAGTAGAAAAACAAAAAAATCAGCAAAAGAAATCTTAACATATGAACCCAAAACACGTTCAATATGTTATAGCACTTAATACATTAGATGTGTGTGCAGATGTTGGAATAATTCTAACAAAATGAAGATGTAATGCCCTATTCTCAAAATCGACAAAAAACCCCGATAAAAAGCAAAAAAAAAAAACTTTAACCTTGAGCTAAACGTTGAGCTAAATACAAAGTTTCCAAAATTAAAAAAAGGTCTTTCTGACAATCAAGTTCACCATAACCAATCACATAAATTTGTCAACAATGAATATCTACAGCCCAGTTCTCAGTTGAATTTACACAGAATCTCACAAAATTAGTTCTTTCATTTCTTCATACTACATGAAAATGTACACATTAATTTCAAAATACCAAAGTATTAATTTGACCTTAAAGTAGAATCTGAACACTATTGGTGATACTATCCTTGTTTAAGATATACCCATTGGCTGACTTTACAAACAAGAGTCATAATATCCAATTAGCCATGCATTGCTCACTTCTTGAAGGGAACAAATAAAGACATTATATAACAAAATCTTTGAAATCATGGCTAAAAAAGTACCCTGCACATAATTAGTAGTCATAAGAGTCATAAATGCCTTGTAGTGCTCTCCTTTTTTGGTGCTTGCCAAATGGCTGTATTGCTAAGTGTGAGGGATAACAGACCTAGTGCTTCAACAACTCTTTGGTGCTTGCCAAATGGCTGTAATGCCAAGTGTGAGGGATAAAAGAGCTAGTGCTTCAACAACTGTTTGGTGCTCGCCAAATGGCTGTATTGCCAAGTGTGAGGGATAACAGACCTAGAATATCAACACCTCTTTAGTGAAAAAAATAATTTGATATTTTTTCACAAACTCTTGAATTCATGCCTAACAAAATTGCAAATATTAACAAAACTATTACAGACGTCACTATACAAGAGTTCAGTAATACACCTTCTCTGTTATTTTTTGGTATAGGTCAATGGCACATTGAAAAGTCGGCCAAGGCACTGTTAACCCATCCCCACATGCAGATGCATTCCGACGCCTATGAAGCAGACGGCTTTTAAAATGCATTCAATTTTCTATTCAATTATAGGTAAACTTCAATTTATAGAGATTTTCCATATTTTTGCCTTGATATCAAAGTCATCTGCTGTGGATTTGTTGTATTTGGGAATGGGTTAACAATATACAGACACTTTGTTATTTTTTTGCAACAAAGGACTTTTGCCACTAAGTTTTTAATCCCGTAAAAAAATTCTTTCTAAGAACAAACGTTTATTTTCTCAGGGTTAGGGTTAGGGTTAATCAGATATTTTTAAAGACTACTAAAATTATCATATCAGGTAAATAATTAAAATTGATCAGTTTCTTTAGCTGAGATCCAATCTTGGGTAAATAAACCTTTTGTTATCTTGTTATGCCTGTATCCAATCCCATAAACTGTTTCATACTTTCAAACACTGTAAACGATATGGCAGTCATAGGTATCACTCGAATATAGTTGATAGTAATTCCTCTGTATAAACCTTTCTTTACTCCATGTTCTTGGTAAACAGTTCTCAATATCTCCCACCAAGGTTTTCTGTACAGGAACGGAAAATAAATAATCAACGTAACACTCTGATAGTTATATTATCACCCGACAAAACATGACCAATTCATCAATTCTGTTTTTATGACGTTTCCTGTGTAAGTTACCAGTGCTACTGGTCAATTTATCCCGACAAAAGCGAGTCCACAGTGAGTCAGTCATAGTGATAACCTGAGCAAAGAGGAAAGTCTTAGTATGACCCTGCCAGATATTGAACCAGCAATTTCCCACACCCGAGGCCGACGCTCTACCACATCACCACTCAGGCAGTCCATTAATTAATCAATCCAATATGGACTTTTGAAAACATTTTGACAAACAGAGAAAATGCTAAAAACAACAAAATTCTCCTTTAGCCACAGTGTTAACAATTCATTGAATATACTTTCATTGAGATAACATCTCAATATTTTTGTGTGTATGTTGTCTGTTGCAAATTTGTTGTATGTGGGAAAGGGTTTAAGAATAATACACATAAGACAGGGTTTTTCTACGTCATTGACGCATGTTCACCTTAAATAACCCCTAAAACAAATTGCTGTGCGTCCATATGGATGCAATGTTTGCAAATGAAGTTGCAGTCTATTTTTGAATTACAGTTATTTCCGAAAATCTATATTTGACTCTGAATGACTGGTTTATGTTTTGTTGTTGCAATGATTGGTAATATACAAGAAATTAAACTTCCACACTTAACCTGTGTACACTTTAGGAAATTAAAGCAATTCATGTCCCCTGATGCTGAATCCAGCAGTTTTAAAATGGTTTAAGATAGGTGATAAAAAATGTGTCTTTAGCTTGTAACAATTGAAGAAAAGAACAAACTTATTTTATAGAAACATGGCCAATTTTGTTTACCGAGTCAGTACTTGCGTACCCAATTAATTTTGCACTTGACACTTATTAAATGCGTATTTGGGACTACAACAGGTATTTCACTTGAACACTCTCCTGCTCATTTCAATGTGTCAATGACACAAGGGCCTGGGCCCTCATTCCCAGGCCCCCATCTGAATAGAATGAGGGCCTTAATATTTTGCTTTTTTCCTTCATTAAAATATTTTTTATAAGAAAAATAATGAATTTACATGTTGTAATCATCATAATGGTATTGCTATGTATAAGTTGAAGTAAAATTTGAAATTTCTTTTTATGCTTTTTTTTTTATTGTGGACTCCCAAGTTTCACAACCAAAAACCCTGCTTTGAGTTAATAAGTTTTGAACATACCCAGTGTATTTTTCTGGATTACACAGCATTGTCGAAAGCTGAATTTTTCTTCTTGTTACATCTAGAGGATATCTGCAATTGTATGTTATAACAGCATCTGTTAACACATTGCCACATTATGTGCATTTCTGATGCCTCTGCAGCAGACAACTATGAAAACATTGTGACAAAAGTCACAATGTTTTCAATGTTATTCAATAGTAATACGCTCATTTCAAGAGATTTTCCATATTTTTGCACAGATGTTTTCAAAGTCGTCTGCTGCAGGTTTGTAGTATGAAGAAAGCGATATTACAAATGAATTGATCCTTTTTCTTTTCTACTTCAAGATATGAAACAAAGAACAGTGCACATGTCATTCCAGATCTTAACCCTTTCCCTCATATAGACGCTTTTCGACGCCTCTGCAGCAGACGGCTTTTTGAAAACATAGTGACAAAAGAAGAAATTGCTCAAAACAAGCAATTTCTCCTTTGCCACAACGTTTTCCACTTTTAGTCATAGGTTATCCATTCAATTATAGAGATTTTCTATTTTTTGACAAAATATGTTCAAAGTTGTCTGCTGCAGAATTGTCATATGAGGGAAAGGGTTAATACATTATGGATTATTGAGTTTGTTTATATCTCATGATTAAGCAATGCTTTACGTCAAACGGTGCAAACATAAAAGATATATTAAATCAAAGAGCTAAAATGCTACTGACATTTTATAACATTTAAGCTAAAAACACTTAAATTAATCTGATGCTATCTGGGGAAATATTAGGTCCAATCATTTAAATCCAATTTTCAGGCTCAACCGATTTTGTTAGTGTCTGTCAAATTTCTTTCCAGAATCCTTACACCAAAATTGGCAAAAATATAAAAAAGCTGTATGGAATGGAAGTTTAATTATTGAAAAGAGTTTAAGACACAGTGACAAAAAAGTGGAAACTGATTTTAACCCTTCCCTCATACGACAATTCTGCAGCAGACGACTTTGAACATACTTTGTCAAAAAAAGGAAAATCTCTATAATTGAATGGATAACCTACAACTAAAAGTGGAAAACATTGTGGCAGAAGGAGAAATAATTATTGCTCGTTTTGAGCAATTTCTTCTTTTGTCACTATGTTTTCAAAAAGCTGTCTGCTGCAGAGCGTCAGAAAGCGTCTATATGAGGGAAAGGGTTAAGCCTGCATGTTCAACATTTTTAATACTTTCAATTTGGGAATATTTATCTGAAAAAGGTATATATATTTTCACTCACACTGCAGACTGTGCTACTGCACCAGCGATGCTACCACACAGCAATTTGGCTGGTAAAACTAGCACCAGTCCACCACTGTTCATAGGACTAGGTCGTCCGAATATCAATGGAAATGTGTCCAATAAATATGCTTTTGTTGTTTCAAATGTATAAAAGGATAATCCTGAAATAAAGACTAATCAATTAAAATAGTAGAGGAGATGTTAACCCTTTCCCACATACAAAATAACTGCAGCAGACAACTTTGCAAACATCTGAGCATAAATATGGAAACACTCTAAAAAATAAAAGGATAGTTAATGAAAGAGTTGAGAACATTGTTGCATTATGAGCCATTTCTCCTTTTACCACAATGTTTTCAAAAGTTGTCTGCTGCAGAGGCATTAGAAAGCCTCTCTATATGAGGGATGGGCTTAAAATAAACAAACAAACAAGCCCTGCCTTCTGGTGGCCATGTTTATAAAGAGATTAGAATAATTTGAATAATGTAAGAAGAGGTACACTCAATGAACATTTTTGCCATATTTTTTTTAAAATCAGGCCAAATCTATTATACAACTTACAAGAAAGATTTCACTCTATAAACATATAAGGAAAACAAACCCCATCCCCTCGCGGCAATGATATTCATCGGATCCGAATTATTTGTGCCGAATTATTTTCTAAACTGGCAAGAACTTTTGCACAAGACGATTATTTTGATATATATATATAAGGAAAAGTAGCTTCGCCCCCCCTGGTGACCATGTTTTGTAACAGATTGGAAGTATTTGAACAATCTTGGTAGAGAGGGTCCCCCAAGGAACATGTATGCATAATAATTTTCAAATCAGGCAAGCACTTTTAACCAGAAGATCCCTATTTCTGATGTTGCGGCAACCAAAGTTCGCCATGCAATTAAAATCTTTGAACAACTTTGATCACCTAAGGAAAAGGAAAATTTGAACAGATGGACAGACGACGATGAGTAATCCGAAGAGCTCACCCCGCACTTTGTGCTCAGGTGAGCTAAAAGGTGAAAACTTTCCCAGAACTAGGGTGGTTAAGACCTTTTGGCTGGAGCAATTTTAATATTTGGTCACCAAAACAGTTTGTAAATAAATTTTTAAGTGAATATTCTTTCTAAGAAGTTACAACACACTTTTTTTCTGAAATACTTAATGCTGAAGATCTCTGGTGTATAAGGCAAATGATAAATAGAGGTGACACTGTAATAAAACAAACACTATATGCATACAAACCTCCATAGGGAACCATTCCCAGTAATGTTGGGGTTATGCCCCTGTATAGGGCATACACGCCTTCCTCCCTGACTATTGTATGGATCGTGCTTTTCAATCCAAAATATATGTCCTCCCCATTCACTTGAAATGCAATTCTGGCTCTCATCAGATCTAAAGGATAGGTAGCTAAGACAGCTGTCATTCCTGAAATTGACATGGAAACCATTGACTGAATGATCTAACAGCATATAAGACATATTTGGTGGAGAAATAGAGAACAAGTAAAGGTGCTGCCATGAAACATAGAGTGAACACATATTAAGTTATTGACAAGAGTATTATAACATGCAGGCCAACACTTGCATAGTCTGTGCATTTGTGCTTGGCTAAGCCTTCACGTTTGCGTGCAAGCAGTCAGATCCAATCTTGCACATCTAACTATTTACCTCATAAGATGTTTTTAAGGTTCATCTGCTTTTTTAAACATGAGGGCCAAGATGGCATTAAATCTATCACCTGAGCGATTGTATAGTAGCAGATGTGTACTTGCTATTATTAGGGAGAATTTGATTAAGAGATGGAATGAAACTGCAATGAGTGTTCACTGTAAATGAAACCATTAAGGACATTTGTAATAAAACATTAAATCTTTGAAATAATTGAAAGAGGACCACCTAAGGAACATTTCTGTGAAGTTCGGTTGAATGATATCCAATAGTTTAGGAGAAGATGTAGTTTGAATATAAAAGTTCATTTAACCCCTTTTCTGATGCTGTCTGGTGGCTATCTTTTTAAACAAATCAATATGGCTTGAACAAATTATGTACAAATTCATTGAATGAACATTAAACATCTTAAAATCAAATAAGAGCAGGCCTGGACAAGAACTTTCATAAGAATGGAATTATAAAGTTTTGTCATATTGCCCCTTTTCTGATGCTATGTTTTTCAATAAATCAATACAGCAAGGAACATTTCTACAAAATTATCTTGAATTTGGACAAGCAGATTCAGAGGAGAAGCATTGGGCATTCCCCCCCCCCCCCCCCCCCCCCCCCTTTTTGATGCCACAGTAACACAGTAACCAAAGTTCTACATAGAATTTAAATCTTAGACAATTTTGAAAGAGGATCAACTTAGGAACATTCCTGTGAAGTTTGGTTGAAATTCGTTCAATGGAAAAGGACGAGATATATAATTTGAAGCTTAACCCTTTCCCTCATACGACAATTATGCAGCAGACGACTTTGAAAGTATTTTGTCAAAACATAGAAAATCTTCATAATTGAATGGATAACCTATGACAAAAAGTGGAATACATTGTGGCAAAAGGAGAAATTGCATGTTTTGTGCAATTTCTTCTTTTGTCACTATGTTTTCAAAAAGCTGACTGGTGTAGAGGCGTCAGAAAGCGTCTATATGAGGGAAAGGGTTAAAGTTAATTTTCACCCTTTTCTGATTGTTTGTCTTTCAACCAATCAATATAGATTGAATATTTTTAGTAAAGGGTCACTGAAGGCACATTATTACAAAATTATCTTGAAATCAGACAAACACTTTCATAAGAATGAAATTTTCAAAGTTTTTAATTTTGCCACTTTTCTGGCTGTCATGTTTTCAACCAATCAATATGGCTTGAACAATTTTGTAGAGGGTCAGATCACCCCAGGAACATTTCTTCCAAATGATATTTGAATCTGACAGGCGTATTCAGAGAAGAAGAATTTTAAAGTTGAGCAGTTTTAAACAAGGCCTCCTGAGGTAACAAGACAGTAACAAGAGGCCCATGAGGGCCTATGCTCTACTGGCATTGATCTGGCTTGTTTCAAAAGGAACCAATATGTCATCAATATTCAAATACCATCTAAGTTTGGTGAAGATCAGATAGTAAATGGAAGCTCTATTGTGTTCACAAGCTGTATTATAGCAATTTCAAGGGCCATAATCCAGCCATGCATGGGTAGATCTGGCCGTTATTTAGAAATGAACCAAACTCTCATGGATATTTAACTACTGTATAAGTTTGATTGAGATACAATCAAAAATAAGGACTGTATCATATTAACAAGCCCTATTATAGCAATTTTGACAATTTCAAGGGCCATAATTCAGTCATGCATGGGGCGGATCTGGCTTGTTTTCGAAAAGGAATCAAGCTCTCATGGATATCTAACTACTGTATAAGTTTGGTTGAGATACAATAAAAAAAAAGACTGTATCGTGTTAACAAGCTCTTTTATAGCAATTTTGACAATTTCAAGGGCCATAATCCAGTCATGCATGGGCGGATCTGTGGCTGGTTTTCGAAAGGAACCGAGCTCTCATGGATATCTAACTACTGTATAAGTTTGGTTGAGATACAATCAAAAGTGAAGACTGTATCGTGTTAACAAGCTCTTTTATAGCAATTTTGACCATTTCAAGGGCCATAATCCAGTCATGCATGGGCGGATCTGGCTGGTTTTCGAAAGGAACCGAGCTCTCATGGATATCTAACTACTGTATAAGTTTGGTTGAGATACAATCAAAAGTGAAGACTGTATCGTGTTAACAAGAAATTGTTTACGGACGGACGGACGCATGCACGACGGACAAATCGCCACGACATAAGCCCTTCTGGCCTTTGGCCAGTAGAGCTAAAAATACTGTCCACCTGGACTCCTTTTTAGCAATTTCTTCTCGTTTCAACAATGTTCTCATAAGTCGTCTGCTTCAAAGGCATCACATGTATCTGTATGAGGGAGAACATGTATAAATAAGGAAACTTACCTGCTAAAGAGCCGGACATCAGATAAACAACATGTTTGTGGTCATGATTGGTCCATTCTTGAAATGTCTGGGGTAAAAAAAAATCGGTATCATTTTCACACCTTATGAATTTATATTTATTCCACGAAGTTGTCTAAATATCCTCTTTTAAACCTTTTCCGACATATCGACGCTTTCTGACGCCTCTGCAGCAGACAGCTTTTTGAAAACATAGTGACAAAAGAAGAAATTGCACAGGAACGTGCAATTTCTCCTTTTGCCACAATGTTTTCCACTTTTTGTCATAGGTTATCCATTCAATTATGGAGATTTTCTATGTTTTGACAAAATATGTTCAAAGTCGTCTGCTGCAGAATTGCCGTATGAGGGAAAGGGTTAAACCTTTTCCAACATACAACAAATCTGTAGCAGATGACTTCGAATTTATCTAGGCAAAAATATGGAAAATCTCTATAAACGAAAATTTATTTTTTGAATCTAGCTGAAAATGTTGAAGCAAAAGGAGAAATTGCTCACCATGAGTAATTTATCCATTTGTCATTATGTTTTAAAAAGTTGTCTGCTACAGAGGCATCAGAATGAATGAATGTATATTGTTTTATGGTGCATCAACAGCTTAGGTCATTTAGCGGGCATATAACAAGAGCTGTCGGAGGACAGCGCGCTCGACTATATGCCGCTTATCAAATTTCCTAAGTCAATCAAGGGCCATTACTCCATATTTAGGATACAATGGAGTTATCTAACTTAATTGTACGATGGTCCTTAACAAATGTGTGAAGTATGAAGTGATTTGAATGATGTAACTTTAACGTTGAGCTTAACGCAAATGTTAAAACTGACCGAGTCCAAAATTAGCAAAACCTTAAAAAATGGTTTTCCAAATGTTTGACACCATGCAAAACCCGTTTGATATGTTGAAGAATTATATTTGATAAATGAATGATCACAATTAGAAAGGAATGTAACCAAAAATTATGAATTTATCTAAAATTCTCAAAATCTAACAAAAATCATGTTTTTTACCCCCTAAAAGTCACACACAGCATCTTCAACATACAATGTGAAGAAAGGTATTATATGTAATTATATTCCAAATAAGAAAGCCCTAACACAAGTACTTATTCAAAAAAAGTTAAAACAATAAAATAAAATCCTACTTGCCCTAAAACTTTAACCACCGAAAATCATGTTTTTTACCCCAAAAAGAAGGTCACACTCAGCATCTTTAGCATTTAATGTGAAGAAAGGTATAAGATGTAACCCTAAAATCGATCACCTGAATGATATTCAAATGTATTGGTTAAAATTAGACGATGTGAAATGACTTGACAGAACTAAAATCTATGTAATGGGAATGAAATGTAGGATGTTATATAAATAAGAAAGAGTATAAGTGAATGAGATGGGCAGGCCCCGCATACAAGAATATCCGTCCCTATCTATAAACGGACCTTCCAACAACAGGCGACAGTATATGAAATTCCTTGTACAAAAGAAATTGAGTACGGTAAGCAAAGAATGAATATATATAGTGAAAATCCATGTAATGGGAATGAAATGTGGTATGTTATATAAACAAGAGGGCCAAGATGGCCCTAAAATCGATCACCTGAATGATAGTTAATTAGAAGCAAATATTTAACTGCAAATATCTGTGAGAATTTGATCAGGAGTTCAAATGAAACTGCAAGGAGTGGACAGTTAAAGAGCACCATCAAAGGAACATTCCTGTGAAGTAACGTTGAAATTGGTCAAGTGGAATGGTAGGAGTTAATTGTCATTTGTAGCTAAAAGTTCAATTTACCCCTTTTGTGATGACGCGAGGTTGCTATGATTTTGTAACTAATCAAAACAGCTTGAACAAATTAAATGTAGAGGATCACTGAAGTAGGATTTATATTCAATTTCCTTAATATCAGACAAAAACTTAAAAAAAATGGAATTTCCAAATTTTGTCATTTTGCCCCTTTTCTGATGCCTCCTGACTGCCATGTTTTTCAACCAAACAGTATGCCTTGAACGATCTTTGTAGCGGCTCACCTAAGGAACATTTCTACCAAACTATAATGGAATCAGACATGCAGATTCAAAGAAGAAGATTTTTAAAGCTTGGACATTTTGCCACCTTTCTGATGCTGCAGCAACCCTGGCGGCCATGTTTTTTAGCCGATCGGTAATATTTGAACAATCTTGGTAAAGAGTGCCCCAAGGAACATTTGTGCAAAAATAATTTTCAAATCGGGCCAGTACTTTTGGACAAGAAGATTTTTAAATTTTTTAAAAAAAAACAAGCTCCGCCCCCTGGCGGCCATGTTTTTCAACCGATCGGAAATATTTGGACAATCTTGGTAAAGGGTGCCCCAAGGAACATTTGTGCAAAATAATTTTCAAATCGGGCCAGTACTTTTGGACAAGAAGATTTTTAAAGTTTTAACAATGCACGTATAAGGAAAACAAGCTTTGCCCCCTGGTGGCCATGTTTTTCAACGGATCAGAAATATTTGAACAATCTTGGTAAAGGATGCCCCAAGAAACATTTGTGCAAAATAATTTTCAAATCGGGCCAGTACTTTTGGACAAGAAGATTTTTAAAATTTTAACAATGCACATATAAGGAAAACAAGCTCCGCCCCCTGGCGGCCATGTTTTTCAACGGATCAGAAATATTTGAACAATCTTGGTAAAGGGTGCCCCAATGAACATTTGTGGAAAATAATTTTCAAATCGGGCCAGTACTTTTGGACAAGAAGATTTTTTAAGTTTTAACAATGCACATATAAGGAAAACAAGCTCTGCACCCTGGCGGCCATGTTTTTCAACGGATCGGAAATATTTGAACAATCTTGGTAAAGGGTGCCCAAAGAAACATTTGTGCAAAATAATTTTCAAATCGGGCCAGTACTTTTTGACAAGAAGATTTTTAAAATTTTAACAATGCACATATAAGGAAAACAGGCTCCGCCCCCTGTCGGCCATGTTTTTCAACCGATCGGAAATATTTGAACAATCTTGGTAAAGGGTGCCCCAATGTACATTTGTGCAAAATAATTGTCAAATCGGGCCAGTACTTTTGGACAAGAAGATTTTTAGTTTTAACAATGCACATATAAGGAAAATAAGCTCCGCCCCCTGGCGGCCATGTTTTTCAACGGATCGGAAATATTTGAACAATCTTGGTAGAGGGTACCCCAAGGAACATTTGTGCAAAATAATTTTTAAATCGGGCCAGTACTTTTGGACAAGAAGATTTTTTAAGATTTGGCAATTTTCCCCTTTTCTGTTGCCGCAGCAACCAAAGTTCTCGATGGAATTTAAATCTTTGAACAATTTTGAAAGAGGTTCACCAAAGGAACATTCCTTGTGAAGTTTGGTTGAAATTGGTCAAGTGGTTATCAGATCTAAAAAGACTGAATATTATGTCTATAAGATGAAATTGATTGTAGACAAATACAAAGTATCACAGCTTATTGTCAAGTGCAATCTCCTTTCAGAATGAAATTATAGCATGTATCAGGACAGTGTCAAATAGTGTTTTAACCCTTTCCCTCATATAGACACTTTCTGTAGCCTCTGCAGCAGACGGCGTTTTGAAAACATAGTTACAAAAGAAGAAATTGCACAAAACGTGCACAAAACGTGCAATTTCTTCTTCTGCCACAATGTTTTCCACTTTTTATCCATTCAATTAAAGAGATTTTTTACTTTTTGACAAAATATGTTCAAAGTCGTCTGCTGCAGAATTGTCGTATGAGGGAAAGGGTTAAGTCTATCGACACTGTAATAATAAGCACAATTTGCCCATTTCGGCAAGGAGCTATAATAACCTCTTCTCAACCAGTGGACCTGTAAACAGGGTTCCTATCGCAAAGGAGTGGTTTGACAGAATGAAGCTTGTTAAAAACCTCAGCATCCCGTTTGGTGTGCCAAGAAGATTGTATATATAGTTAACAAGAGGCCCAAGAGGGCCAGTATCGCTCCACGGCCATAAGGCAAAAATCAAATCTCCAAACAGCCCTGTCCCCTGGTGGCCATGTATTTTACCAACCACCATGGCTTAAAGGAATCATGTAGAGTGTTACCCAAGGAATGTTTCTGCAATTTTTTTTGAAAATCGGCCTTACACTTTCGGAGGAGAGGATATTTTAAGTTTTCACAATAGCCATATGAGGCAAAAAAAACACCTGGCGGCCATATTTTTCAACCTATCAACATGGCTTTAAGGAATCTGATAGAGGGTCACCTTAGGAACATTTCTACAAAATTATTTGAAAATCAGCCTGATTCTTTCAGAGGAGAAGATCTTTTTAAGTTTTCACTATAGCCATATAAGGCAAAATAGCCACGTCCCCTGACAGCTATGTTTTTCGACCAATTAACATGGCTTGAAGGAATCTGATAGAGGGTCATCCAAGGAACATTTCTACATTATCATTTTAAAAACTGCCAACCAGTTAGGGAGAAGAAGAATTTTGAAGTTTTTTTCGTTTCAGAATTCTGCATGGATCCCAAAAATTTGAAGGGATTCTGGTGAGGCCATTGAGAGGATGCTTTCTGTGTGAAGTTTCATCCAAATTGACCCACTGGTTACTGAGGAGAAGAAGTTGATGCATGCCGGACGCCGGACAAAAGGCGATCACAATAACTCATCTTGAGCACATCATGCTAAGGAAAGCTAAAAATAAAGTGGGTCAGATCTGATTCTTTAGCTATATCAAGGGCTAAATCAATAGCCGTCAACTCTTCAGAGAAATTAGATGATTTATCATGAAGGCGAGATTTTAAAATGGAATCACCACATACCGCAGAAGATACTACAGTTTCATTGCATTTAGAGCCATCTGTGTAAATTGTGTTTACGGCAAAGTAAAACTCTTTAATTTCAAGGAATTTGGCTTGAAATACATATCTGTCTGTTTTAGACTTTTTATTAGAAGCGAGATCAATTTTTTTTTTTGCTGTTTTAAGTGTCCAAGGAGCAATATCTGGGACTTGATATTTTGCAATAGACTCTTCAAGAAATGGCTCCATGCAGATACCAAGGGGAGGCAATGCTTTCGGATTTTTTAGGAAAAGGGGCTTGAATTGTAAGTAGGGTTAGAAGGGTTGGATTTTTACTTCAGTACATACTGAAGGGCAAATTTCTGTCTTCTAGACGAGAGGAAAGGTTCATTTGCTTCAGCATAACGACTGATACATCCTAAAAGCTCCAAGGGCAAGGTGAAGACCTTGATTATGGATGAGGTCAAGCAACTGATTGTAAGATTTGCGAGCAGAACCATAAACAATAGAGCCATAGTCAAGTTTAGAACAAATAAGAGAACAATACAAGCATACAAGTACTTTCCTATCAGGTCCCCAGTCAGAATGGGCTACAACTTTCAGAGGATTTTACGTTTTATGACATTTTTTCTTTAACCCTTTCCCTCATACGACAATTCTGCAGCAGACGACTTCGGACTTATTTTGTCAAAAAATAGAAAATCTCCATAATTGAGTGGATAACCTTTGACAAAAAGTTGAAAACATTGTGGCAAAAGGAGAAATTGCATGTTTTCAAAAGGTCGACTGCTGCAGAGGCGTCAGAAGCGTCTATATGAGGGAAAGGGTTAAGGCCTTAATATGGGGGAGGAATAAAAGCTTTTGGTCAAAGATTACACCAAGAAACTTTAACTGGTACAACTTCAATCAATAATAAATCATATGAAGATCTGGATGGAAACCACGTTTATTACAGAAATGCATGCATTTTGTTTTGGTTTTGGAAAATTTAAAATCATTTCTGTCAGACCATGTTTGAAGTTTATTCAAGCAGTGTTGAAGTCGACATTCTATAATTTCCATATTTCTTTTAACGAAAACAAATATAAACAAAATCATCCACATAAAGGGATTATTCAACACCTGGGTAAATAGCTTTAACAATAGAATTTATTTTCACACTAAATAATGTGACCGATAAAATAGAAACCTTGAGGAAGATTCATCTCCTGCACACAAGCACCTGATAAGGTGTTACCGACCCGAACACGA
The DNA here is from genome assembly GCA_031761405.1 of Serripes groenlandicus. Classification (NCBI taxonomy): domain Eukaryota; kingdom Metazoa; phylum Mollusca; class Bivalvia; order Cardiida; family Cardiidae; genus Serripes; species Serripes groenlandicus. Next base: position 24,983,413 of record JASEVX010000004.1, read on the forward strand.
AAGATTTGTTTGTTTGTTTGTTTGGAGTTTAACGCCGCTTTCAACAGCTTTGGTCATATCACGGCGGTCAGTGCACCTACCCATGTTTTCCTGGCTTTCCCACACCAGTACTTACACAACATTCTTTCGAAGCCACTGACTACTTTCTCACATAGATCAGAGGTGAGAGGCAATGGAAAACATCGCCCGAAAGAATGTCGCCGCAACCGGGTATCGAACCCGTGACCTCCAGATCACGAGTCAGATACGCTACCAATTGAGCTACCCGGCCGGGTCGAACACGAAAGAGGTGTTCATCCAAAAATGCAGCAATAAAAAGAGATAGACAGTCTCGAAGACCAAAGTCATGGAGATCCTTTAAAATACTGTATTTCCAAGTTGTGTCATAAGCGCTTTCAATATGAAAGAATACAGAGACAACATGTTGCTTATTTATAAAGCCTTCTCTAATAAAAGATTAAAAATGAACAAGATGATCAAGTGTGCTTCATTGCCGACAACAACTGCTGTGAACATTTTGACAATAAGATTGTTAGATTCTAGGAACCAAACAAGTCGGTCATTAACCATTCTTTCTAATTTTTTGCTAGGATTAGAGGGGTTTCCCTGGTTTTGGAATAGGTATAACTATGGCCTCTCGCGAAAACAAAGGTAATTCACCAGACTGCCATACATCATCAAAAATATCCAATAAAATAGAAAGAGAAGTGAAGGTAAATGTTTTAAAAATTGATAATGGATTTTGTCTTGGCCAGTTCATTTAAGGAAAAGAGTTTGTTATACCGCTCAAGATTTTTTTAACTTAAAATGAAGTGTTTTCTTCTCCTCTCTTGCTTTAAACTGGGAAAAGTCTCAGCTAGAATATCTGCAACGTAAGGCGGGCTTGTAGACGTCCTCATTATTAACAGAAAGATGGTTAATGGACGAAGAACCTTTTCTTGTCAGCCTTGAGGATATTCTTTCCAATTGTATACTTACTGGATTTCATTGTGTGTCTGGCTTGTTGACGTCCTCATTATTAACAGAAAGATGGTTAATGGACGAAGAACCTTTTCCATTAATTTTCCAAATCATGTGCCAAGTTGAAGTCTTTTTTAGTTGAAGTGCCACTTGTCAGTCTTGAGGATATCCTTTCCAATTGTACACTTACTGGATTTCATTGTGCGTCTGGCTTTGGCACAAATAATTTGAAAGCTATTCAGATAACTGGTGATGGTCTCAGGATAAATTTCCTGAGAGCTTCTTTTCTGTAGCTTTCTTGCACTCATCCGTAAACCAAGGTTTACAGGGTCTGCCGAGGTCTGAGGAATAGACTGTTTAGCTATGTCTATTAGTAGAGATGTAAAAACTTGTGAAAGGTCATCACAGTCTGTAAATTTGTCATGAGTGATAGGTTAAGAACTGAAGGGTATCTTCAGTGATAAAGATTGGAAAATGGTCGCTTCCACTAGAATCATCAGCAACCTTCCCTGGAAGCAATGCTTGACTGCATAAAGAGAGATCGATTGATGAGTAAGTGCCTGTTGATGGATGCAAGTATGTTTTGATAGATGGATCATTCATTAATGAGACAGAGTTATTGGAGATGAAGTTTTCTATTTGTTGACCCTTGTGGTTGGTATTGTTACATCCCCAAGTGGTACTGTGCGCATTCAAATCTCCAGCTAAAATAAAAGGTGATGGTAATTGGGATATGATGTCATTCAAAGAGTTGTTATCAATAGTCTTGCTAGAAGGAAAGTTGATTGATTGATTGGGGTTAAACGCCGTTTTTAACAATTTCTCAGTTATATCACGGCGGCCAGTTCACCTTTTCATGCATTTCCTGGTTTTCTCACACCAGTACTCCACACAACAATCTTCCCTAAGCAACTGGCTGCTTTTCCACATAGACTTAGCCCATTGGTGAAAGACGAGTGACGCATTGACTTTTGTCAATCGTCGGAAAGAAAGTTGGCCGAGCCGGGATTCGAACTCACAACCCCTGGATTGACAGCCCGCGTCGCTACTGACTGAGCTACAGGGGCTTGGCTAGAAGGAAGGTATATGGAACTGAGAGTAATTGTGTTGTGTAAAGAAGTCCTCACGGCAACAGCATGTAGAGGTGTATTCATCTGTATATGTTTATGCAGTACATTGTTGTTAATAATAATAGAAACTCCACCTTCGGCTTTATCTCCCTCACTGTGGATTCTATTATAAATGGGGTGGTATTTCAATGAAATAAATACCTTCATCTTGTTTTAGGAAAGTTTCTTGAAGACAAAACTCTGTAGGTTTGTGTGCGTTTATTGAAAGAGTTCTTCTGAATTGGATCTCAGACAATGAAAAAAGGAATAAATTACTGTCGGCTAAACATAAACTCTTTTGGTCAGTTTTAAAACAATCTTCATATACTTCAGGTACATTTTGTGAAATTCATATAAAAGATTGGAAAATCTATTTTGAAGGTTTATTGTACCAAAACAATCAGCCATCTTTGACAGATTGTAAATATGATTGTGATGATGAGAATGAAAACAGTATTATTCTGAATACTCCAATACTTATTGATGAGGTATATCAAAGTATAAATAAACTAAACAGATGGCACCGGGCAGAGGTTTACAAATATGTATGCTTTGATATAGTTCCAATTTTATGTTTGCTTTTTAATAGTATTCTCTCATCAGGCGTTTTCCCAGACATATGAAGAGACAGTATTATTGTACCTGTATACAAGTCAGGATCAAGGAATGTCCCTGATAATCAAAGAGGGATTTCCTTAGTGAATGTTATGTATGACGTTGCAAACTGTGTTGATAAAGCATCTAATTTACAGATGCAACTTTTGTTATCAAACTGGTATGACTTTAGAAATGGTAAACAGCTTCGTAATTATGAACATTGGATATAATCAAGCTGTTAATGTAACTCCTTTTCGTAAATATATGGGACTACTTCAGGGCCCGCGCTGTCGTTCGCCACTTTCGCCAAATGCGAAGATTATTTTAAAGTGGCGAAGTTATTTCATGAGTGGCGAATGTAAGTGGCGAAAGGTTTTTATCATCAACATTTACCCGATTTGGATATCAGTTTACGACATACAGTGACTGTTTCCGTTAATCTAAGATAATGCACTGCCATTTGATTCAATGTCGGGAACCAGTGACCACTTTACGACATTTTTACGACGCCCGTTTTTATCATTTTGACAGCTTGTGTATTTCACACTTGTGTTATTGTTGTGAAGTGTTAATTCAGCCTTTTAATCCGACTGACCAACAACTCTGTCCGATATTGATACATTAAAGACCGTACATATGATAATTGGCAATTATAGATGCATTAAATATATCAACACGCTTTTTGAAGCCAGTTTCGACGATCAACGTAGGCCTTTCATGATTTAATGACAATGTATGTTTGTCATTTTTGATTGGGAAAAATTTAATTATGGGCAAGTACAAACAATTATTGGACCCATTGATGAGATTTGCGAAAATGAATGGCTCCTAAAAATTAAAAGTGGCTCCTAAAATTTAAAAGTGGCGAACTTTATTTCAATGTGGCGAAAGTGGTGGCGAAAGAAAAATTCAACCCAGAGCAGGCCCTGCTACTTTTTACACTGAAATTATCATGGGGTAGAGAAAAGCTAAAATTAGTATCGCAAGCAAAAAAAGTCTAATTTTTCACTTATGTCTTTCCTGAGAAACTTTGGTAATTTTTCTCGTTCTGAATACTTAAAATTGTTTGATGCTATTGTAAAACCTATTCTTTTACACAGGGCTGTAATTTGGGGTACTGAATTCTCGGAAGACATTGAAATACAAATAAAGTATTGTAAGGATTTTCTAGGGGTATGTTCATCAACAAATGATAGTATTGTTTTAGGTGAGTGTGGCAGATTTTCCCTTTGTGTTGATTACCCGGTATTATATTAAATCTATAAAATATTGGATAAAACTACTCCATATGCCTGAACATAGACTTCCTAGTAATTATTATAAAATCTTGAAGAGTCTAGATGATAGTGAAAGGAATACATGAGCAACATCAATTAAAACAACAGCACCGCGTACGGCACTGATGCTCGATTGATAGGGAGAAAAAATAAATAAAAATTAACCGGGCGACCACGCCGCCGCCAGGGTCATGATCGAGCTAAAAATGTTGTATCTTTATCCTTTGTATATGTCTGGCTAGGGCAAGATGTTGGTAACCCGAACATGTTTTTAGCTACATTCAAATAACGACTGAGAGACTGCATGCAACATAATTGGATAGTCTATAGATAAGAGTCCATGATTCTCAAATTACAAGCATTTTAAAAGCATGCTAAATACAGAAAAAAGATTTATCTATAAATCTATCATTCTATCTTAGGAAACAGCTTGCAAGGTACAGATGTTCTAGCCACAAGTTTTGTATTGAAACTGTTTGGCATATTGGAATAGACAGAGCAAGTAGAATATGTATTTATTGTTTATTGTCTGCATAATTTTAATATTCATTGTATTGAATACGATTATCATGTATTTTTCAACTTTTTTTAATATTCTGATGTACGGAAACATTTTTTGTATTCTTGATATCTTGAAAGGTCTAATTATGATGAAATGACCATCAGAAAAATTGCAGTCTTCATCGAGTTCAAACGCACAACTCCTGGATTGTCAGCCCATGTCGCTTCAAACTGAGATACCAGGGCTTGGCTGCAGGCAAGAATACAGACAACAAAAAATTGATCCCTACGTGACAGGCAACACAAACATTATCTTTGTCAATGATAGTCTTACTGCCCTACCTTTTTATAGTATTCATAGGAAAAATATTGTAAGGCTGCATATGGGAAGACTCTAATCATCTGAACATAGTTCCCTTTCAGTAGGCCTCTGCCACCTTCCTTCTGGTATACTTGTTTCAAAGACTTCACCACACCTGGAAATGATATTAATTACTGCATGCCTATTTCAATATTTTTGAAATAACACAAAACACTGTCTGTAACATTAAAATGAAGTTTTTCTTTGTAAAACGTAATTTTATTATGAAATTCTTAACCTGATATATAATCTCCTACAGATTAATTCCATCCACAAAGAATGTGCATAGCTCCCATGATGTGCTAATCATACGGGCCCGGCATCTATAAATTTGATTTGCTGACTGCGCGTACAAACAAAAGATTGATTGTTTGTTGTTCTAAACTGCTTTCAACAACTGGTCCATTCATCTTGACACAAGTCAGTCAGTCTTGATGCTAACCCCACAATCAGTCAGTATTGATGCTGACCACACAACCCTGAGCAGTAGGAGGGCATCCATTACTTCCATTTTAAAGTCTTTGATATGACATGGCCAAGATCGTGGTTAAAGGAAAATGATCTCCTTTTGTCACAAGGTTTTCAAAAGTGGTCTGGTACAGAGGCATCAAATATGAATGTCTGTAAGTGGAAAAATATTTAACTGTGCTTTGTTGCATATGTGTGTATACTCCTTCTGTATAGATTGTTGTACATGTGTGAAAGGATTAACTTTATGACATAAACTTTTATATGACCAAATAAATAATATATGGCCCTTTTAACCCTTTCCCTCATATAGACGCTTTCTGACGCCTCTGCAGCAGACGGCTTTTTGAAAACATAGTGACAAAAGAAGAAATTGCACAAAACGTGCAATTTCTCCTTTTGCCACAATGTTTTCCACTTTTAGTCATAGGTTATCCATTCAATTATGGAGATTTTCTATGTTTTAACAAAATACATTCAAAGTCGTCTGCTGCAGAATTGCCGTATCAGGGAAAGGGTTAAAGGTCACCTGGGGCCAGTTTCATGAAAGCATTAGGTTTTTTATCTTACATGTAGGTGGGAAAGATCTATAATAAAAGTTTACGTTAAATCTGAATAAAATATCTCTATAATCTACATATAGAGTCATCAATTCATAACAAAGGGGCAAAATGAGTAAATTTATAAAATTATCTGTTTTATGAAAAAGTGCCAAAAAAATTCTGCCAGCAAGTTAATGTCTGCCATGTTATCCACATGCACAGTTTTGGTCAGATCCTTTTCAACTTCTGTAAATAATTTTCCAAAAGTACAGTACCAGATCAAACTGCAGATTTGAATGACATTGATCTGGATATATGCTCAACTACTGGTCAAAAATAAAATGTCATTGGCCATTTTGGGCTTCCCATAACAAAGCTAATAGAAATACCAAAATACCATTATCTATGTAGAACTTATTATGTCCCTGGAGTAAGATTTTAACTCTGTCTAGTGGAGCCACAGCTGTCTTTGCTACACATCCTGCCGTCCCTACAAATAAAACAACAAACTGAAGAATAAGAAAAAAGCACAAACAGAAGAATAAGAAATAAGCGTACTTCAACTTGGATTGAAGGAATCTGATAGTTGGTCACTTAAGGAACATTCTGGATCTTTATCTTGAAAAATACTGAGAGGTCGTTGCCCTTCTCCAGGAGCGAATGTAAAGGTAGAATTTCTGTTTTCACATCTAACAATGTGTCAATATTGTTTTTATCAAGTTCACAAAGTCAATTATAACAATTTTGCCAATTTTAAAGGGCCATAATTCAGTAAAGCATGGACGGATCTGGCTGTTTTGCAAAAGTAACCGAGCTCTCGTGTATATCTAGCTACTGTATTAGTTTGGTAAACATCAGATAATAAATGATGACTATCTTGTTTACAAGGTCAATTATAGCCATTTTGCCAATTTAAAAGAGCCATAATCCCGTCATGCATAAACGGATCTGAATGGTTTTCGAAAGGAACCGAGCTCTCATGGATATCTAGCTACTGATTAGGTTTGGTAAACATTGGATAATAAATGATGACTTTAAATAACTTGTTGAAGTTGTTCACAAGGTCAATTATAGCAATTTTGCCAATTTTAAAGGGCCACAATCCTGTCATGCATGAATGGATCTGGATGCTTTTCGAAAGGAACTGAGCTCTCATGGATATCTAGCTACTGAATAGGTTTGGTAAACATTGGATAATAAATGAAGACTTTAACTTGTTGAAGTTGTTCACAAGGTCAATTATAGCAATTTTGCCAATTTTAAAGGGTCATAATCCTGTCATGCATGAATGGATCTGGATGGTTTTCGAAAGGAACAGAGCTCTCATGGATATCTAGCTACTGAATTAGTTTGGTAAACATCAGATAATAAATGAAGACTTTATCGTGTTCACAAGAAATTGTTGACGGACGATCACAAAAGCTCACCTTGTCACTATGTGACGCGCTAGATAGTGGGAGAAGGAATAGCTCATGCGCTTAAATTCATCCAAGGGTCAGTTCCTTAACAATCATTCAATCAAAAAGTATGTAAATTATCCATGGTCAGCATCTTAGCACCACCGATTCCGGGAGGAATCTTGGGGTACCTTTATCAGTCTCTCAAGGTAAGACCATAATGAACTCTACAACCTTACAGGAAAATAACAACTTGGCATTCATAAGGCCTAATTTTTCCAGCTGCGATGAAGGACATGGCATTCATATATAAGAGACTTGTGGGACCCAAGTTTAGCTGTTAAAAAGAGAGCTGCTTGTTTTGTATGCAGCAACTATCTGACCACCAATTATCCAATAGCATATCCAGTCTTATGGCCTCCCTCACCTGGCGAATCCGAGTCAACTCGGTCAGGTGAACTAAGCCTGTACTATATATGTATGTATGTAGTGTTCGTTTTTTTCTCAATCTTGTTTGTTCTTGTTGAAAAGGTAAATTGTATAATTATTTTATTTTGACACTTCATACTTTTCTAGATTTAAAAGTTTATTAGTAATAGTATGTGTGTGTTACTTTCTTTATTTCATTTTCCTCTTTCACTCAATTTTCATGAATATGGTTAACCCTACTACTTTAATTACAAAATGTCTAGAGCCACTGACACTAAAACTAAGATTGTGCATTGTTTATATTGTTACGGGAACAGGTTATAAATATTACTTCTACAGCCTTGCTGTGGAGGCCAGCTTTTATAGCGACTTTTGTAGAGTGGTTGACATTTTCTTAAAGTTAAGTAACATTCATTGTGGTTAGTGTCTGGATGAGTGACGCACGATGGCTTAACTCCGGTACACATTACAAATGGTGGCAGCAGTTGGATTTTGGATTGATATCACCATCATCCCCTGACCCCGGTGGTTCCAGTGATGTTTCATATACTCCGCTCTGGTGTTCTGCTTGTGTTCAGTTGTGTGACTTCGGGTCGAAGTAAAGAGAAAAAAGGGAGAAATGTAACGGGAACGGGGTATAGGTATAAATATCACTTCTACAGCATTGCTGTGGAAGTCGGCTTTTATAGCGATGTTGCTGTGACCTTTTCTTAAAGTTAAGCAACGTTCATTGTGGTTAGCGCCTGGATGGGCGACCCGCGATGGCTTAACTCCAGTACACGTTACAATATCATTGAGACAATTAAGAAAACAAAAATCTTTTATAATTTTACATTTTACTCGGTCCCTAGACTAACCGAAATCGACCTGAATACCGAAATCCACTGGAATCGACGTCAAATTACCAAAATCGACCTGTATTATTGTTGTTTGTGTTATTTACTAATCAATGAATTATTAATAGTATACATTAATATGTTTCTTTCAATAAAATATGAAAAAAAAAAGATTTTTTATGAAATCGACTTCTCAATGTCCAAAATAACCGTTAGAACGGCAACGTGTGCGATTTGAAAATCTATGAAAGTTACTCCAATTATCGGTAATCTCCTTATCGAAAGGTGTGAAAGAAAAGGTCTAACACCTATATACTTAATTTTCTGTTAATTTGTATGGATTTTAATTAACTAATCTACATAACATGCAAGAGTGTTTAATACAGGTAGATTTTGGTAATTTGACGTCGATTCCAGTGGATTTCGGTGGTTAGTCTAGGGACCCCATTTTACTCTCTATTTACTTAATCAAGATGTCGAATTCAGACTCAGTCCAATACCATGTCCAAATATAGTAAATAGAGAGAAAACTGCAATATCGACGATAGTGTCCCTCACTCCCTGGCTTTAAAGTTTAATAACAAACAAATTGACAACACTAATATCGGCTATCTTAACGAACATCAAATACAAAACGGGCTGAGTTAAACCAGCACTTGAACATAAGCCGAGTTGACCCGATACTCATGGCAGACCATACACTGTATAAAACGGCAAAGACACAGACAAGCAAAGCTAACAATGATGTACCGCATTGTCTACAACCTCATAGACATTCATGCAACACCATACCTACATACAGCAAACAGTATAAACAAGAGGCCATGCCATTCCCTACATTGTCACCTTCTATCGATCAGACCTAGGTTTGACTAGTTGATAAATTAGTAGTAAACATGATTAACAGTTACAGTTTACACATCTCACCATACCAAGTAGATTTAAGCGACATCTGTTCATTGTTAAACCTGAATTGTGCATTTCTGTATGTTATACGTTTCCGGAATGAATTAGAGCTTTTCAATTCTTACCGCCGACAAAAAGTGTCTTTCCAACATTTGTCCAGCTTCTTTTCTCCTGTGAAACGGTTTCGGTTTTAACCATTGTGTTCATCTAAAAACACAACCTTGTTTAATAATCTTAAAGCCCATCGTGTTCATTTCAGGGAAGAAAAAAATAATACTGAATGATTCGTCTCAAATCATTCGTGTAATGTTACGAAATAAAAAGTTAAAATAAGATTAAGATTTGACATTTCATTAGGAAACCGGATGTTTTATAATCAAGGTAAACTGGTACCGTATTCAGTGAAAACTGTAAATGCGGAACCAGTAAATATTTGACTGTTTCGTACAATATGTTATGCGCTCAAATTATGTTCGCAGTTAAAATTATTATTTGGTCGAAAGCTAAGCAAAAGAAAGGATAAATGAAAAGTGTTGACGTCTTTATCAAATAAGCAGTCTTTTCCTGTTACGCTTACGTCATATGTTCTTTAAAGTATATCAAGCAGAATAAGGATTTAAGTTTAAAAGCATCTGTCACCTAGTGTTAGCAGGCAGAGACTCGGTGGACACACTTTTGTTAAACAAGTTTTTCAATTTGTGTCATAAAACATCAGATGTTTTGTGAATACATTTTTATTTACTTTAGCTACGTCAGTCGAACGGCATCTTGGCATCTTACCAGTTCCACAGATCGTTTTAGTTTACGACAGTGCATAATATAAGCATATATATACATGTATGTAAGACAAAAAAAAAAATGGTCCTTTCTAACATAATATTTTCATTCTTGTTATCTTCTAGTAGCGTTAAATGTTTCATTGCGAAATTTTGAAAATGTGCTTATACTATTTGAGTTTCAGTTCACAGGAAAGCTTATAAGCTCAGCCAAATAGAGCTATATATAAGGTATTCAATCTTTATCTTTATGAAAGTGAAGAGTGAATGATTAATTGATTATGATTGATTGATTGATTGATTGATTGATTTATTTATTGATTGATTGAGTGTGATTGATTGATTGATTGACTTCTCTTAATCGTTGACAGAGAAAATCTAAATAGGTTTGAAATAACATGGACTTTGTTTTACAGATATAACAACATTAAAAACATTTACGTATACAGTGAATTCGCGATCACTCGAAATAGAAAAGGATCCAGAAATGTATTCTTCGAGTTATCGACGTGTTCGAGTTATTGATATGTTTGAGTTATCGATATGTTCGAGTCATCGATATATTCGAGTTATCGATGTGTGCAGTTCTTCACATTATATACATTATATATGTATAGTCTGGGAGGTATTAGTCGTCCCAGGTATAGTGTAGGAAGTAATCACAGAGCTTAGTAGGTACGTAACTCTGATCTATATATAAATGCGTTGTGTTTTGCGACCTTTTCAACAATGTGCATACCGAATGAGCATAAATAATCTGACTTCTATACGGAGAAGAAATAACTGTCTCCGTGTTATAGAAAACAACAATTCAAGTCACGTCCAAATATCCAGAATCTACAGAAGAGAATTGTTAATTTAACACGTATATAAAAACAGTAGACGAACAAAGAGGTTCACCGGACTTCTAAATACGATGAAATACTAAGTAAAAAATATACCAAATTACAACCGAAGATTATTCGCTACTCCAATATGATGCGTCGGTCTCTAGTGCGTGCCGGAGTGGAGTGTCGGGGACTCTCGACTCTTTTAAAGTCACTTCCATATGCGACAATTAACCACGGAATTGGGGTGCGTATATAGCTTTGTTACCGACAGGCAGTGATAATGGCCCATTGTACTGGTCAACTCTATTACTTGTATATTCCGTGATAGTTTTATGGTTACAACCTGGTGTAGCAATGTCTATTTTGTAAGTGAACATTCATCACCAGTAAAAAGCGTGACACGGAAACATATCCCGCTACGCTGCAAAACGATGGGTGCCTACACTTTTTCTCAAAAGGTGATATGTTTTCATCGGGAAAAACGAGACAGTAATAAAATCCTATCAAAATAACAGCTCAGTGGAAGGTGCTTGTCTATTCCCTTAGAACGTAAATGGCTATATCATGGAACAAACCCCCATGCATTTGTACATGTATATTCGGGAGAAAGTCAGTAAAAATCTTTAAAGTATTAATACTCTTAAATTATCGAATTTAGACCACTTTGTATCTATCAATATTTTGAAAGACCAAGTGGTCAGACATTTGATAATTACAGAGTATTAATAATATAAACCCCCATGGATTTCGTCAAATTGCACAATGTTCGTCATGCGATAAGCAGGGGAGACAATATTCCTACTAATTTCATAACCAATGCATTAACAACTTTTCAACTATGTGTTGTGAAACAATTTAAGATATTGATTCATTCGTTTGTATATAATATTTCAGTTATATCATGCTGAGGAAAATGTAGATAACACAGGGTTTTATATCTGCTTTGATAGTAGGATTGGACTCTCAACAAAGATGTCTCCCGAAGACCACCTAAGACGATCGTTCTTGTACTTTAATAAGTTTATGGTCTAGGGGAAATAACTGTTGCTTCTGATGTATTTCATTTTTTAGAGTTGTTTCCCCTAGACCATAAAATTAATTATATTTATCAAAAGTTGTCTCCTCTAGAACATTGCAGACTAAGACGGTCGTTTTTGTATTTGAATGATTTTATGGTCTAGGGGAAATAACTCGTGCTTCTGATATATTTCATTTTTAGAGTTGTTTCCCCTAGATCATAAAATTAATTACATTTTTCAAAAGTTGTCTCCCATAGACCATTGCAGACCAAGACGGTCGTTTTTGTATGGTCTAGGGGAAATAACTCGTGTTTATGGTTTATTTCATTTTCTAGAGTTGTTTCCCTTACACCATAAAATTACATGTAATTACATTTTTTAAAAGTTGTCTAGGGGAAATAACTCGTGTTTATGGTTTATTTCATTTTCTAGAGTTGTTTCCCTTACACCATAAAATTACATGTAATTACATTTTTTAAAAGTTGTCTCCCTCAGACCATTGCAGGATAGGCTAGCTAAGACGTTTGTTTTGAGCCTTTGTGTTTTATGTCAAGCGCTTATATGATCCGACTTCAGAAATGTAATGGTCTAGGGGAAATAACTTGTGCTTCTCATAAATTTCATTTTCTTAAGTTGTTTCCATTAGACCATTAAATCAATTACTTTTTTCAAAATTTTTCTCCTTTAGACCATTCCAGAATAACCTTCCTAAGGACGGTCGTTCTTGTATTTTAATGATTATATGGTCTAGGGGAAATAACTCGTGCTTCTGATTTATTTCATTTTCTAGAGTTGTTGATGAATTTCATTTTCTAAATATGTTTCTATTAGGCCATTTAATTAATAACAACTTTCAAAAGTCTCTTTTCAACCATTGCAGGATTGCTTAGCTAAGACGCTTGTTTTTGCCCTTTGTATTTCTGGCAAGTGTTTTATAGTTTATGGTATAGGGGAAATAACTCGTGTTTTTTATATATATTTCATTTTCTAAAGTTGTTTCCCTTAGACCATGAGTAATATCATTTGACAAAAATTGTATCCCTTAGACCATTGCAGGGCAGCTGAGCTTAGATGGCGCTTCAATGGTCTAATTTCAGAAATTAAATGATCTAGGGGAAGTAACTTGTGCTTCAGATATATTTCATTTTCTATAGTTGTTTCCCTTAGACCATTAAACAAATAACATTTGTCATTAGTTATCTCCCTTAGACCATTGCGCTGATTAAGGCGGTCGTCTTTGTATTTGAATGATTTTATGGTCTAGGGGAAATAACTGTTGCTTCTGATGTATTTCATTTTCTAGAGTTGTTTCCCCTAGATCATAAAATTAATTACATTTTTCAAAAGTTGTCTCCTCTAGACCATTACAGACTAAGACGGTCGTCTTTGTATTTGAATGATTTTATGGTCTAGGGGAAATAACTCGTGCTTCTGATATATTTCATTTCTAGAGTTGTTTCCCCTAGACCATAAAATTAATTACATTTTTCAAAAGTTGTCTCCCGTAGACCATTGCAGACCAAGACGGTCGTTTTTGTATGGTCTAGGGGAAATAACTCGTGTTTATGGTTTATTTCATTTTCTAGGGTTGTTTCCCTTACACCATAATATTAGACATTTGTCATTAGTTGTCTCGTTCAGACCATTGCGCAGATTAAGACGGTCGTTTTCATATTTTAATGATTTTATGTTCTAGGGGAAATAACTCGTGCTTCAGATATATTTCATTTCCTAAAGTTGTTTCCCTAAGACCATAATATTAGACAACAGTTTTCAAAAGTTCTCCCCCTTAGACCATTGCAGGATTGATTAGCTAAGACGCTTGTATTGGGTCTTTGTATTTGATGTAAAGCGCTTATATGATGTAATGGACTAGGGAAAATAACTCGTTCTTCTGATATATTTTATTTCCGAAAGTTTCTTAGACCATTGCAGGATAGCTTAGCTTGTGTTGCAGAGAGATTTTTTTAACGAGTTATGGAATACAGAAATCTCAATTCATGACCTTAAACTGGTGTGTTATTCATAGTGGTATCAAAGATGGGGTTAAGCAGGAAACTGGTTTTTTTAAGGCATATAAGAGACAAACGTTTGCTTGGATACAAAATGGAGCTTAGCAAATTAGTCATCTTATGAGCGTAAAACATGCTTATAAATTGCGAATTTGGAAAACAAAGCACGAAAGTAAAACCTAATTACCTACCGTATAGTTCATTTATTATCCAGTGTTTATATCAAACAGTTTTGACAAATAACGATATTTTAACTCCATGTTAAACAAAGCGGGAACAATAATCAGTATATAACAATAACGAACCTATTTAGTTTATCACGTATGGTTTTAAGGTCTGTCTTCCCGCGATGTGAAATACCGCTCCATACCAAAACATTTCCACCACCGTAGCGATCACGTTGGACGATGTAAGCAGAGCCAAGCCTTTCACATTTCCGTCTCCATACTCGCATCCTGCCATCTGCTTCATGAAGAATAATGTTGTACTCATCTATAAAAACGATCCTGCTTCCTATCCATCCAACATGTTGTCGAGCCAAATAAGGACGTGGTACACGGTGACGTAGGCCTACGTTCAATGGAATATCAACGTCAGGGCAACATGCTCGAAGTCTTTCAGCACTCAGCCAATTACGGACCGTAAAAATCGAAATCCTGGTAAGTTGAGTTACATGCTTCCGGGCAACCATGATGCGAATGCAAATACGTCTGAATAAGGTAACAATTTATGGATTTTCCAGTGGCGTAAAGAGGTTTACCTGATCACACTGTCTGTAGACGATACATTGTCAGTTTATGAACGCCAAACACAACATGCGACGTCAGCTACACGTACGCCATCTTCAAACAATCCTTAACTAATGTTTTTAGAATCTAGCAATGATTCTGGACGACGACCCATAAATGCTATCAATGTGATATGTCCAGATTATTCAAATATGACCATTACAACAACCGATGTTAAACTTACCCAATTTACCTGTGTACCTGCATATTGTTTTTCCCCCAAAAAGTGACAAACAGGTTTAGAGGATATTCGTGACATGACCGATGTGCAGGTGATACGTTTGTAAATGACAAGGTCAATTATATGTTTGATGGCAATTAAAATATCATGTTATGTTGTACATCAATTACATGTTGTATATGTCAATTACATGTTGTATATGTCAATTACATGTTATGTCAATTACATGTTGTATATGTCAATTACATGTTGTATGTCAATTACATGTTGTATATGTCAATTACATGTTGTATGTTATTTACATGTTGTAATTCAATGATATGTTGTATATGTCAATTAAATGTTGTATGTGAAGTCCAATTACGAGACATACGAGAGTATGTTAATCTCGTACATGCTGTATGTTGATATCATGATGTACGCCAAGTACATGTTGTATGTTAATTACGTGTTGTATTTCAATATCATGTTGTATGTCAATTACATGTTGTATAGGTCAATTACATATTTTATGTTAATTATACGTTGTATGTCAATGACATATTGTATGTTAATATCACTTGGATGTCAAGTAAATGTTTTATGTCAATTACATGTTGTTTTATGAACCCCCATAAATTACTCTAGATTATCAAGCCAGATACCTGGTAAACTAGCTTATGTAAACGCCAGTATTGCTCGGAGATAGAGATCGCTCGATAGCCTGATAAGCCCCAAAGTTGGCAATGCAAAAACAAACCAACTGGGCGAGGATCGCTCACCTGAGTATTGACCTGAAGACCTAGTTTTTGACGACTCAAGTTCAAAGTTGACCCGGTACCACCTCTGTGTTGTAGTGGTATAACGTTCGCCGCGGGATCATTCCTGGACCGGATCAAACCCAAAGATTGTAGTAATGGCTCCCCTCCTTGGAGCTCAGGGTTTTCGGGGTTAGCATTACGACTGACTGGCTGGGATTAGGATAAATGGACCAGAAGTACTTATAAACTTCCCAGGAAACGCCGTGATATAACTATTTCGTCATAAGGTTCTAATTGTTTAAACATTTTTATACATACTATTTTTTTTTATGTATTTCTTACGTCAATTAATCATTTCATGTTCTCATATATCATTCACCATCGTATGTACACTGTTTCATACTAAAATTCAAATTAAAATGTAACTTATATTTGAAGGATACATGGTAGATAAGTTATATGCATTTTATTTGAGGTGTGTGAAGTTAGCGCGTAGATCGTAGATCGTAGCTCAACCAAAAATGTAATTGGCTGACCTGGGTCGTAGATCGTAGCTCAACCACATTAAAAACATTGCGAATTGGTTGTGCTGGGTCGTAGATCGTAGCTCAACCACTAGAAAAACATTCTGAATTGGCTGACCTGGGTCGTAGATCGTAGCTCAACCATTTTAAAAACATTGCGAATTGGTTGTGCTGGGTCGTAGATCGTAGCTCAACCACTACAAAAACATTGAGAATTGGTTGAGCTGGGTCGTAGATCGTAGCTCAACCACTTAAAAACATTGCGAATTGGTTGTGCTGGGTCGTAGATCGTAGCTCAACCATTTTAAAAACATTGCGAATTGGTTGTGCTGGGTCGTAGATCGTAGCTCAACCACTTTAAAAACATTGCGAATTGGTTGTGCTGGGTCGTAGATCGTAGCTCAACCACTACAAAAACATTCATAATTGGTTGAGCTGGGTCGTAGATCGTAGCTCAACCATTTTAAAAACATTGCGAATTGGTTGTGCTGGGTCGCAGATCGTAGCTCAACCACTACAAAAACATTCAGAATTGGTTGAGCTGGGTCGTAGATCGTAGCTCAACCACTTTAAAAACATTGCGAATTGGTTGTGCTGGGTCGTAGATCGTAGCTCAACCACTTTAAAAACATTGTGAATTGGTTGTGCTGGGTCGTAGATCGTAGCTCAACCACTACAAAAACATTGAGAATTGGTTGAGCTGGGTCGTAGATCGTAGCTCAACCACTTAAAAACATTGCGAATTGGTTGTGCTGGGTCGTAGATCGTAGCTCAACCACTTTAAAAACATTGTGAATTGGTTGTGCTGGGTCGTAGATCGTAGCTCAACCACTAAAAAAACATTCTGAATTGGCTGACCTGGGTCGTAGATCGTAGCTCAACCATTTTAAAAACATTGCGAATTGGTTGTGCTGGGTCGTAGATCGTAGCTCAACCACTACAAAAACATTGAGAATTGGTTGAGCTGGGTCGTAGATCGTAGCTCAACCACTTAAAAACATTGCGAATTGGTTGTGCTGGGTCGTAGATCGTACCTCAACCATTTTAAAAACATTGCAAATTGGTTGTGCTGGGTCGTAGATCGTAGCTCAACCACTACAAAAACATTCAGAATTGGTTGAGCTGGGTCGTAGATCGTAGCTCAACCACTTTAAAAACATTGCGAATTGGTTGTGCTGGGTCGTAGATCGTAGCTCAACCACTACAAAAACATTCAGAATTGGTTGAGCTGGGTCGTAGATCGTAGCTCAACTATTTTAAAAACATTGCGAATTGGTTGTGCTGGGTCGTAGATCGTAGCTCAACCACTACAAAAACATTGAGAATTGGTTGAGCTGGGTCGTAGATCGTAGCTCAACCACTTAAAAACATTGCGAATTTGTTGTGCTGGGTCGTAGATCGTAGCTCAACCACTACAAAAACATTCAGAATTGGTTGTGCTGGGTAGCTCAACCATTTTAAAAACATTGCGAATTGGTTGTGCTGGGTCGTAGGTCGTAGCTCAACCATTTTAAAAAACATTGCAAATTGGTTGTGCTGGGTCGTAGATCGTAGCTCAACCACTTTAAAAACATTGCGAATTGGTTGTGCTGGGTCGTAGATCGTAGCTCAACCACTACAAAAACATTCAGAATTGGTTGAGCTGGGTCGTAGATCGTAGCTCAACCATTTTAAAAACATTGCAAATTGGTTGTGCTGGGTCGTAGATCGTAGCTCAACCACTACAAAAACATTCAGAATTGGTTGTGCTGGGTCGTAGATCGTAGCTCAACCATTTTAAAAACATTGCGAATTGGTTGTGCTGGGTCGTAGATCGTAGCTCAACCACTACAAAAACATTGAGAATTGGTTGAGCTGGGTCGTAAATCGTAGCTCAACCACTTACAAACATTGCAAATTGGTTGTGCTGGGTCGTAGATCGTAGCTCAACCACTACAAAAACATTCAGAATTGGTTGTGCTGGGTCGTAGATCGTAGCTCAACCATTTTAAAAACATTGCGAATTGGTTGTGCTGGGTCGTAGGTCGTAGCTCAACCATTTTAAAAACATTGCGAATTGGTTGTGCTGGGTCGTAGATCGTAGCTCAACCACTTTAAAAACATTGCGAATTGGTTGTGCTGGGTCGTAGATCGTAGCTCAACCACTACAAAAACATTCAGAATTGGTTGTGCTGGGTCGTAGATCGTAGCTCAACCATTTTAAAAACATTGCAAATTGGTTGTGCTGGGTCGTAGGTCGTAGCTCAACCATTTTAAAAACATTGCGAATTGGTTGTGCTGGGTCGTAGATCGTAGAATTGGTTGTGCTGGGTCGTAGATCGTAGCTCAACCACTACAAAAACATTCAGAATTGGTTGAGCTGGGTCGTAGATCGTAGCTCAACCATTTTAAAAACATTGCGAATTGGTTGTGCTGGGTCGTAGATCGTAGCTCAACCACTTTAAAAACATTGTGAATTGGTTGTGCTGGGTCGTAGATCGTAGCTCAACCACTTAAAAACATTGCGAATTGGTTGTGCTGTGTCGTAGATCGTAGCTCAACCACTACAAAAACATTGAGGATTGGTTGAGCTGGGTCGTAGATCGTAGCTCAACCACTTAAAAACATTGCAAATTGGTTGTGCTGGGTCGTAGATCGTAGCTCAACCACTACAAAAACATTCAGAATTGGTTGAGCTGGGTCGTAGATCGTAGCTCAACCACTTTAAAAACATTGCGAATTGGTTGTGCTGGGTCGTAGATCGTAGCTCAACCACTACAAAAACATTCAAAATTGGTTGAGCTGGGTCGTAGATCGTAGCTCAACCATTTTAAAAACATTGCGAATTGGTTGTGCTGGGTCGTAGGTCGTAGCTCAACCATTTTAAAAACATTGCGAATTGGTTGTGCTGGGTCGTAGATCGTAGCTCAACCACTTTAAAAACATTGCGAATTGGTTGTGCTGGGTCGTAGATCGTAGCTCAACCACTACAAAAACATTCAGAATTGGTTGAGCTGGGTCGTAGATCGTAGCTCAACCATTTTAAAAACATTGCGAATTGGTTGTGCTGGGTCGTAGATCGTAGCTCAACCACTACAAAAACATTCAGAATTGGTTGTGCTGGGTCGTAGATCGTAGCTCAACCATTTTAAAAACATTGCGAATTGGTTGTGCTGGGTCGTAGGTCGTAGCTCAACCACTTTAAAACCATTGCGAATTGGTTGTGCTGGGTCGTAGATCGTAGCTCAACCACTACAAAAACATTCAGAATTGGTTGAGCTGGGTCGTAGATCGTAGCTCAACCACTTTAAAAACATTCAGAATTGCTTGAGCTGGGTCGTAGATCGTAGCTCAACCATTTTAAAAACATTGCGAATTGGTTGTGCTGGGTCGTAGATCGTAGCTCAACCACTATAAAAACATTCAGAATTGGTTGTGCTGGGTCGTGGATCGTAGCTCAACCATTTTAAAAACATTGCGAATTGGTTGTGCTGGGTCGTAGATCGTAGCTCAACCGCTACAAAAACATTGAGAATTGGTTGAGCTGGGTCGTAGATCGTAGCTCAACCACTTACAAACATTGCAAATTGGTTGTGCTGGGTCGTAGATCGTAGCTCAACCACTACAAAAACATTGCGAATTGGTTGAGCTGGGTCGTAGATCGTAGCTCAACCATTTTAAAAAACATTGCGAATTGGTTGTGCTGGGTCGTAGATCGTAGCTCAACCACTTAAAAACATTGCGAATTGGTTGTGCTGTGTCGTAGATCATAGCTCAACCACTACAAAAACATTGAGAATTGGTTGAGCTGGGTCGTAGATCGTAGCTCAACCACTTAAAAACATTGCTAATTGGTTGTGCTGGGTCGTAGATCGTAGCTCAACCACTACAAAAACATTCAGAATTGGTTGAGCTGGGTCGTAGATCGTAGCTCAACCACTTAAAAACATTGCGAATTGGTTGTGCTGGGTCGTAGATCGTAGCTCAACCACTTTAAAAACATTGTGAATTGGTTGTGCTGGGTCGTAGATCGTAGCTCAACCACTAGAAAAACATTCTGAATTGGCTGACCTGGGTCGTAGATCGTAGCTCAACCATTTTAAAAACATTGCGAATTGGTTGTGCTGGGTCGTAGATCGTAGCTCAACCACTACAAAAACATTCAAAATTGGTTGAGCTGGGTCGTAGATCGTAGCTCAACCACTTTAAAAACATTGCGAATTGGTTGTGCTGGGTCGTAGGTCGTAGCTCAACCATTTTAAAAACATTGCGCATTGGTTTTGCTGGGTCGTAGATCGTAGCTCAACCACTTTAAAAACATTGCGAATTGGTTGTGCTGGGTCGTAGATCGTAGCTCAACCACTACAAAAACATTCAGAATTGGTTGTGCTGGGTCGTAGATCGTAGCTCAACCATTTTAAAAACATTGCGAATTGGTTGAGCTGGGTCGTAGATCGTAGCTCAACCATTTTAAAAACATTGCGAATTGGTTGTGCTGGGTCGTAGATCGTAGCTCAACCACTACAAAAACATTCAGAATTGGTTGTGCTGGGTCGTAGATCGTAGCTCAACCATTTTAAAAACATTGCGAATTGGTTGTGCTGGGTCGTAGATCGTAGCTCAACCACTTTAAAAACATTGCGAATTGGTTCTGCTGGGTCGTAGATCGTAGCTCAACCACTACAAAAACATTCAGAATTGGTTGAGCTGGGTCGTAGATCGTAGCTCAACCATTTTAAAAACATTGCGAATTGGTTGTGCTGGGTCGTAGATCGTAGCTCAACCACTACAAAAACATTCAGAATTGGTTGTGCTGGGTCGTAGATCGTAGCTCAACCATTTTAAAAACATTGCGAATTGGTTGTGCTGGGTCGTAGATCGTAGCTCAACCACTTTAAAAACATTCAGAATTGGTTGTGCTGGGTCTTAAATCGTAGCTCAACCACTACAAAAACATTCAGAATTGGTTGAGCTTTGTCGTAGATCGTAGCTCCACCACTTAAAAACATTGCGAATTGGTTGTGCTGGGTCGTAGATCGTAGCTCAACCACTTTAAAAACATTGTGAATTGGTTGAGCTGGGTCGTAGATGTAGCTCAACCAATAGAAAAACATTGCGAATTTGCTGACCTGGGTCGTAGATCGTAGCTCAACCACTTGAACAACTTTGCGAATTGGCTGACCTGGGTCGTAGATCATAGCTCAATCACTTGAAAATCATTGCGAATTGGTTGATCTGGGTCTGTACCATACCATGTCAATTGAAATATATACCTCGTATACACGATACAACATACTAAGACAGTAAAGGCGTTCCATATGTGTCAATTTTTTCGCATTTCTCTTCTAGAATTTCCAAATTTGGAGGATTTAACTGTTGTGTTTTGTTTACCAAAAACTATTAATTTACACTATGCTGTATTAAAGCAGCATCTCCAAGTGTTTGCGTAAGTACATACAATATGTAGCTGATTTTCAAGTGCAGTAAGATTTGGCCAAAGAAGAGCTAAATCGTCTGCTAGTGTTGTGTTGCCACACTTGATAGTTCCAACAGTTAAACTGTGAATAGTTTCTAGTTGATTTAAGACTTCTTTTATGAAGAGGAGGTAACTCCAGCTCGACATTATTCCTCCCTGTCGAACGCCTTTTCAATTATATCAACGCTGAACATAGAACCGAAAATTACTGATTGAATAGAAAATATCGCAATCTACATTATATATAGCGCAATTCTACTGTAATGATTTAAAAGATACCTAAATGTGAGCACTGAACCCTTTTCCTCATATGTACGTTTTTTTGGATGCCTCTGCAGCAGACTACTTTTGAAAACACTGTGACAAACGAAGAAATTGCTCAAAACGAGCAATTTCTCCTTTTGCCACAATGTGTTCATCTCTATTCAATAGGTAAACTGAAATTTACTGAGATTTTTCATTTTTGTCTCAATATGTTTTGAAAGGTGTCTGCTGCAGATTTGTTGTGTGTTGGAAAGGGTTAAGCGAACTGTGTGTGCGTTCGTTCGTGCGTGCGTGCGTGCGTACGTACGTACGTACGTAAGTGCGTGCCTTTCAATAATGGTGATACTATGACAGATAATTATCAGCACCAAAACTCGTGTTTCATCAGAAAATCAAAATACGAAGAGTTAAAACTGAAGTTCAATTAAATAGATCCATGAGTAAATGAAATAAAAATTAAAAAACTATAATCATGTTTATTTCACGTAATAGTTTTTTTCGTTGGGAAAATACATTATTATTAAATCTTTTGACGTAATCATTTCGAATAAGCAGTTTTCGGTTCAACTATTCTAGTCAGTTGTGCATTCAATTGTTATCCCTTTTTTTAAGCCTGAGTGATGCATAACATGACCGGCCCCAAATGTAATCGCAAGCCTTTCATGTTTTACATACCTCAGCTTTATCGTAGAACGTCATAGAACATAATGTTTTAATGCGTATAAAACTAATATACATACCATGCACACGCAAACACAGAACAGAACATGTCAGTGAGGATGTCCTCCGTAGTTGACCCGGACATTCCCACTGACATGTAATGCAGAGTATACGCATGCATATACAACATATATACATACCATACACACGTAAACACAGAACAAAACATGTCAGTAAGGATATCCTTCGTAGTTGACCCGGACATTCCCACTGACACGTAATGCAGAGTATACGCATGCATATACAACATATATACATACCATACACACGCAAACACAGAACAAAACATGTCAGTAAGGATGTCCTTCCACTCCATTGTGAAATGTTCGGGCTTCGACTGCCTTGACTAAGGCCTCTAGTACCGAGTACTCCCTTTAAATTATGCGGTAAATTCGGGTAGAAATTCGACTTACGGCCCTGGTAGCTGTCCCGTGAGAAAAACAAAAAAAGTGTTCCACTCCATTGTGAAATGTTCGGGCTTCGACTGCCTTGACTAAGGCCTATATGACGGAGTGCTCCCTTTAAATTACGCGGGTAGAAAATCCACTTACGGCCCTGGGAGCTGTCCCGTGGAAAAAAAAAAAGTGTTCCTCTCCATTGTGAATTGTTCGGGCTTCGACTGCCTTGACTAAGGCCTATATGACGGAGTGCTCCCTTTAAATTACGCGGGTAGAAATTCCACTTACGGCCCTGGGAGCTGTCCCGTGGAAAAAAAAAAGTGTTCCTCTCCATTGTGAAATGTTCGGGCTTCGACTGCCTTGACTAAGGCCTATATGACGGAGTGCTCCCTTTAAATTACGCGGGTAGAAATTCCACTTACGGCCCTGGGAGCTGTCCCGTGGAAAAAAAAAAAGTGTTCCTCTCCATTGTGAAATGTTCGGGCTTCAACTGCCTTGACTAAGGCCTCTATGACGGAGTGCTCCCTTTAAATTACGCGGTAAATTCAGGTAGAAATTCGACTTAAGGCCCTGGTAGCTGTCACGTGAAAAAAAGAAAAAAAAGTGTTCCACTCCATTGTGAAATGTTCGGGCTTCGACTGCCTTGACTAAGGCCTCTAGAACCGAGTGCTCCCTTTAAATTATGCGGCAAATTCGGGTAGAAATTCGACTTACGGCCCTGGTAGCTGTCCCGTGAAAAAATAAAAATGTGTTCCACTCCATTGTGAAATGTTCGTGCTTCGACTGCCTCTATGACGGAGTGCTCCCTTTAAATTACGCGGTAAACTCGGGTAGAAATTCGACTTACGGCCATGGTAGCTGTCCCGTGAAAAAAAAAAAAAAAGTGTTCCACTCCATTGTGAAATGTTCGGGCTTCGACTGCCTTGACTAAGGCCTCTATGACGGAGTGCTCCCTTTAAATTATGCGGGTAGAAATTCCACTTACGGCCCTGGTAGCTGTCCCGTGAAAAAAAAAAAAAGTGTTCCACTCCATTGTGAAATGTTCGGTCTTCGACTGCCTTGACTAACCTCTAGTACCGAGTGCTCCCTTTAAATTATGCGGTAAATTCGGGTAGAAATTCGACTTACGGCCCTGGTAGCTGTCCCGTGAAAAAGAAAACAAAAAAAGTGTTCCACTCCATTGTGAAATGTTCGGGCTTCGACTGCCTTGATTAAGGCATCTATGACGGAGTGCTCCCTTTAAATTACGCGGTAAACTCGGGTAGAAATTCGACTGACGGCCCTGGTAGCTGTCCCGTGAAAAAAAAAAAAAAAAAGTGTTCCACTCCATTGTGAAATGTTCGGGCTTCAACTGCCTTGACTAAGGCCTCTATGACGGAGTGCTCCCTTTAAATTACGCGGTAAATTCAGGTAGAAATTCGACTTACGGCCCTGGTAGCTGTCACGTGAAAAAAAGAAAAAAAAGTGTTCCACTCCATTGTGAAATGTTCGGGCTTCGACTGCCTTGACTAAGGCCTCTAGAACCGAGTGCTCCCTTTAAATTATGCGGTAAATTCGGGTAGAAATTCGACTTACGGCCCTGGTAGCTGTCCCGTGAAAAAATAAAAATGTGTTCCACTCCATTGTGAAATGTTCGGGCTTCGACTGCCTCGACTAAGGCCTCTATGACGGAGTGCTCCCTTTAAATTACGCGGTAAATTCAGGTAGAAATTCCACTTACGGCCCTGGTAGCTGTCTCGTGAAAAAAAAAAAAAGTGTTCCACTCCATTGTGAAATGTTCGGGCTTCGACTGCCTTGACTAAGGCCTCTAGTACCGAGTGCTCCCTTTAAATTACGCGGTAAACTCGGGTAGAAATTCGACTTACGGCCCCGGTAGCTGTCCCGTGAAAAAGAAAACAAAAAAAGTGTTCCACTCCATTGTGAAATGTTCGGGCTTCGACTGCCTTGACTAAGGCCTATATGACGGAGTGCTCCCTATAAATTACGCGGGTAGAAATTCCACTTACGGCCCTGGTAGCTGTCCCGTGGAAAAAAAAAAGTGTTCCACTCCATTGTGAAATGATCGGTCTTCGACTGCCTTGACTAAGGCCTCTATGACGGAGTGCTCCCTTTAAATTACGCGGTAAATTCAGGTAGAAATTCGACTTACGGCCCTGGTAGCTGTCCCGTGAAAAAAAAAAAAAAAGTGTTCCACTCCATTGTGAAATGTTCGGGATTCGACTGCCTTGACTAAGGCCTCTACAGAACAAAACATGTCAGTAAGGATGTCCTTCGTAGTTGACACGGACATTCCTTCTGACACGTAATGCAGAGTATACGCATGCATATAAAACATATATACATACCATACACACGCACACAGATAACAAAACATGTCCGTAAGGATATCCTTCGTAGTTGACCTGGACATTCCCACTGACACGTAATGCAGAGTATACGCATGTATATACAACATATATACATACCATACACACGCAAACACAGAACAAAACATGTCAGTAAGGATATCCTTCGTAGTTGACCCGGACATTCCCACTGACACGTAATGCAGAGTATACGCATGTATATAAAACATATATACAAACCATACACACGCAAACACAGAACAAAACATGTCAGTAAGGATGTCCTTCGTAGTTGACCTGGACATCCCCACTGACACGTAATGCAGAGCAAACACAGAACAAAACATGTCAGTGTGGATGTCCTTAGTAGTTAACACGGACATGCAATGCAAAGCATACGTCTGCATATGGACACATATACATGTATATATAACAAATTGTATACCCATATAAGTGATGTGATATCCATGAAAACAATCTGGGAACAGTAAGAGTCACTCTTGGGGAGAGAAAATATCCTTTTCTCAAATTGTTATCAAGATATATTAAAATATGTCACATGCTCATTTACCAGGGACGGATCAAATATAGTATATGCATGACTAAATGGTGTTCTAGTGGTTGAGCTACGATCTACGACACAGCTCAACCAATTTGCAATGTTTTCTAGTGGTTGAGCTACGATCTACGACCTAGGTCAGCCAATTATGAATGTTTTTCAAGTGGTTGAGCTACGATTTCGACCCAGGTCAGCCAATTCAGGATGTTTTTTCCATTGGTTGAGCTACGATCTACGACCCAGTTCAGCCAATTCAGAATGTTTTTCCATTGGTTGAGCTACGATCTACGACCCATGTCAGCCAATTCAGAATGTTTTACCATTGGTTGAGCTACGATCTACGACCCATCTCAGCCAATTCAGAATGTTTTTCCATTGGTTGAGCTACGATCTACGACCCATGTCAGCCAATTCAGAATGTTTTTCCATTGGTTGAGCTACGATCTACGACCCAGGTCAGCCAATTCAGAATGTTTTACCATTGGTTGAGCTACGATCTACGACCCAGGTCAGCCAATTCGCAATGTTTGTCTAGTGGTTGAGCTACGATCTACGACCCAGCTCAACCAATTTGCAATGTTTTTGCTAGTGGTTGAGCTACGATCTACGACCCAGGTCAGCCAATTATGAATGTTTTTCAAGTGGTTGAGTTACGATCTACGACCCAGGTCAGCCAATTATGAATGTTTTTCTATTGGTTGAGCTACGATCTACGATCCATCTCAGCCAATTCAGAATGTTTTTCCATTGGTTGAGCTACGATCTACGACCCATGTCAGCCAATTCAGAATGTTTTTCCATTGGTTGAGCTACGATCTACGACCCAGGTCAGCCAATTCAGAATGTTTTACCATTGGTTGAGCTACGATCTACGACCCAGGTCAGCCAATTCGCAATGTTTGTCTAGTGGTTGAGCTACGATCTACGACCCAGCTCAACCAATTTGCAATGTTTTTGCTAGTGGTTGAGCTACGATCTACGACCCAGGTCAGCCAATTATGAATGTTTTTCAAGTGGTTGAGTTACGATCTACGACCCAGGTCAGCCAATTATGAATGTTTTTCTATTGGTTGAGCTACGATCTACGACCCAGAACAACCAATTCGCAATGTTTTTAAGTGGTTGAGCTACGATCTACGACCCAGGTCAGCCAATTCAGAATGTTTTTAAAGTGGTTGAGCTACGATCTACGACCCAGCTCAACCAATTCTGAATGTTTTTGTAGTGGTTGAGCTACGATCTACGACCCAGCACAACCAATTCGCAATGTATTTAAAATGGTTGAGC
Source organism: Serripes groenlandicus (assembly GCA_031761405.1). Taxonomy (NCBI): domain Eukaryota; kingdom Metazoa; phylum Mollusca; class Bivalvia; order Cardiida; family Cardiidae; genus Serripes; species Serripes groenlandicus. The sequence continues at coordinate 25,010,694 of JASEVX010000004.1, forward strand.
TACGATCTACGACCCAGCTCAACCAATTCTGAATGTTTTTGTAGTGGTTGAGCTACGATCTACGACCCAGCACAACCAATTCGCAATGTTTTTAAAGTGGTTGAGCTACGACCTACGACCCAGCACAACCAATTCACAATGTTTTTAAAATGGTTGAGCTACGATCTACGACCCAGCACAACCAATTCTGAATGTTTTTGTAGTGGTTGAGCTACGATCTATGACGGAGTGCTCCCTTTAAATTACGCGGTAAACTCGGGTAGAAATTCGACTTACGGCCCTGGTAGCTGTCCCGTGAAAAAAAAAAAAAAAGTGTTCCACTCCATTCTGAAATGTTCGGGCTTCGACTGCCTTGACTAAGGCCTCTATGACGGAGTGCTCCCTTTAAATTATGCGGGTAGAAATTCCACTTACGGCCCTGGTAGCTGTCCCGTGAAAAAAAAAAAGTGTTCCACTCCATTGTGAAATGTTCGGTCTTCGACTGCCTTGACTAACCTCTAGTACCGAGTGCTCCCTTTAAATTATGCGGCCAATTATCAGCCAATTCAGAATGTTTTTCCATTGGTTGAGCTACGATCTACGACCCAGGTCAGCCAATTCAGAATGTTTTACCATTGGTTGAGCTACGATCTACGACCCAGGTCAGCCAATTCGCAATGTTTGTCTAGTGGTTGAGCTACGATCTACGACCCAGCTCAACCAATTTGCAATGTTTTTGCTAGTGGTTGAGCTACGATCTACGACCCAGGTCAGCCAATTATGAATGTTTTTCAAGTGGTTGAGTTACGATCTACCAGCACAACCAATTCTGAATGTTTTTGTAGTGGTTGAGCTACGATCTACGACCCAGCACAACCAATTCGCAATGTTTTTGTAGTGGTTGAGCTACGATCTACGACCCAGCACAACCAATTCACAATGTTTTTAAAGTGGTTGAGCTACGATCTACGACCCAGCACAACCAATTCGCAATGATTTTTAAAGTGGTTGAGCTACGATCTACGACCCAGCTCAACCAATTCTCAATGTTTTTGTAGTGGTTGAGCTACGATCTACGACCCAGCACAACCAATTCGCAATGTTTTTAAAATGGTTGAGCTACGACCTACGACCCGGCACAACCAATTCGCAATGTTTTTAAAATGGTTGAGCTACGATCTACGACCCAGCACAACCAATTGTGAATGTTTTTGTAGTGGTTGAGCTACGATCTACGACCCAGCACAACCAATTCGCAATGTTTTTAAAATGGTTGAGCTACGATCTACGACCCAGCTTAACCAATTCTGAATGTTTTTGTAGTGGTTGAGCTACGATCTACGACCCAGCACAACCAATTCGCAATGTTTTTAAAGTGGTTGAGCTACGATCTACGACCCAGCACAACCAATTTGCAATGTTTTTAAAATGGTTGAACTACGACCTACGACCCAGCACAACCAATTCGCAATGTTTTTAAAATGGTTGAGCTACGATCTACGACCCAGCACAACCAATTCTGAATGCTTTTGTAGTGGTTGAGCTACGATCTACGACCCAGCACAACCAATTCGCAATGTTTTTAAGTGGTTGAGCTACGATCTACGACCCAGCTCAACCAATTCTGAATGTTTTTGTAGTGGTTGAGCTACGATATACGACCCAGCTCAACCAATTCTCAATGTTTTTGTAGTGGTTGAGCTACGATCTACGACCCAGCACAACCAATTCTCAATGTTTTTAAAATGGTTGAGCTACGACCTACGACCCAGCACAACCAATTCGCAATGTTTTTAAAATGGTTGAGCTACGATCTACGACCCAGCACAACCAATTCTGAATGTTTTTGTAGTGGTTGAGCTACGATCTACGACCCAGCTCAACCAATTCTCAATGTTTTTGTAGTGGTTGAGCTACGATCTACGACCCAGCACAACCAATTCGCAATGTTTTTAAAATGGTTGAGCTACGACCTACGACCCAGCACAACCAATTCGCAATGTTTTTAAAATGGTTGAGCTACGATTTAGACCCAGCACAACCAATTCTGAATGTTTTTGTAGTGGTTGAGCTACGATCTACGACCCAGCACAACCAATTCGCAATGTTTTTAAAATGGTTGAGCTACGATCTACGACCCAGCTTAACCAATTCTGAATGTTTTTGTAGTGGTTGAGCTACGATCTACGACCCAGCACAACCAATTCGCAATGTTTTTGTAGTGGTTGAGCTACGATCTACGACCCAGCACAACCAATTCACAATGTTTTTAAAGTGGTTGAGCTACGATCTACGACCCAGCTCAACCAATTCTCAATGTTTTTGTAGTGGTTGAGCTACGATCTACGACCCAGCACAACCAATTCGCAATGTTTTTAAAATGGTTGAGCTACGACCTACGACCCAGCACAACCAATTCGCAATGTTTTTAAAATGGTTGAGCTACGATCTACGACCCAGCACAACCAATTCTGAATGTTTTTGTAGTGGTTGAGCTACGATCTACGACCCAGCACAACCAATTCGCAATGTTTTTAAAATGGTTGAGCTACGATCTACGACCCAGCTCAACCAATTCTGAATGTTTTTGTAGTGGTTGAGCTACGATCTACGACCCAGCACAACCAATTCGCAATGTTTTTAAAATGGTTGAGCTACGATCTACGACCCAGCTCAACCAATTCTGAATGTTTTTGTAGTGGTTGAGCTACGATCTACGACCCAGCACAACCAATTCGCAATGTTTTTAAAGTGGTTGAGCTACGACCTACGACCCAGCTAAACCAATTCGCAATGTTTTTAAAATGGTTGAGCTACGATCTACGACCCAGCACAACCAATTCTGAATGTTTTTGTAGTGGTTGAGCTACGATCTACGACCCAGCACAACCAATTCGCAATGATTTTTAAAGTGGTTGAGCTACGATCTACGACCCAGCTCAACCAATTCTCAATGTTTTTGTAGTGGTTGAGCTACGATCTACGACCCAGCAAAACCAATTCGCAATGTTTTTAAAATGGTTGAGCTACGACCTACGACCCGGCACAACCAATTGGCAATGTTTTTAAAATGGTTGAGCTACGATCTACGACCCAGCACAACCAATTCTGAATGTTTTTGTAGTGGTTGAGCTACGATCTACGACCCAGCACAACCAATTCGCAATGTTTTTAAAATGGTTGAGCTACGATCTACGACCCAGCTTAACCAATTCTGAATGTTTTTGTAGTGGTTGAGCTACGATCTACGACCCAGCACAACCAATTCGCAATGTTTTTAAAGTGGTTGAGCTACGATCTACGACCCAGCACAACCAATTTGCAATGTTTTTAAAATGGTTGAACTACGACCTACGACCCAGCACAACCAATTCGCAATGTTTTTAAAATGGTTGAGCTACGATCTACGACCCAGCTTAACCAATTCTGAATGTTTTTGTAGTGGTTGAGCTACGATCTACGACCCAGCACAACCAATTCGCAATGTTTTTGTAGTGGTTGAGCTACGATCTACGACCCAGCACAACCAATTCACAATGTTTTTAAAGTGGTTGAGCTACGATCTACGACCCAGCTCAACCAATTCTCAATGTTTTTGTAGTGGTTGAGCTACGATCTACGACCCAGCACAACCAATTCGCAATGTTTTTAAAATGGTTGAGCTACGACCTACGACCCAGCACAACCAATTCGCAATGTTTGTAAAATGGTTGAGCTACGATCTACGACCCAGCACAACCAATTCTGAATGTTTTTGTAGTGGTTGAGCTACGATCTACGACCCAGCACAACCAATTCGCAATGTTTTTAAAATGGTTGAGCTACGATCTACGACCCAGCTCAACCAATTCTGAATGTTTTTGTAGTGGTTGAGCTACGATCTACGACCCAGCACAACCAATTCGCAATGTTTTTAAAATGGTTGAGCTACGATCTACGACCCAGCTCAACCAATTCTGAATGTTTTTGTAGTGGTTGAGCTACGATCTACGACCCAGCACAACCAATTCGCAATGTTTTTAAAGTGGTTGAGCTACGACCTACGACCCAGCTAAACCAATTCGCAATGTTTTTAAAATGGTTGAGCTACGATCTACGACCCAGCACAACCAATTCTGAATGTTTTTGTAGTGGTTGAGCTACGATCTACGACCCAGCACAACCAATTCGCAATGTTTTTAAAATGGTTGAGCTACGATCTACGACCCAGCTCAACCAATTCTGAATGTTTTTGTAGTGGTTGAGCTACGATCTACGACCCAGCACAACCAATTCGCAATGTTTTTAAAGTGGTTGAGCTACGATCTACGACCCAGCACAACCAATTCGCAATGTTTTTAAAATGGTTGAGCTACGACCTACGACCCAGCACAACCAATTCGCAATGTTTTTAAAATGGTTGAGCTACGATCTACGACCCAGCACAACCAATTCTGAATGTTTTTGTAGTGGTTGAGCTACGATCTACGACCCAGCACAACCAATTCGCAATGTTTTTAAGTGGTTGAGCTACGATCTACGACCCAGCTCAAACAATTCTCAATGTTTTTGTAGTGGTTGAGCTACGATCTACGACCCAGCACAACCAATTCGCAATGTTTTTAAAATGGTTGAGCTACGATCTACGACCCAGCTCAACCAATTCTGAATGTTTTTGTAGTGGTTGAGCTACGATCTACGACCCAGCACAACCAATTCGCAATGTTTTTAAAGTGGTTGAGCTACGATCTACGACCCAGCTCAACCAATTCTGAATGTTTTTGTAGTGGTTGAGCTACGATCTACGACCCAGCACAACCAATTCGCAATGTTTTTAAGTGGTTGAGCTACGATCTACGACCCAGCTCAACCAATTCTCAATGTTTTTGTAGTGGTTGAGCTACGATCTACGACCCAGCACAACCAATTCACAATGTTTTTAAAGTGGTTGAGCTACGATCTACGACCCAGCACAACCAATTCGCAATGTTTTTAAAATGGTTGAGCTACGACCTACGACCCAGCACAACCAATTCGCAATGTTTTTAAAATGGTTGAGCTACGATCTACGACCCAGCACAACCAATTCGCAATGTTTTTGTAGTGGTTGAGCTACGATCTACGACCCAGCACAACCAATTCGCAATGTTTTTAAGTGGTTGAGCTACGATCTACGACCCAGCTCAAACAATTCTCAATGTTTTTGTAGTGGTTGAGCTACGATCTACGACCCAGCACAACCAATTCGCAATGTTTTTAAAATGGTTGAGCTACGATCTACGACCCAGCTCAACCAATTCTGAATGTTTTTGTAGTGGTTGAGCTACGATCTACGACCCAGCACAACCAATTCGCAATGTTTTTAAAGTGGTTGAGCTACGATCTACGACCCAGCTCAACCAATTCTGAATGTTTTTGTAGTGGTTGAGCTACGATCTACGACCCAGCACAACCAATTCGCAATGTTTTTAAGTGGTTGAGCTACGATCTACGACCCAGCTCAACCAATTCTCAATGTTTTTGTAGTGGTTGAGCTACGATCTACGACCCAGCACAACCAATTCACAATGTTTTTAAAGTGGTTGAGCTACGATCTACGACCCAGCACAACCAATTCGCAATGTTTTTAAAGTGGTTGAGCTACGATCTACGACCCAGCTCAACCAATTCTGAATATTTTTGTAGTGGTTGAGCTACGATCTACGACCCAGCACAACCAATTCGCAATGTTTTTAAAATGCTTGAGCTACGATCTACGACCCAGCTCAACCAATTCTGAATGTTTTTGTAGTGGTTGAGCTACGATCTACGACCCAGCACAACCAATTCGCAATGTTTTTAAAGTGGTTGAGCTACGACCTACGACCCAGCACAACCAATTCGAAATGTTTTTAAAATGGTTGAGCTACGATCTACGACCCAGCACAACCAATTCTGAATATTTTTGTAGTGGTTGAGCTACGATCTACGACCCAGCACAACCAATTCGCAATGTTTTTAAAATGGTTGAGCTACGATCTACGACCCAGCTCAACCAATTCTGAATGTTTTTGTAGTGGTTGAGCTACGATCTACGACCCAGCACAACCAATTCGCAATGTTTTTAAAGTAGTTGAGCTACGATCTACGACCCAGCACAACCAATTCGCAATGTTTTTAAAATGGTTGAGCTACGACCTACGACCCAGCACAACCAATTCGCAATGTTTTTAAAATGGTTGAGCTACGATCTACGACCCAGCACAACCAATTCTGAATGTTTTTGTAGTGGTTGAGCTACGATCTACGACCCAGCACAACCAATTCGCAATGTTTTTAAGTGGTTGAGCTACGATCTACGACCCAGCTCAACCAATTCTCAATGTTTTTGTAGTGGTTGAGCTACGATCTACGACCCAGCACAACCAATTCGCAATGTTTTTAAAATGGTTGAGCTACGATCTACGACCCAGCTCAACCAATTCTGAATGTTTTTTTAGTGGTTGAGCTACGATCTACGACCCAGCACAACCAATTCGCAATGTTTTTAAAGTGGTTGAGCTACGATCTACGACCCAGCTCAACCAATTCTGAATGTTTTTGTAGTGGTTGAGCTACGATCTACGACCCAGCACAACCAATTCGCAATGTTTTTAAGTGGTTGAGCTACGATCTACGACCCAGCTCAACCAATTCTCAATGTTTTTGTAGTGGTTGAGCTACGATCTACGACACAGCACAACCAATTTGCAATGTTTTTAAGTGGTTGAGCTACGATCTACGACCCAGCACAACCAACTCGCAATGTTTTTAAAGTGGTTGAGCTACGATCTACGACCCAGCACAACCAATTCGCAATGTTTTTAAGTGGTTGAGCTACAATCTACGACCCAGCTCAACCAATTCTCAATGTTTTTGTAGTGGTTGAGCTACGATCTACGACCCAGCACAACCAATTCACAATGTTTTTAAAGTGGTTGAGCTACGATCTACGACCCAGCACAACCAATTCGCAATGTTTTTAAAGTGGTTGAGCTACGATCTACGACCCAGCTCAACCAATTCTGAATGTTTTTGTAGTGGTTGAGCTACGATCTACGACCCAGCACAACCAATTCGCAATGTTTTTAAAATGGTTGAGCTACGATCTACGACCCAGCTCAACCAATTCTGAATGTTTTTAAAGTGGTTGAGCTACGACCTACGACCTAGCTCAACCAATTCTCAATGTTTTTGTAGTGGTTGAGCTACGATCTACGACCCAGCACAACCAATTCGCAATGTTTTTAAAATGGTTGAGCTACGACCTACGACCCGGCACAACCAATTCGCAATGTTTTTAAAATGGTTGAGCTACGATCTACGACCCAGCACAACCAATTGTGAATGTTTTTGTAGTGGTTGAGCTACGATCTACGACCCAGCACAACCAATTCGCAATGTTTTTAAAATGGTTGAGCTACGATCTACGACCCAGCTTAACCAATTCTGAATGTTTTTGTAGTGGTTGAGCTACGATCTACGACCCAGCACAACCAATTCGCAATGTTTTTAAAGTGGTTGAGCTACGATCTACGACCCAGCACAACCAATTTGCAATGTTTTTAAAATGGTTGAACTACGACCTACGACTCAGCACAACCAATTCGCAATGTTTTTAAAATGGTTGAGCTACGATCTACGACCCAGCACAACCAATTCTGAATGCTTTTGTAGTGGTTGAGCTACGATCTACGACCCAGCACAACCAATTCGCAATGTTTTTAAGTGGTTGAGCTACGATCTACGACCCAGCTCAACCAATTCTGAATGTTTTTGTAGTGGTTGAGCTACGATCTACGACCCAGCTCAACCAATTCTCAATGTTTTTGTAGTGGTTGAGCTACGATCTACGACCCAGCACAACCAATTCTCAATGTTTTTAAAATGGTTGAGCTACGACCTACGACCCAGCACAACCAATTCGCAATGTTTTTAAAATGGTTGAGCTACGATCTACGACCCAGCACAACCAATTCTGAATGTTTTTGTAGTGGTTGAGCTACGATCTACGACCCAGCTCAACCAATTCTCAATGTTTTTGTAGTGGTTGAGCTACGATCTACGACCCAGCACAACCAATTCGCAATGTTTTTAAAATGGTTGAGCTACGACCTACGACCCAGCACAACCAATTCGCAATGTTTTTAAAATGGTTGAGCTACGATCTACGACCCAGCACAACCAATTCTGAATGTTTTTGTAGTGGTTGAGATACGATCTACGACCCAGCACAACCAATTCGCAATGTTTTTAAAATGGTTGAGCTACGATCTACGACCCAGCTTAACCAATTCTGAATGTTTTTGTAGTGGTTGAGCTACGATCTACGACCCAGCACAACCAATTCGCAATGTTTTTGTAGTGGTTGAGCTACGATCTACGACCCAGCACAACCAATTCACAATGTTTTTAAAGTGGTTGAGCTACGATCTACGACCCAGCTCAACCAATTCTCAATGTTTTTGTAGTGGTTGAGCTACGATCTACGACCCAGCACAACCAATTCGCAATGTTTTTAAAATGGTTGAGCTACGACCTACGACCCAGCACAACCAATTCGCAATGTTTTTAAAATGGTTGAGCTACGATCTACGACCCAGCACAACCAATTCTGAATGTTTTTGTAGTGGTTGAGCTACGATCTACGACCCAGCACAACCAATTCGCAATGTTTTTAAAATGGTTGAGCTACGATCTACGACCCAGCTCAACCAATTCTGAATGTTTTTGTAGTGGTTGAGCTACGATCTACGACCCAGCACAACCAATTCGCAATGTTTTTAAAATGGTTGAGCTACGATCTACGACCCAGCTCAACCAATTCTGAATGTTTTTGTAGTGGTTGAGCTACGATCTACGACCCAGCACAACCAATTCGCAATGTTTTTAAAGTGGTTGAGCTACGACCTACGACCCAGCTAAACCAATTCGCAATGTTTTTAAAATGGTTGAGCTACGATCTACGACCCAGCACAACCAATTCTGAATGTTTTTGTAGTGGTTGAGCTACGATCTACGACCCAGCACAACCAATTCGCAATGTATTTAAAATGGTTGAGCTACGATCTACGACCCAGCTCAACCAATTCTGAATGTTTTTGTAGTGGTTGAGCTACGATCTACGACCCAGCACAACCAATTCGCAATGTTTTTAAAGTGGTTGAGCTACGATCTACGACCCAGCACAACCAATTCGCAATGTTTTTAAAATGGTTGAGCTACGACCTACGACCCAGCACAACCAATTCGCAATGTTTTTAAAATGGTTGAGCTACGATCTACGACCCAGCACAACCAATTCTGAATGTTTTTGTAGTGGTTGAGCTACGATCTACGACCCAGCACAACCAATTCGCAATGTTTTTAAGTGGTTGAGCTACGATCTACGACCCAGCTCAAACAATTCTCAATGTTTTTGTAGTGGTTGAGCTACGATCTACGACCCAGCACAACCAATTCGCAATGTTTTTAAAATGGTTGAGCTACGATCTACGACCCAGCTCAACCAATTCTGAATGTTTTTGTAGTGGTTGAGCTACGATCTACGACCCAGCACAACCAATTCGCAATGTTTTTAAAGTGGTTGAGCTACGATCTACGACCCAGCTCAACCAATTCTGAATGTTTTTGTAGTGGTTGAGCTACGATCTACGACCCAGCACAACCAATTCGCAATGTTTTTAAGTGGTTGAGCTACGATCTACGACCCAGCTCAACCAATTCTCAATGTTTTTGTAGTGGTTGAGCTACGATCTACGACCCAGCACAACCAATTCACAATGTTTTTAAAGTGGTTGAGCTACGATCTACGACCCAGCACAACCAATTCGCAATGTTTTTAAAATGGTTGAGCTACGACCTACGACCCAGCACAACCAATTCGCAATGTTTTTAAAATGGTTGAGCTACGATCTACGACCCAGCACAACCAATTCTGAATGTTTTTGTAGTGGTTGAGCTACGATCTACGACCCAGCACAACCAATTCGCAATGTTTTTAAGTGGTTGAGCTACGATCTACGACCCAGCTCAAACAATTCTCAATGTTTTTGTAGTGGTTGAGCTACGATCTACGACCCAGCACAACCAATTCGCAATGTTTTTAAGTGGTTGAGCTACGATCTACGACCCAGCTCAAACAATTCTCAATGTTTTTGTAGTGGTTGAGCTACGATCTACGACCCAGCACAACCAATTCGCAATGTTTTTAAAATGGTTGAGCTACGATCTACGACCCAGCTCAACCAATTCTGAATGTTTTTGTAGTGGTTGAGCTACGATCTACGACCCAGCACAACCAATTCGCAATGTTTTTAAAGTGGTTGAGCTACGATCTACGACCCAGCTCAACCAATTCTGAATGTTTTTGTAGTGGTTGAGCTACGATCTACGACCCAGCACAACCAATTCGCAATGTTTTTAAAATGGTTGAGCTACGATCTACGACCCAGCACAACCAATTCTGAATGTTTTTGTAGTGGTTGAGCTACGATCTACGACCCAGCACAACCAATTCGCAATGTTTTTAAAGTGGTTGAGCTACGACCTACGACCCAGCACAACCAATTCGAAATGTTTTTAAAATGGTTGAGCTACGATCTACGACCCAGCACAACCAATTCTGAATATTTTTGTAGTGGTTGAGCTACGATCTACGACCCAGCACAACCAATTTGCAATGTTTTTAAAATGGTTGAGCTACGATCTACGACCCAGCTCAACCAATTCTGAATGTTTTTGTATTGGATGAGCTACGATCTACGACCCAGCACAACCAATTCGCAATGTTTTTAAAGTGGTTGAGCTACGACCTACGACCCAGCACAACCAATTCGAAATGTTTTTAAAATGGTTGAGCTACGATCTACGACCCAGCACAACCAATTCTGAATATTTTTGTAGTGGTTGAGCTACGATCTACGACCCAGCACAACCAATTCGCAATGTTTTTTAAAATGGTTGAGCTACGATCTACGACCAAGCTCAACCAATTCTGAATGTTTTTGTAGTGGTTGAGCTACGATCTACGACCCAGCACAACCAATTCGCAATGTTTTTAAAGTGGTTGAGCTACGATCTACGACCCAGCACAACCAATTCGCAATGTTTTTAAAATGGTTGAGCTACGACCTACGACCCAGCACAACCAATTCGCAATGTTTTTAAAATGGTTGAGCTACGATCTACGACCCAGCACAACCAATTCTGAATGTTTTTGTAGTGGTTGAGCTACGATCTACGACCCAGCACAACCAATTCGCAATGTTTTTAAGTGGTTGAGCTACGATCTACGACCCAGCTCAACCAATTCTCAATGTTTTTGTAGTGGTTGAGCTACGATCTACGACCCAGCACAACCAATTCGCAATGTTTTTAAAATGGTTGAGCTACGATCTACGACCCAGCTCAACCAATTCTGAATGTTTTTTTAGTGGTTGAGCTACGATCTACGACCCAGCACAACCAATTCGCAATGTTTTTAAAGTGGTTGAGCTACGATCTACGACCCAGCTCAACCAATTCTGAATGTTTTTGTAGTGGTTGAGCTACGATCTACGACCCAGCACAACCAATTCGCAATGTTTTTAAGTGGTTGAGCTACGATCTACGACCCAGCTCAACCAATTCTCAATGTTTTTGTAGTGGTTGAGCTACGATCTACGACACAGCACAACCAATTTGCAATGTTTTTAAGTGGTTGAGCTACGATCTACGACCCAGCACAACCAATTCGCAATGTTTTTAAAGTGGTTGAGCTACGATCTACGACCCAGCACAACCAATTCGCAATGTTTTTAAGTGGTTGAGCTACAATCTACGACCCAGCTCAACCAATTCTCAATGTTTTTGTAGTGGTTGAGCTACGATCTACGACCCAGCACAACCAATTCACAATGTTTTTAAAGTGGTTGAGCTACGATCTACGACCCAGCACAACCAATTCGCAATGTTTTTAAAGTGGTTGAGCTACGATCTACGACCCAGCTCAACCAATTCTGAATGTTTTTGTAGTGGTTGAGCTACGATCTACGACCCAGCACAACCAATTCGCAATGTTTTTAAAATGGTTGAGCTACGATCTACGACCCAGCTCAACCAATTCTGAATGTTTTTAAAGTGGTTGAGCTACGACCTACGACCTAGCACAACCAATTCGCAATGTTTTTAAAATGGTTGAGCTACGATCTACGACCCAGCACAACCAATTCTGAATGTTTTTGTAGTGGTTGAGCTACGATCTACGACCCAGCACAACCAATTCGCAATATTTTTAAAATGGTTGTGTTACGATCTACGACCCAGCTCAACCAATTCTGAATGTTTTTGTAGTGGTTGAGCTACGATCTACGACCCAGCACAACCAATTCGCAATGTTTTTAAAGTGGTTGAGCTACGATCTACGACCCAGCACAACCAATTCGCAATGTTTTTAAAATGGTTGAGCTACGACCTACGACCCAGCACAACCAATTCGCAATGTTTTTAAAATGGTTGAGCTACGATCTACGACCCAGCACAACCAATTACATTTTTGGTTGAGCTACGATCTACGATCTACGCGCTAACTTCACACACCTTTTTATTTGTTATATGTGCAACCTTCGTTAACAGATTTAATTATTATTATTATTTTATTTTTTTTATCTTTTTTATTATTATATATGGATTGAGTACACTGGACACACAACCTTTTCCAACATATAGACAAAATGTTGTCAAAAGTCTTCCCTGCGGAGGCGTCACAAAGCGTTTGTATGTGGGAAAAGGTTAAAATAAAAAAATATATATATTTCACAGTCAATGTTGACGTGTTTATCTCTGTAATTCGATCTTAACTATACTGTTATGTCAGGGATCTGCTTTTGAGATGAACTTCTTATTGAACAGGCCTGTAAAACCAAAACTGCAAACATCTATCACGCTTAAGACACTTAGTCATAAACAGTGAACAACAAATAAGTACATGTATGTGGGCATAATGAACCTTTCCAAATGACGTAATTAAGTGAAAAGTGGATGCCATATCATAATATTTTATTTAAGAATAGATCAAGTAGTTTTAGAAGGGGAAATGATTACTGGATGCTTCTTTTGTCTCGCTAGAAAGTTTCGTGTCTTTAACATTCTTTTGAGGATAATAGAGATTGACCTCTGCCATTCAGAGATTATTTGCCATGTAAAACTGTAGTTTGTGATAATCGTGAACGTGGGTAGTAATATTAAATTCAGTTTTTAGCAAGGCGCTCGCTTGAGCCAATTGCTGTAGTAGGCGAAATCCGAAGACATCACTTTGAGACTGGAATCTAGACTAGCGTTTTACAATTTCGGCATTGAATTACTTCACATCTGACTTTCTATATACGAAGTACATGATTAACAAATAACATGTATTTCTACGCTGTCAACAGGACTTGATCACGCGCAACATGCATAGAAAGATTAAAGCAATATGTGCATTCTTTCTTCAGGTGTCATTCATGAACTAAACAAATTAAAGCAGTACGTACATTCTTTCCGCATGTGTTATTATAATTGCGATTTCAAAAGTGAATTTGAATTGATGACTTTACATTTGAAAGGGGAGAGTGCTGTATATATTGTCTAATTAATTAACTCATGAATGAAAGTCAATCCACTCAAAGCCACGCCTCTTAGTGTAACATATTTCTACATAACCCATGTCACGGTATTCCATGTTAATAATTATAGTATTAAATATTCTGCTACGCTATATGGTTGCTCCTTCATCTAATGTTGTACACATACACATACACAGTAAATTGGCGACGAGGTTGGGATTTTGTTCCGCTATAAATGATAATGATTATCTTGATTGATTTCATCGTGAACATTGTAACTTAATGGCTAATCACAATCGGAACAAATTTAAGCAGTATTTTCAAATGTTCATCAGGTGTATTATGATAGTGATTTCAAAATTGAATTTGAATTGATGACTTTACATTTGAAGGGGGAGAGTATTGTGTATATTGTCTTAACAAATTAACTAATGAATGACAGTGCATCAACTCAAAGCGACACCCCTTAGTGTAACATATTTCTATATAATCCATGCATTTCATGCTAATCGTTGTAGTATTAAATATTATACTAGGTTATTCAGCTGTTCCTTCATTTAATGTTGTACACATACACAACACGGCCCTTATGTTTATGATTTCAAGATTCATTCGCATCGCGGTGCAAAATCGCTAGAACTGTCAATAGAAATTATGTATCGTGAAAAACACTACAGAGTAAAACGTACCACCGACCAATCTATAAGTACCTTCAGATCAAAAACTTCTACAACCTACTTATTGAATATTCTCACTTTTTGAGAATTTAGAAAGTATAAAATAAAAGAGCCTGTATTTGTTAATCTATGTTATGGAAAAAATAACATGTTCAGTTGTGTTAAGGCCGCTGTGACTGTGACTGTATAAAGCCATGCAAATTTGACCTCCTACAATTTGGATATTACTGTGTGTAAACGAAGTTAACTGTAGAATAACCATTCACTATTGTTCTACTAGTATTATAGCACAGTGTCAATATTATGAATCATGTTAATTTTAAAAGTATTATATAAATTATTTCAAGCAAAATAAAACAAATATGCCACCAATTTTTGTTGTGAGTAACCTTAAAATGTGGATACAGATTGTTTATTTTTAGCTATGATATTTTAATTGGAATTTCAATATGGTTATCACTGTTATGCAGCGTTCTTTTGAACTTGATATAGTATGTATTGGGATTAATGAGTGTGTAAATTATGCAACGACCTCTGTGAAATACCGCCAGTCAAATAAAAGTTTTTGTGATAGACCTCCATTCTGTGTATACAAAATATTGTGCATTCAATTCAAATATTTATTTAATTAACGGACATAACAAGGTCTTCTTGTAAAATGTATGTGATAACAAAAAAACAAAAAAAATCGGTCAATCCTTGTCCTAATGTATTCCGTGATCTGCTGTTAGCCTCTTGCTGGCAGCACTTTGAGTGCTTTGATTACTCTGAAATAGAAAGCATCAATTCACAACTTAGATCTATCAGTAATGGGTTAATACTGGCGGAGTGGAAAACAGTGAAGGAAGAGTTCAAATGGCTCGTAACGAGCAATCTCAATTTTCCCAACACTGTTTTCAAATGGCCTTTAGTGTATGAGGGAAAATTCATAAACTGTCATACATAAATACATATTTCTTCTTAATCCTTTGCTCCATAAGCAGTTTGAGGAAAAACAGCGCAGGAGAGTTCCGATTGCTCGTCACTTCATCAGTTTAATGAATTTTAATGTTTTGCGCAATGTCGTAGATACTACTCGTTCTTTAACATTGAGATTGATGTCAGGGACGCTTAATTCATTTGGGCATTTCCGAGAACTGTCTCGATCATCTTGAACTCCGCAGTCTTACCATTCCAGTAATTGAAATCCCGTTTCTGGTATCTTCTTTTGTTTCTTGTAATACTAGGTAATATCCGAGTTCCATTCGATTTCTGATTAAAAGGGCATGCTTGGTTGCTTCATGTTTATTTGGTTTGTATGTTGTATTTATTTTATTATGTCGTTTGTTTTTCTATAGCTTTGTCGGAAAAGTTTGCTAACGTTCCATAATGACTAACGAAGAAGGGGATATGGTACAATAGCACGTGCAAGTATGGAATGATATTGTTTGATTGGTAGTCCTCTCGCTTTCTCTGTCCAATCTATGTACCGTAGCAAGTATGGCATACTATTGTTTGATTGGTAGCCCTCTGGTTTTCTCTGTCCAATCTATGTACCATAGCAAGTATGGCATAATATTGTTTGATTGGTAGCCCTCTGATTTTCTCTGTCCAATCTATGTACTATAGCAAGTATGGCATAATATTGTTTGATTGGTAGCCCTCTCGTTTTCTCTGTCCAATCTATGGTCCGTAGCAAACACCGATTCTTCATTATAGATCCGTCTTTCTTTGTAAATTAACAAATTGTAAACAATTGAAAATAATTGTAAATTGCATTTTTTAGTATTAACAATCGAAGACTCATAAGAAACTTAATTAATCAGAGACATATTTGTTTCTGATTTAATCTATCAGGAAATGGAATTCGTCGGAATCGAGAAAGCTGACCTGTGGCGCAGATGTTATATCTACAGTATTGGTAATTTTTAATAATCGTGTTAAAAAATAAATATAGACTGCGTACAATTACACACATTACACAGACGACAAACCAATTAACATATGTCCCAGTATAAATATTCCGTTAATGCTCGGTAATCATCGGGAGCTTTCGCTAAAAAGCACGGAAACCTATTTATACGCTGAAAAGTTAGTAGTACTCGTAGAAAATGTTAAAAAGGACCAAAATTTAATCAATATATTTTGATGAAGTATAGTTAAAATTAAAGTTTAATACATTTTCTAACTTATACATTACGTGCCTTTTTTTAAGTATTATCTAAATAAAAGACATTCACTGTAGAACATAATCGAAAAATACCCTTTTTTTCACGATTTCTATGTAAGTAAGAAGGACATTTTGGCGACTATATTCAAAGCTAAAAAAGAACCAAAATGCTATTAAAATAAAACATTATTAAAAGATATATTTATATTCAGGCGAAATTGTTTTTCAAAACTTGATAAGTGCCTTTTTTGATTTTTTAAAAAATATAATTGTTATAGAGAAAAAACTAAAAAGTTCCTTTATAATTCAATGTAATGTTTGTTATCGATGTTTGACAGTCGCTGATTCTGATAGTTGGATATGCTTGCTTATTGACCTGTTATGCATATTGCCTTATCTACATTATCTGCTAAATCTGGGACAAATCGTTAGATACATGTATCTTGATCGGCAGCATTTAAATCGACATAAATCCGCCGTGACGTATCTCCGAAAACTATAACTGAAATAAATAAAATACATGTAGTGTACAAAGGTAAGCGTTTTTAAGCGAAAACTATAAACCAGACGAACCGGAAAAATCTTTCAAAAACATAACAAGTGTCATTTGTGTATCAACCTGTCCTGCTTGATAGTCTCCGTTCCGTCTTTGATAGCCTCCTCTCCTACCTGGATTCTCGAAAGTCTTCGCTCCAGTCTCCGTCCCGACCTCGACAGTCTACATCCATACCTCGACAGTCTACATCCATACCTCGACAGTCTCCGTCCAGACCTCGACAGTCTCCGTCCCGTCCCGACCTCGACAGTCTACATCCAGACCTCGACAGTCTACATCCAGACCTCGACAGTCTACATCCAGACCTCGACAGTCTCCGTCCAGACCTCGACAGTATACATCCAGACCTCGACAGTCTACATCCAGACCTCGACAGTCTACATCCAGACCTCGACAGTCTACATCCCGACATCGACAGTCTACATCCAGACCTCGACAGTCTACATCCATCCCTCGACAGTCTCCGTCCAGACCTCGACAGTCTCCGTCCCGTCCCGACCTCGACAGTCTACATCCAGACATCGACAGTCTCCGTCCAGACCTCGACAGTCTACATCCAGACCTCGACAGTCTACATCCAGACCTCGACAGTCTACATCCAGACCTCGACAGTCTACATCCAGACCTCGACAGTATCCGTCCAGACCTCGACAGTATACATCCAGATCTCGACAGTCTACGTCCAGACCTCGAAAGTCTACATCCAGACCTCGACAGTCTACATGCAGACATCGACAGTCTACATCCAGACCTCGACAGTCTACATCCAGACATCGACAGTCTCCGTCCCGACCTCGACAGTCTCCGTCCAGACCTCGACAGTCTACATCCAGACCTCGACAGTCTACATGCAGACCTCGACAGTCTACATGCAGACCTCGACAGTCTCCGTCCCGACCTCAACAGTCTCCGTCCCGACCTCGACAGTCTACATCCATACCTCGACAGTCTACATCCAGACCTCGACAGTCTACATCCAGACCTCGACAGTCTCCGTCCCGACCTCAACAGTCTACATGCAGACCTCGACAGTCTCCGTCCCGACCTCAACAGTCTCCGTCCCGACCTCGACAGTCTACATCCATACCTCGACAGTCTACATCCAGACCTCGACAGTCTACATCCAGACCTCGACAGTCTCCGTCCCGACCTCAACAGTCTCCGTCCCGACCTCGACAGTCTACATCCCGACATCGACAGTCTACATCCAGACCTCGACAGTCTACATCCAGACCTCGACAGTCTACATCCAGACCTCGACAGTCTACATCCAGACCTCGACAGTCTACATCCAGACCTCGACAGTCTACGTCCAGACCTCGACAGTCTACGTCCAGACCTCGACAGTCTACATCCAGACCTCGACAGTCTACATGCAGACATCGACAGTCTACATCCAGACCTCGACAGTCTCCGTCCCGACCTCGACAGTCTCCGTCCAGACCTCGACAGTCTACATCCAGACCTCGACAGTCTACATCCAGACCTCGACAGTCTACATCCCGACTTCGACAGTCTACATCCAGACCTCGACAGTCTACATCCAGACCTCGACAGTCTACATCCAGACCTCGACAGTCTACAGACCTCGACAGTCTACGTCCAGACCTCGACAGTCTCCGTCCAGACCTCGACAGTCTACGTCCAGACCTCGACAGTCTACATCCAGACCTCGACAGTCTACATCCAGACATCGACAGTCTATATCCCGACATCGACAGTCTACATCCAGACCTCGACAGTCTACATCCAGACCTCGACAGTCTACATCCAGACCTCGACAGTCTACATCCAGACCTCGACAGTCTTCGTCCCGACCTCAACAATCTCCGTCCCGACCTCGACAGTCTACATCCAGACCTCGACAGTATACATCCAGACCTCGACAGTCTACATCCAGACCTCGACAGTCTACATCCAGACCTCGACAGTCTACATCCAGACCTCGACAGTCTACATCCAGACCTCGACAGTCTCCGTCCAGACCTCGACAGTCTACATCCAGACCTCGACCGTCTACATCCAGACCTCGACAGTCTACATCCCGACATCGACAGTCTACATCCAGACCTCGACAGTCTACATCCCGACATCGACAGTCTACATCCAGACCTCGACAGTCTACATCCAGACCTCGACAGTCTACATCCGACCTCGACAGTCTACAGACCTCGACAGTCTACGTCCAGACCTCGACAGTCTACATCCAGACCTCGACAGTCTACATGCAGACCTCGACAGTCTACATCCAGACCTCGACAGTCTACATCCAGACCTCGACAGTCTACATCCAGACCTCGACAGTCTATATCCCGACATCGACAGTCTACATCCAGACCTCGACAGTCTACATCCAGACCTCGACAGTCTACATCCAGACCTCGACAGTCTACATCCAGACCTCGACAGTCTACATCTAGACATCGACAGTCTACATCCAGACCTCGACAGTCTACGTCCAGACCTCGACAGTCTCCGTCCCGACCTCGACAGTCTACATCCAGACCTCGACAGTCTACATCCAGACCTCGACAGTCTACATCCAGACCTCGACAGTCTACATCCAGACCTCGACAGTCTACATCCAGACCTCGACAGTCTACATCCAGACCTCGACAGTCTCCGCCCCGACCTCGACAGTCTCCGTCCCAACCTCGACAGTCTCCGTCCCGACCTCGACAGTCTCCGTCCAGACCTCGACAGTCTACATCCAGACCTCGACAGTCTACATCCAGACCTCGACAGTCTACATCCCGACATCGACAGTCTACATCCAGACCTCGACAGTCTTCGTCCCGACCTCAACAGTCTCCGTCCCGACCTCGGCAGTCTACATCCAGACCTCGACATTCTACATGCAGACCTCGACATTCTACATCCAGACCTCGACAGTCTACATCCAGACCTCGACAGTCTACATCCAGACCTCGACAGTCTACATCCAGACCTCGACAGTCTACATCCAGACCTCGACAGTCTACATCCAGACCTCGACAGTCTCCATCCCGACCTCAACAGTCTCCGTCCCAACCTCGACAGTCTACATCCAGACCTCGACAGTCTACATCCAGACCTCGACAGTCTACATCCAGACCTCGAAAGTCTACATCCAGACCTCGACAGTCTACATCCAGACCTCGACAGTCTACATCCAGACCTTGACAGTCTACATCCAGACCTCGACAGTCCTCCGTCCCGACCTCGACAGTCTACATCCAGACCTCGACAGTCTACATCCAGACATCGACAGTCTACATCCAGACCTCGACAGTCTACATCCAGACATCGACAGTCTACATCCAGACCTCGACAGTCTACGTCCAGACCTCGACAGTCTACGTCCATACCTCGACAGTCTCCGTCCCGACCTCGACAGTCTACATCCAGACCTCGACAGTCTACATCCAGACCTCGACAGTCTACATCCAGACCTCGACAGTCTACATCCAGACCTCGACAGTCTACATCCAGACCTCGACAGTCTACATCCAGACCTCGACAGTCTACATCCAGACCTCGACAGTCTCCGTCCCGACCTCGACAGTCTACATCCAGACCTCGACAGTCTACATCCAGACCTCGACAGTCTACATCCAGACCTCGACAGTCTACATCCAGACCTCGACAGTCTACATCCAGACCTCGACAGTCTACATCCAGACCTCGACAGTCTACATCCCGACCTCGACAGTATACATCCAGACCTCGACAGTCTACATCCAGACCTCGACAGTCTACATCCAGACCTCGACAGTCTACATCCACACCTCGACAGTCTACATCCAGACCTCGACAGTCTACATCCAGACCTCGACAGTCTACATCCAGACCTCGACAGTCTACATCCAGACATCGACAGTCTCCGTCACAACCTCTACCGGTCTGCGTTCTAGTCTCGGCATTCTACGTTCCATCCCCCAATCTCCGTTACAACATCGACATTTATCCGTGACGACCTTTCGACAGAATTGATTAATCGTGAGACCGAGTCACTGTTATACTGGCTTTGAAAGTCTTAGTTTGTTACATCCTTCGAGTAATTGAAAATCGATAATAATACCTTGATATCAATGCTGCTTAATGAACCACTATTACACATCGGAACTTGTTTCTCTTGGAATTCTGACGCTTTAATGACAGGTTAATCATGTGTATTTCGTTTCCTCTCGGCTCTGATCCTAGAGTGTCATGCTAATGGAATTCTTTAGTAATAACGATGTTTTTCTAATTACCCCCATCCTTTATCAAGTTTAAGAGACATCACACTGTGTCTAATTTAGATGGAATTGTAGACGAGTTTAACAAAGTCCTGAATGCACGTGAACTTGTTCGATTTGAATAACACAGTCCTGAATGCACGTGGAATAGTTCGATTTGAATAATAAAGAATGCACGTGAAATAGTTCGATTTGAATAACAAAGTCCTGAATGTACGTGAAATAATTCGATTTGAATAACAAAGTCCCGAATGCACGTGAAATAGTTCGATTTGAATAACAAAGTCCTGGATGCACGTGAAATAGTTCGATTAGAATTACATACAAACACTCAACAAGTAAAAGGAACCGGGTATTCGGGTATTCGGAAAACCAAACATAACGAATTTATGATATTAAATAAAGACCTGCCCATCAAATTATGAGGACGCAAGATGATCTGGGTCTACATGTACACTGGTCCTTTATGTCACATGGTTTTAAGAATACAATGCAGGGACTTTGGCAGATATTATTCAACTAGCTGTTAATATAGTTGTTAGCATAGCATGTAAATGATCTTTACCCATACACAGCAAATATGCAGTCATATGAACACATCTAGGCGAAATATGTTAATTTCTGTAAATACATGTTCAATTAATGAAAAGAGTTCGATACATTGTGTCGAAAGGCGAGCAATTTCTACGTTCAACGAGTTTGTTAATTGGACACAGTCAAGCGTATATACTGTCTCCAGGTTATTTCAACCTTTCCAGCATAAAAACGACCCAATGGATACCCAGATCAACCTACGTATCCGTGCATTTCGAGCTGGATCTGCACTGATCAGCACATATTAAACGAAACTTGCAAGAAGCTCCTGACAAGCATTGTCATCATAATGTGTCACCAAGTATCATGAATAAGTGTTCATTCGCCGTGTTATAATAATAATAATAATAATAATAATAATAATAATGATATCTTTATTTTATTAAGGTAACATTTAAGACATATACAGACAATTTAACAATGGCTATTCATATCATATTTTAATATGACCTTCAATAACATTATAACACTCACAAACATTACATTTAAACAACATGCAAATTTAAAAGAAAAATTATTGCCTTAAATACAAATATAATTTACTTTCAATCATGTAAAGACAGACACTCCAAATACTTTAAACACAATTCTTAACATAATAACGGCAAGTAATCAAGATATTGTTAGTATGGAACCTTTACCAGAAGGTATTTCGTATAATTTCGATACAATCGACGTTGAATTTCATTATATGTGATTGAATGCTATTCGAGTCTTTAAATCCCAAATATCTAAATGAATTTAACATGTAATTTGTTCTAGGTTTGTAGGTCAATGCTAAATTGTTATCGGACTGTGAGCGAGGAGTGTGATATTTATTTTCCGAAAATATTAAAAAGTCATTCATACATGTTGGTGCCAAATTGTGAACGGTCTTGTAAATCAGCAGCAAGTCGGTGTGATATCGACACCTATCGTCAAAGGACAGCCACTGCAAGTCATGATAAAGATCCGTTTAGGTAGACCCGCGAGGTTTGCAAGTATTATACTTGCGGCCCTTCTCTGAAATGAAGATATCTTATTCCTGTATGTATTGGTTCGACGTCCCCGGATTACACATCCATAATCAAACACTGGGAGTATAAAGGAGTTATAATATAGTAATTTCATTTTGTCATTAAGGTAATTTTTGTTTCACTTTGCAATGTTATTTTACGTATTATGCATATCTGTGTGAAGATGTTTGAAAAAGCGAAAGGAAAACAGTGTGGGAGAAGAGACATTGCTCATAATTAGCAATTTCTCCCTTTTACGCAATGATATATTCTGTCAACAATTATTACAAATATTAGAACTGTTGCTAGTCTCCTGTCAGATGTTAAAAAAGGTTGAAGAAAACATTATTGGAAAAGGAGATATTGCATATAATGAGCCATTTCTCCTGTGTACGCAATTATATTTTCTGGCAGATATTAAAAAATTAGTTAAACCTGAAATGAAAATATCAGAACTGTTGCCTTTTGTCCTGTTCACACATATTTGAAAACAGTGTTTGAATAATTGAGATTGCTTGCTACGAGACATTTGAACTCTTTTTGCATTGTTTTCGACTCTTTTTTTTTTAACAAAATAAAACCATAATTGATGGATCTGATTTGTTAATTGATGCCCTCTATTGCAAAGAGGTAACACACTCATGGAGGAACGAATAATTATATACAATATTGACACTATAATTTCGTTATGAATAATAAAAGAGAAAGGGCTCCATGTTTTTAACAATGTACATGTATTATGAAATTTATAATGATGAAAAAACCGGCTCGATTATTTATTGGTAAATTGATTTAAAAAAAATCGATATCATAACACCCTAGTTTTATTACCCTATACTCCCATGTTGAAGTACCTTGTGTATCTCTCTATTGCCCTTCGGCAGCACTATCGATGTATACATACCGAATGTTACACAAATTTCCGGTAATTTCCGCCAATTAGCAAAATGATAACAAGAGCAGATAACAATCAAATTAGTCAACAATTAGTACGGCTTAAACAGTGGTACATTGTCTCCCCTGTTTTTTTTGCATGACGAGCATTGTTCCATGTGGGTATTCGGAAAACCAAACATAACGAATTTATGATATTAGATAAAGACCTGCCCGCAAATCCTTGTAATCTGATTCAACAGCACTCTTCTTGTCGGGGATTGGCTTTAAACCTTCTGTAAACGAAACGAACCGCGCATAATTCAATCAAATTATGAGGACGCAAGATGATCTGGGTCTACATGTACACTGGTCCTTTATGTCACATGTTTTTAAGAATACAATGCATGGACTTTGGCAGATATTAGAGTATTCATACCAGAGGACTCGAGAAATGATCGATGAGGTAATGTGTTCAACTAGCTGTTAATATAGTTGTTAGCATAGCATGTAAATGATCTTTACCCATACACAGCAAATATGCAGTCATATGAACACATCTAGGCGAAAATATGTAAATTTCTGTAAATAAATGTTCAATTATTGAAAAGAGTTCGATACATTGTGTCGAAAGGCGAGCAATTTCTACGTTCAACGAGTTTGTTAATTGGACACAGTCAAGCGTATATACTGTCTCCAGGTTATTTCAACCTTTCCAGCATAAAAACGACCCAATGGATACCCAGATCAACCTACGTATCCGTGCATTTCGAGCTGGATCTGCACTGATCAGCACATATTAAACGAAACTTGCAAGAAGCTCCTGACAAGCATTGTCATCATAATGTGTCACCAAGTATCATGAATAAGTGTTCATTCGCCGTGTTATAATAATAATAATAATAATAATAATAATAATAATGATATCTTTATTTTATTAAGGTAACATTTAAGACATATACAGACAATTTAACAATGGCTATTCATATCATATTTTAATATGACCTTCAATAACATTATAACACTCACAAACATTACATTTAAACAACATGCAAATTTAAAAGAAAAATTATTGCCTTAAATACAAATATAATTTACTTTCAATCATGTAAAGACAGACACTCCAAATACTTTAAACACAATTCTTAACATAATAACGGCAAGTAATCAAGATATTGTTAGTATGGAACCTTTACCAGAAGGTATTTCGTATAATTTCGATACAATCGACGTTGAATTTCATTATATGTGATTGAATGCTATTCGAGTCTTTAAATCCCAAATATCTAAATGAATTTAACATGTAATTTGTTCTAGGTTTGTAGATCAATGCTAAATTGTTATCGGACTGTGAGCGAGGAGTGTGATATTTATTTTCCGAAAATATTAAAAAGTCATTCATACATGTTGGTGCCAAATTGTGAACGGTCTTGTAAATCAGCAGCAAGTCGGTGTGATATCGACACCTATCGTCAAAGGACAGCCACTGCAAGTCATGATAAAGATCCGTTTAGGTAGACCCGCGAGGTTTGCAAGTATTATACTTGCGGCCCTTCTCTGAAATGAAGATATCTTATTCCTGTATGTATTGGTTCGACGTCCCCGGATTACACATCCATAATCAAACACTGGGAGTATAAAGGAGTTATAATATAGTAATTTCATTTTGTCATTAAGGTAGTATATCATATTTTTCAATACTGCTATTTTAGTGTTTAATTTTCTGCATACAGAATCAATTTGTGCATGCCAATTTAACTTATTATTTACATAAACACCCAATATTTTTTTAATAGAAACATTACTGTGGTTGACTGTTGACGGAAACACCGTTGAAAACGATGTTAACCCCCAATAAAAGATACAGATTTTTGTTTAAATGGCCGAATTTGCAATGATAGCAGTTTGATAGCAAAAAACAAGAGACATTTTTTTGCAATTCTATTTCATAGATTTTGATACAAAAGAAAAAAGGTTCTTATTATAATTAAATATAAATGAACAACACTTGGCGCAACCGTAATCTCCTTGTATCACATCAATTACCGGCTCCCTCCAGCAGTCAATCAATGTGATAGTTTAACAGACCCATGCCACACGAAAACCGACCTTCTAAAGTTTTGAAATTAATCTCATTTTCTGTCAATGTCTAAACCGTACTTCAGTGGCTTCAAGGATGCTTTCACAACTTGATGGCGAACAATGAAGACATGATCAGACTGCGCATATGGGCACATTGATCTGGATCTGCTCTGGTCGCAACGTTTAAAAGGTCGATGATTGTGTGACGCTGCTAAATTCAAGAAGGTTGTAACTCAATATTGATACAAGCAGTAATTGCACATGTAAAGAATGAAGTCTAAAAAGGCATTTAATTAATCACGCTCATGCTACATGTTTTTTCATATGAACATTTAACATCAAGCGAAAACGGAAAGGCACAACATATGAAATAAGCTAAAGAAATGAACGTATAATTATTGAATTCATTTGATAACATGAAGGCAAAAGGAGAGAAAAAGATAATTCTACTTCAGGTAGGTTAAAATGCATCTGCAAGTTTACAAGGGTTAACAATTAAAATGGAAAAGGTCCTCCATCTTTGCATCCGTTTACGTTTACACGCCCGTTTGGGTCGAGGACTTCTCCTGCCGAGTCGAAAAATATCAATGACGGAATGCCTTTAATATCATTCTCCTTACACAGCTTTTCCTGAAGAAGAAAAAAAAACGTGAAAGTAATTATTGATATTTTTAAATTTCGAATGTGAAAAAGAATAAAATTATGAAATGTCATGTTTTGAAAAAGCATTCTGCTGCAGAAGCGTCAGTTAGTTTAAACATATTTATTGAGAAATAGTTGTACATTGGTATATATGTAATACATGTTATGTTCATAGGATTGGAAAACAAGCGTCATAGACACTTATACAAATTCCTTTCCTCAGATAAATTTGTATCATATTCAAAATTACATGGCGTATTGATAGTGATTTTACATGATATATGATCAATGAAATTAGACTATACTATTGTCTCAATATATCTTAATTTAAAATAGAAAAAGGTCTTTATAATATCATTACTGTTATGTCTCACGCAGAATCCCCAGCAGCAAACGACACGCACACGACAAACCTCATCCCGTACTAAATCTCTTGGTTGTATCAATATATTTCTGGACATTAAGAAAGATTGCCTTGTTTGATTCGAACGATAAACGTTCGTCGCCAAAGAGAAGGCAGTTGCTAGTGGGTGGACATGAAAGATTGGAGAATAATGAGTCGCGGGCAGTTCGATATGATGGACAGTGAAGAAGAAAATGATTTGCTGTCTCTACACTACCACAAGCACAGAGGTAAGTTTCAACGATATTGCGGCGATAAAGATCAAAGTTAAGTGAGCTGCATCCTAATCTCAAACGTGCATGATTGATTTGTTGCTTCCGACCACCGACGTTATATAGAGGGTTAGACTTGCTGTGTACGCCGTGTATCTTGTTTTTAAATGAAGGTAGGGATGGTGAGTTGCGGACGACGGGAGAGAGTTCATTCCACTCACGGATAGTTTTTGGTAGGAAAGATTTACCATAGAGTGTGGTACGCGTGTGGATGGCAGGAACATCATGTGTAGATCGAAGATTGTAAGCAGGTCGATTTTGTTTCGGAACAAGGTCCGAAAGATAAGAATGGGTAAGATGATTCTTCATTTTGTAAAACACAGTGAGACGATGTTTTCTTCTACGTTCGGACAAAGTATCCCAACGGAGTTCGCTAATAAGCCTGTCAGTGTTGCACAGTTTTGTTGCACCTGTAACGATTCTAGCGGCCTCTATTTGAACTGCCTCAATGTCGTTCTTAAGCTCCTGAGAGCAGTTGTCCCATATAGTATCACCATACTCCAAAAGGGGTCAAATAAAGGAAATGTACATTTTCTCTAAGCTGAACCTGGATAACACAAACTTAAGGGACCGTAATAATCCAATACGTTTCCACACTTTATCAGTTGTAGCTTTAATATGAGAATTCCATTTAGCATCATCAGAAAGAGTAAGACCTAGATGCTTATGGTTATTGACTTTGGTAATTGGGACGTTATCCATGAGCAACGCTGGATGCTGTGGCTTGTTCCGCTTTCGCGAAAATATCAATGATTCGGTTTTCGCTGGGTTAAAAGAAACGAGCCACCTCTTTGACCATGACAGGATATGAGAAAGATCAGAGTTAAGAGCAACAGAGGATTGTGTGGGATCGTCTACAATAATGTAGAGACTGGTATCATCAGCAAAAATGCGGACATTGGCTTCTATGTCTGAAACAATGTCATTGATGTAAATCAAGAAGAGAAGAGGTCCTAGGATAGAGCCTTGTGGGACACCGGCATTGGTGGCGGACCAGTTAGATGTTGCATTGGCTATGACAACCCTTTGATGTCTGTTTCTAAGGTAGGAACGAATCCAAGATAATAACGAGTCTTTGATACCGATTGATTCGAGTTTGAATAGAAGCCCGCGGTGCCATACTCGGTCAAAAGCCTTTGATATATCACAGAACACTAATTTGACCTCCTTACCTTCATCAAGGGCTTTAACAATGTCATTGTATAGAAACAACAACTGGTTTGTTGTTGAGTCTTCTTTAATAAAACCTGACTGGCATTTTGTGAGAATCTCGTTAGAAACAACGTAATTGTAAAGATATTTGTGTACGCAGCGTTCCATGACCTTACCAAGACAACTAAGAAGCGATATTGGTCGATAGTTAGAAGGTGTGGATGGGTCAGACTTTTTGAAGACTGGTGCGACATTGGCTCTCTTCCATTGGCTAGGAAATTCTGAATTAAGCAGGAGTCGTGTGAAGAATTTTGATAGTGGATCAGAAAGTTCGTTAACACCTTTTTTGAGTAAAGTAGGGCTGATAAGGTCTGGACCACTAGCTTTTGATGGGTCAATAAGGGAGATAGGGAGATCCTGGGAAGAAATAATAATTTCCGATAATGACGGGAATAGGGCAGGCTGATTATTAGGAAGAGGGTGACTGCGGTCGTCCAAAGTAGACTGTATGCAAAAAAACTTGTTCAATAGTTCAGCCTTCTCCATGTTAGTATTGGCTTCGACACCGTTGTCAATTAGAGTGGGAATAGTTGATGATTTCTGCTGTTTGTTTAATTGTTTTGCTAGTTTGAACCATTGTTTTGCAGATATGTTATTTGAATTAATTTTCTTTATTATTTTACTGCAATATTCTGACTTTGTTTTGCGTATAAGTTTGGTTGTTTCATTTCGAATGTTTCTGAAATGTAACCAAGAATGATCTGTGTTTAATTGTTTTGCATATTTGTGGGCTCGTTTGCGTTTTCTTATCATTTTTTTTTATTTCAGTTGTTAACCAAGGGACATCATTAGGTCTGATAGATACAATTTTGTTTGGAATACTTGTTGAGGCAGCAGTTATAATTGAACTCGTGAAATTTTCGGCAACAGCATCTGAGTTTGGATCATCAAGGATTGTGTCCCAGTCGACCGAGCTAAGGTTGCGTCGGTATGAAGGATAGTCTCCCTGGTCATACAACCAGATTTTACGCTTGAAAATATTTTTTTTTAGTTTAGTAAATTTCAACACACAGACCACTGGGCAATGATATCGTGTAAGATCCGGAATAAATGGGTCTGAAACAAAACTAAAAAGAACATATTGAGGATTTTTGATAAACATGAGGTCAATAAGCGAACTAGAATGTTCTGTGAAATGAGTTGGTGTGTTTATAAGCTGTTCAGCATCGTAAGAGGAGATAAGTCGGCTCATTTTGTTGGAAGGTGAAGCGTTGATATTAATGTTAAAATCACCCGTAACTAGAATGTTGTCACACTGGGATTTAAAAGCTAAATCTAGGCTGTGTTCCATGATAAGCCACTGAGCATTGTTCGTGTTGGGTGGGCGGTAAATACCGCCAACTAACAGTTTACGCTGGTTAACATGGGCCTCAACCCATAGTGCCTCCAATCCCTCTAAAGATAGATCGGATCGTTGTGTTGAATGCATAGTGTCTCGAACATAAATTGCAATGCCACCACCAATTCGGTCCTTCCTATCATGTCTATACGGTAAGCTGAAATTGGGAATAGCCAACTCATCATTCTTAATTTTAGGATTTAACCATGTTTCAGTGAAAACTAAGATGTCATATGGTTGAGCCTCTATAGCTAAGATGTCTATTTTTGGCTTTATACTTTGAATGTTTAAGTGCATAATGCTTAAACCACTGTTCGTTAAGCTTGCATACGATTCAGACAAGGATTCATGACTGTCCGGCTCATGCGACGGACCAGGATTTGCCTCGACATCTTCCGATCTACAAATTTTCAACATATGATAGTAATCATACAGATATACAGGAATGTCCAGATGAAAGGCGTCGTAGTATTGAAGATAGTCCATTTCTATGGAGGATGAAAGTTAACATAGAATACATTTGAAGCCCTTAATAGATTAAGAGAGCACAAGGAGACGGAGACGAGTAGGTGCCGCAAGCTACCGGAAACGCTGTGTGAGACATAAATAACAACGATATTAAAGACTGAATACAAGAAAACCAAAAAGTATAACATAATTATCATTCGGATGTGGCTCGGTGGCCAGAGAGAACATACCTTGAAGTTTCTGTGAAAGTTTGTACAAACTAAGTTATTTACTTAATAAAGCACGAAATAGTATATCTTGCCTAAAACTATACAAGAAGCCTAAACAATAATACGAGATTGTTAATATGTTTAATATGATACGTGCAACATTAAAGGTGTGAGTTTCATCATATTAATATAAGACGAATTGAATTACCCATATTTACAAGTTATAGCCTCCTTTGGCAATACGACATAATATACAGAGAGTGTAATGCAAATTTCCTCCCCTGACTTTAAGACTGGATGCGCGAATATCATAGGATTAAGTAGTGTATTTTCCTTGTGTTTCTTATTAAATGATTGCTAGAACATATTTAATCTTAAGAAACAAATTACCGGAGAATAGCGATTCCGACTCGTCTTTTGTTATGGAAGACAAATACATAGATACTACCTCATGCATGTTATACATTTCTATAGATTTAACAAACAACAACAATTTCTATTCACCAGCTAACTTTGTTACCCCATTTCATATTGCGATTATATCTGAATATGGTTCTATTACAGAATAATATTTCAATTTGGAATATCTAGCTATATATGTTCTGTCTAAGTATAATATCAACACAATCAAATAATGAATACCATAAATACAAATGAGTGCAATATCAATTCATTCATAGTAATTAGATGTTCGTAGGTCAAGAACCAGAACATTGGGTAAGGTATTTTAAGTTTTATAATCAGTCGGATCAATAAAGCCCGTGATCTCCGAGGGTTTGTGACAGCAGATCCAACGTAAAGTCTGTTTCAATAACATTTACACTGCACAAAATAAAGTTACGTGGCACCAATAGTGAGCTTAAAGCTAGCCAGCTGATCAGACGATTCAATACGGTGCACAAAAAGGTTGTTGTCCTTCACAAGAATAACCCCGTCTGATGTCCAGGCGCTGAGGACATGTTTTGTTTTAACAAGTCGTCGAGATTCAAAGAAGATAAGGCTGCGATGGCGTGTCAAGTCTTCGTTTATAAAGACTCCTGAATGACCGGACGTCTTTAGTTTCGATTTGTTTGTTAGAAGTTTGGTACGTGATCTGTAAGTGGCCAACTTCACAATAATATCTCTTGGCCTGGAGTTGGAATCGTTTCCGTCCACAGGGGTGGGTTTATCCTTACCAAGGCGATGGCTTCTATCAATTTCCGAGATGGATACGTCGGCCCCTATGTCTTTAGCCATGGAAATCACCTTGAAATCTGTATTTTCACCTGGGTCTTCGGCAAAACCAGATATTCGCAAGCAGTTACGCCGGCTATACTGTTCGGCTCTATCTGCTTTAGCCTCCAGGGTCGCAACACGCGCTTTTAGTGCTTCATTCTATGACTGCAGTTCACCTATCTGAGCATGTAAACCAGACAGAACACCGTCGACGATGGAACTAACGAGGTTGCCTGGAATGTGTCTGCAAGTGTTTTACTGATTGTATCAAGGTCAGACTGTGAAAGAGATATATTACTTGCAGACTGAGAAGACACTTGCTCGTTTTCCCTACAGGAGTCATCATTTGAGGTTGATTCATCTATAGATGCCATACTGCAATCAGCCTTGTTTTTTTTCGCGTCAGAATTTTGCATTGGAGATGATAAATTTCTTTTCCTCTCAGTCTTGTTAGATTTTCCCATACTTGGAAAGAACGTATATAATGAGTCTCCACTTTTTTTTTGCAGTATACTTTTTATAATTTCCGCGCAGTGACCTCTTCAATAATGACAAATATAGTCTGTTTCAAACAAAATACAGTTTTCAGGTGAAATACAGGTATACGCGTCAATAACAATGAGCAAGCAATCAAGCGCGAGCAATCAAGCGCGTCGCTTCCGCGAAATTTAATTACTTTAGAAAAAGGCTCAAAAGAACATAGTATTCACCTTCAAGATCCAGTCAAACATAGTCCGATATAACACCTCACTACCAAACTGAGACTCGTACAATTACACAATTCACAGCATACACTTAATCACATTTAGAGTCCACCGAGAGTCCACCGAGCAAAAACACGTCTAACCCGCCATGCTTTCAGTAATTGAAAAAGCGTCAGTTAGTCATCGTTATCAGGTATAGGATTTCCGTTTCAGGTACAAAATACAAATTCAATAAGTTATTCAATAATCGTCAGAGTTGTGTACATGTACGTGCTTGGAATCTCTCATTTAAGCTACTCCAACTTATGTCAACTGTGGGTTTACAAACAACCGTCAGTAACAAGGATCGAATCATTAGAACACTATCTTAAAAGAAGTGTAAAAGTTCCTTCGTATCAGGTAAAGGCAGAAACACGTGCACAGTACATGTAAGCAGTAAGGTAAAATATTCCTTATAGGCTTGGTAAAATCAACATGAGTTCGTTAGACATCGATATTGTTCGTCTTTTCCGTGAACTCTACCGATGTTTTACAAGTCTTGACGGAGATCACAGAGCTTTTTACAGTGGACTCGCAATAACTTGTATCTCAAAAGGGACACATGCATTACTACGATTTATCGACATGTTCGAGTGATCGTTGGTCTTATGCTAAATATACTTATGAATTGTGAGCTTCGAATTTCATTTATACTTAAGTCACTATTATGAAAGCGAGCCAATAATAAAACCATACCAAAAGCACAGCCCAGCACAAATAATGATTATTTAAATTTGACGAAAGCTAGCCAATGATAAAACCATACTAAAAGCACAGCACACCACAAATTATGAATGTTCAAATGTGCCAGTGTTCGAATAAACGTGTTTATTGGCTCTCGCATACCAGTACGTATGCACAACTTTCTTCCAAATTTAAAGGCAACTGAACTGGCTGTTTTCCAACATAATTATTTTAGCCCTCTGGTCGCCAAGTTCCGAATGGCAAATTTAGCATTACGCGACTTAATGTCAAAATACATACCTTTTCTTCCCTACACTCGAATTTCAGAGCAGCCCACGGCATGTCAGCGTAATACTTGTCAAAGTCTTCCTGATTTTGGTCCCAGCTTACGAAGACAATTTCCAAGGACTCGCCCGCATCTTTAAATCTGTTGTAAAATTTAACTAAGGTGGGGGTAAACTGTTTACATGGTGGACACCAGTGGGCGGTGAAATATACACCTGGAAATATAAAAAAAAAAAAAAAAAACTTGAACGTATACAAAAAAAGTGTCAACTGGGCGATGTACACGATATTTGTTTCATGCACTGAAATCTGATACCGAGGTATTGACGTTGAATATTTCAATGTAGGGGAAGCAGATGATACACAGCAAGCCTTTCGATAATAATAGGTCCACGATTTGCTACATACTAATTCATGAGTGTGTCCTTGGAAACCTCGGTTTCGTTCTGAAAAATTTAACCCATAGGGTAGTGGTCACCTTACAGCCATACATCACTTTGGTTTCTTTGTACGGTGTTTTACGCCGTATTCAACAGTAATTCAGTTATAATACCGCGCTACCTGGGTAGTTAATCAAGGTGACGTTTTTGTTTATCCTGACACTGATGCATCCGTTCATCCCCGCAGTCATTATTATTATAGTGTCTGTGTGTGTTTGTTTTTAATTTCACATATGAGCCGTCCCGCGAGAAAACCAAAATCGTGCCCTCTGCGTTAAGTATCGACCTGGATCAGCATAAGCATGCCGCGCTGGCTAACCCGGACTGACACTTTTCGCATTTTGTGGATTTTATGTTTTCAGAAATCATTACTCTATGCCTACATTACGCAGATGCTAGAATGTTGGTTTTCTCTTGGAACGGCGCATAAGATTTGTGTATACAGTCCTGGTTTTCACAATATGTATACATGTGTAGTTTTTACCTCATAGCCAAGTATACATTTCCAGGCTAGTCTATACGTTAAACTTTGAAACTTTGAAAACCTGAGCGCCGAAAAGGGAAGTCATTACTACCAAGTATTTAGTTATAACCTGACCGTGGATCAAACCCTCAACTCCCGCTCCCAAGGCGGTCGTTCTAACCACGTGTCCTGTATCTAACAACCACCCAACGAATATACGTGTCAAAGTTTACATTTGAACGCACTGAAGGACTACTAAAATTGTTATAATGACTCCCACCTCCTTGGTACTGAGGACGCTGTATGGATCGCGTTACGGCTTGCTCGCTGTTGTCAGGGTAGCCGTGATATAACAACATAATTGTTCAAACGGCATAACACACACATAAGCAACATAAAACTACACCCCTATCTTTAACCATTGCCCTGATATCCAATCAATTTATACAAAATACAAAATAAATCAAAGTACTGAAAGTACTGTAATGTGGGAGATGTTGGCTCTAGAGTGTTTACAAGATTTTCCTTCAATTTGATCTATTGACATACTTTTTGACCAAACATGACCCATGTTAGAACTAGACCTAGATATCATCAAGAAAAACATTCTGATAAAGTTTCAACATGCTCAAACTAAAAATGCAGTATCCAGAGTGTTAACAAGATTTTCCTTTAATTTGGCCTAGTGACCTAGTTTTTAATCCGGCATGACCCATATTTAAACTTGACCTATTTATCATTTAGATATAATTCTGACCAAATTTCACGCTGCTGTAGCCAAAAAAGATGCTTCTACAGAGTTAAAAAGATTGTCCATCAATTTGGCCTCGTGACCTAGTTTCTTACCCAATGTGACCACTATTCGAACTTGCTCAAGCTGATAATAAGGCCTCTAGAGTGTTAACAAGATTTCCATTCAATTTGGCTTAGTGACCTAGTTTTTGACCCGGCTTGAACCATATTCGAACTTGGCTTAGATATCATATAGATAAACATTTTGACCAAATTTCAAGCTGCCTTAAAAAATGTGGCTTCTACAGTATTAACAAGATTTTCCTTCAAGTTGGTATAGTAACCTAGTTTCTGACCCAATATGACCCATATTCGAAGTTGACATAGATGTCTTTAAGACAAACATTCTGACAAAAGTTCAAACTGCTGAAGCAAAAATTGCGGCCTCTTGAGTGTTAACAAGCTTTTCATTCAATTTGACCTAATGACCTACTTTTTGACCCTTGTTTGAACTTGACCTACATATCACCCCAAGACGCACATTCTCATAAAGTTTCAACATGCTGACGTTGATAATAAGGCCTCCAAAGTATTAACAAGATTTGCATTCAATTTGACCTAGTGACCTAGTTTTTGACCCATATTCAAACTTGGTCTATATATCATTTAGATAAACATTTTGAACAATTTTTAAGCTGCCTTAGTAAAAAAAAATGCGGCTTCTACAGTGTTAACAAGATTTTCCTTCAATTTGGCCTAGTGACCTAGTTTCTGACCCAATATGACCCATATTCGAACTTGACCTAAAAATCATTAATACAAACATTCTGACAAAAGTTCAAACCGCTGAAGCAAAATTGCGGCCTCTAGAGTGTTAACAAGCATTCAATTTGACCTAGTGACCTACTTTTTGACCCGACATAACTCATGTTCGAACTTGACTCATCAATACAAACATTCTGATTTAGTCTCAACATACTCAAGTTGAAAATGTGGCCTTTAGAGTGTTAACAAGATTTTCCTTCAATTTGACCTACATGTAGTGACCTAGTTTTTTACCTCAAATGGCCCAAGATTTGATGGAGATGAATGTTCTGATAATCTTTCATGAAGATCCGAATGCAAAATGTAGCCTGTAGAGTGCTAACAAGGGAAAATGTTGATGATGCACGACAGTCGTATTTCCGTATTTTTCATTGCAGGGATTTTCTCAAAAGGTTTTTGAGCTACCCGCTTTCACGCTACTCGTTTTCCATATATTTAAAAGAAACATTTAAGGTCCTTATGTCTAACTTAAATTCCTAAATTATGTATACAACTTCATGGATTAAAACTTTACATTGTGTACGTTTACTTGGTATAATGTGCATACTGTTTAGTTTGTTGTGAAAAGTATTTAACTGATCCCTTGACAATCAAGAAAAAATGTCCATTTTGAAAAAAACAGAAGGCAGCACAAAACATTTACAAATTTACACTTTCTGAAAGCTGGGCATGACAATATACGGAGGTATTTAGCATAGCTGAATCCGCCGCATAAAAATCCAGTTTGAACAGTATTCTTGCCATAACTTAATTGAGTCCATTAGTCATTAGAAGTAAATCCATTAATAGCTGTCTAAACCCTTTTCAATATACAACACTTCTGCACAGACGACGTTGAAAATACCTAGCCAAAACTGTGAAAAATCTCTACAGATGACAATATAATGAACAGTGTGGCTAAAGCAAGCTTTATGAGCAAAGCTTTTTTGCCAACGTGTTTTCCATATGCCTCCGTATGTGAAAAGGAGTAAACTAGAAACAATATAAGGAGTTTAATATCAATCAATATTAATATCGAAGCAGGATCATGCACACGAGAACAGCGAATGGATTTGTCCTTACTTTGTATTATATATATGAAATATGCGCTCGATAATTTCAGCTAAAGGTGTATTTTTTATTCGAAGTGTTATTATTTAGTCCGTATAAATTAGTTTCACTTTTTTTTTTTTTTTTTTTTTTTTTTTTAAAGATTGTGGATGTTTTGAAATCGCTTTTAATATTGGAATGCTATCTTAGATAAAGTCCAATGTATGGAAAAAAGCTATGCCACGGAGAGAAGTATTTCCGTGCTACATGTATAAAACACATACACAACAGAAGTTAAGGGTAAGCTCAACTCGCGTTTTCTTTTCTCTATGCTCATTCAAGTTTCGATTTATTTGCTTTATCTTATCATTCGATTTTAATGGAAAAGCAGCCAATTGCTTGGGAAGATTGTTGTGTGGAGTACTGGTGTGAGAAAACCAGGAAATGCATGAGTAGGTGAACTGGCCGCCGTGATAAAACTGATAAATTGTTAAAAACGGCGTTAAACACCAATCAATCAATCAATCGATTTTAATGATACGCGTTCTCAAACGGCTCCAAGGTTTTTTGTACCGACAGGTAGCGGAATTGAAATATAGTCAATATACTGATCACGCTGCGTCAAGGTACATGAAAGACGAATGACTCATTACGCAGTGACTTGATCTGGGCAAGACAGGGCGAATATGCAGTTAAGTCGCAGTGGTGTATGTCGCCGTTACCAACTGTTCTATCGGGGCTCGACAGGTCGAATATCCAATTAAGTCGCAATGGTGTATATCGCCGTTACGGACTGATCTATCCGGGCTCGACAGGTCGAATATCCAATTAAGTCGCAATGGTGTATATTGCCGTTACTGACTGATCTATCGGGGTTCGACAGCATGATTATCCAGTTAAGTAGCAGTGATGTATGTCATCGTTACAGATTAATCTATCGGGGTTCGAAGAGGACGATTATCCAGTTAAGTGGCAGTGATGTATGTCGTCGTTACGGATTCATCTATCGGGGTTCGAAGAGGACGATTATCCAGTTAAGTAGAAGTGGTGTATGTCGTCGTTACGGACTGATCTATCGGGGTTCGACAGCATGATTATCCAGTTAAGTAGCAGTGATGTATGTCGTCGTTACAGATTCATCTATCGGGGTTCGAAGAGGACGATTATCCAGTTAAGTAGCAGTGATGTATGTCGTCGTTACAGATTCATCTATCGGGGTTCGAAGAGGACGATTATCCAGTTAAGTAGCAGTGATGTACGTCATCGTTACGGATTCATCTATCGGGGTTCGAAGAGGACGATTATCCAGTTAAGTAGCAGTAGTGTATGTCGTCGTTACGGACTGATCTATCGGGGTTCGACAGCATGAGTATCCAGTTAAGTAGCAGTGGTGTATGTCGCCATTACCGACTGATCTATCGGGGCTCGACAGGACGAATATACTGTTAAGTCGTAGTGGTGTATATCGCCGTTCGATCTTTAACACTCTCGGAGACTAATTGGCCCTGTTATATCAGTCCATCGAGTACACCACCTGATGATCATTACACTCTTGGAGAGTAATTGGCCTTGTTAGTTCTGTTGGTCGAATACTCCAGGAGTGGCTTAATGTTTCTCTCTTCTCGAGACAATGATATTGACAGGTAGTACGTACATTCACGAAGTGGCCAACTTGTCCTTTTCTGTCGGACTTTAACAAAGGTAGTAATTGTTACGACTGACTGGCTGGTGTCAGATGTCAGGATAAATGGACCATTAATACTAGAAAACGTCCAAATATAACAGAAAAAACGTTGAAAGTGGCGTTAAAATCAAACAATCGAATAACACTCTACCCATTTGTTCGGGTGCAGGATTTGTTTCCCAGACATTTATATAACTACGAAAACACGAATCATACTGCAATACGACTGTTATGAAATGATTGTGTGTGTAATAGCCGCATGCCGATTGTTTAACCCTTTCCATCTTACTCAAAATATGAAGCAGACGACTTGAAAACATCGACGCATAACAATGAAAAGCATCTGTCTTTGAATGCAATTATGATCATTTAGCCAAAACTAAACGTCAACATGTGGTTAAGGGGTTGATTTCATTTGTATAAATAGATTTGTTCATTTGTTACGTCATAGTAATCCTTCAACCAATAGCATCAGCACTTATTTTCGGAAAATATACTATTTCAAACAGTTTTTAACTGAATACGGTTATAACTATATAGCACACAGCGTTCACCAAGATCAAACTGC
>JASEVX010000004.1:25049808-25236705 GCA_031761405.1 Serripes groenlandicus
CACCACAATGAGCAGCCGTTATAAGAATGGCAAGGAGAGACCATCCATACAATGTCAGGGAGATGTCATTCAAAGATTTCATTGATTCCACTGGTCTATTGGAACAAAATAAAAATGATTAAGGTCACATCCGACAGTTCAAATGCTTTGAAATATCAGGCACATCACAATGGCCCAGTTTTCATAGTAGATCTTTTTAAGCGTCTTCGTTCAGACATCCCTGACACCTGTACAATGATATTACCCCAGTTGAGGGAAGATGCAATTCCAATAAGCAAGGAGAAGTTTGCAGAATTATTAAGCTTGTGCATCAAGCAGACGATTCCTGCTGTTCACCACCCCATTTTCCTCCTACTCACACACGACACTGTCAAAGCCCAGAGCAACTGCTGCAAATAAGAAAACTTAATGTGTGGTGATGTTTGAAACCCAGGAATTTGACTCATTGCTTGGTCAGAAATTATTTTTTCAAAGTCTTTTGAAATACATAGATAATATTATTATATAACAATTTGTACTGATAGCTACATATAAGATATCTGATATCAGATTTTGGTCTTAATTTGTGTAATGTTTCTTTGTATTTGTTCCCAAATGACTAAAACATTATTTCTGGCCAAACAATGAGTCAACAATGAATTCCTTTGATTTTTTAACCAATTGATCAATTAAAGAGATAGAGTTCATTGGACACTTGGTGTTTTACAGTGAAAGTTTGTGATGATATTTATTAAGGTTGAGCAACCCCCCCCCCCCCCCCCCCCCCCCCTTTGTGGAAACCCGCCAAATATTAAGATATTGGCTAATATCGGCAAATTTCGTTATGATTCCGATGACAGTCGGTCATTTTTAAAATGGATTTTTGGACATTAATGGAAATGACACACAGGAAATCACGAAATTGTCCAATATTGGCCCTTATCTGGAAATAGAGCAAAACAAAATGATAAGCTGCAACTTAGTATAATCTTTAAAAAATTCACATAAAATGAAATTTGTTTTAAAAGTTAATGATAGTATTACAAAGTGCGCTTAGCTTTGACAAAATCATGTTAATAATAATTCAACTTGACAAAGTTTTGTGAAAAGAACTGTCTTTAAATTAAATTTTAAGTCATGCATTTTTTTTGCGCAAAAGCTATAAATGTTTCATTCGATCTACAGAATGAACTATATATTGTTGTGCAAATTTTATATACTGGAGTGATGCTATGACTTTTGCTTCATTGTTTCATGGCTTTCTTTACCTACACTAGGTCAATTATAACAGTTGTCCAGTATCTTATAGTTTTAAAATATATTTATCATATTATTATATTTAATAATGGCAAAAAGGAATCTGCTACAGTTTTGCATGAAATTATTATCTGGAATTCAAATTATATGAGGTGGAATACTGTCGTAAGTCAAGTTACGACAGTGTTGCATAAATATATTTTATGATGAAACTTGACTTTTGAGGTGGAATACTGTAGTAAGTCAAGTTACGACAGTTTTGCATAAACATATTTTATGATGAAACCTGACTTTTGAGGTGGAAGACTGTAGTAAGTCAGTTTTTTATCAAAATCATCTTTTTTTTATGATAAATGTTTAGAAATAATATCATTATTGCTTTAAAACTAACATATAGTAAAACATTTTAATGTTCAAATAGTTCAAATATTTAAAATATGTCCAACAAAATTAAATTAGGCAAGTGTTTTCCTTCTCCTGAACAATTTTGAAATAACGACAGTTTTGCGTTGAGCCCTCGATATGTATACATATTACGTAGCCAAGGTTGGTGTATAAGGGAAAGATTATACCACCTTGCTACATTTTTTTGTTTAAATACGTCCTTCAGAATTCTTGCTGTGCTCATCGTCACCAAGATGCCATTACACCAGACTTTGCTCAATATGTAGAATTCAGCTTTACCCGCAATAATTATATTCGTTCTCATTAGTATAGTGTTTGTGTTATATATGATTATCATTTGTTTCGAGAGAGATAGGTTCGAATGCTAAATTTCTTCTTAAAGGTATGAAGCGTTGAAGTTATCTTCTGGCCTCACGGATTTCGCTCCATTCCACTGGCGTATTGTCATATTTATGGTAGTGATAAGGATCGTTGTTCTGCTCTGTGCGTTTAAAAGTATTAAATCTATTGAAAAGGTAGGCAGTGTAGCACGGAATATTTATTTTCGCACCTAGTATATACAATTTAGACCGCATCGTGCGAAAAACCGTCCTTCGTAAATGTTGGCTGAAGTAGTATTTTCGATAAAGTAGCATACTATCAACCCTTTACCACATACACTAAATCTGCAGCAGACGACTAGGCAAAAGCACATAAGCAAAAACATAGAAAATCCACATGAATTGTGGTACAATTACCGAAAAGAGTTGAAAACATTGTGGCAAAAGAAGAAATTGCTCGTTTTCAAAAGTCGTCTTCTGCAGAGGTGTCAGAAAGCGTCTATATGAGGGAAAGGGTTAAAGATGCTGAACTCTATAGATGAAAACCAATATGTTGAAATGTTGAAACTTCTGAAAATATTCAAAACTATGTTGGCAGTAAATGTTGAAAAGCAATCAATTGGAAGTCATGAACATGTACTCAATTTGGCTTACTGGGTATGTATAACCCAGTAAAAATGAAGGAAACACGATCAATAATTAGATGTTTATTGTATGGGAATACAACTTCCTTTTAAACAGTTTAAATGTTTGTCTCTGGAGTTCAGCACCTCCAGAATCAATTATGGGTCATAACAGTTCTCGGTAAGGATCAATACTGTGTATACGAATATGTGGTGAACATGACGGATCCTGCTCTGACTCGCTTATCCGAATCTTTTATGTACACTAAAACCGTGTGATATGGCATAAAACCGTGTTCAACTGATACGAAGCATAAATTGATTGATTGACTGTTTGGTGTATTATGCCGCTTTCAACAGTGTTTCACTTATATCATGGCGTTTCCTGGGTGAGTTACCAATACTACTGGTCCATTTATCTTGACCCCGGCCAGTCAGTCGAAATGCTTACCCCGGAACCCCGAGCGCCAAGGAGGGCAGCAATTCTTACCATTTTTAAAGTATTTGGTATGACCCGGCTGGGGATCGAACCCACGACCTCCCGCACCCGAGGCGGACGCTCTGTAGCATAAATTACATCGTTAGATACTATTTAACTTATAATTTGACAAATCTGAAAGAAAAAACACCAACATATAAGTTATAGATTTAAATTGTATGACAAGCCGTTTAACTATTTATCTGTTTTAAAGATATCTCTCTAACTTAAACAGATAAATCTCTTTTTCTGACAGATAAATCTCTTTTTCTGACAGATAAATCTCTTTTTCTGACAGATAAATCTCTTTTTCTGACAGATAAATCTCTTTTTCTGAAAGATAAATCTCTTTTTCTGACAGATAAATCTCGTTTTCTGACAGATAAATCTCTTTTCCTGACAGATAAATCTCTATTTCTGAAAGATATATAAACCTAAGTAGATATATCTTTAACTTAGTGAGATATCTCTCTAATCATGTTAGAGATATATCACGACTACATATAGAAAGATATATATAGCTTAAAGATATATATCTATAGCTTAAAGACATATCTCTATAGATTAAAGAGATATATATAATATTCATAGAGAGATATATCTCCAAGTTAGAGAGATGTCCTTTAGTATATGTTGGTTTATGTGAAATGTTTACTCCCCTTAGTCAGCTGTCGACCAACCAGACGTGATCATTATATTCTTTCGGCGCAGACGTTTGAAAATCGTAGGCAAATATCGTCTTTCGAAGAATGTCTGACACGTTTCTAATACTAGGAAGCGGTCATTACACTCGAATCCGATTCAATGGGAGATAGCTCTCTAAGTTAAAGAGTTGTCTCAATAATTTAGATAGATTTCTTGTTAACAAACTATGCCAGAGAGATATCGTGTTAACATATTATGTTAGAGAGATATCTCTAGAAGAAACCGAAATATTTCTCAAATGATGCAAGCTATCTTCAATTTAGAGATCTTTACTCCGCCGAATGGTTAGCGTCGGAGAATTGGAACCGAATGTCCAATGTGCTCGATCCCCAGTCGCGGCGCAACTGTTATGGTGAGTTTCTCTTTGGCAAGTCACATTTCATAGCCTAGTTGACTGCGATTTATTTAATTATTGATTTCCAGGTGATGTACGTCACAACATTCGTACCAGTATTGATATCGTGCGCCGTGTTTATCCGATCTCTCACATTACCGGGGGCCGCGGCAGGATTACGACGATTTTACTATCCGCAATTCGATAAACTGGCGTACCCAAGAGTAAGAAAAGGCTATTAAACGATTATGAAAATATTTTATATAAGATAAAAGGCAAATTCGTCCAACATACCATTATATATTGTATATAACATAATTCTTTCGCTGCCAGGTCATCAAAGGCTTTTGCAAACTGTGCATATTCAGATGAGACGGCTCGTCCTGAAGTTAATCTGCTTTGTTTCCCTCTTAGATATTAAACGTTACTAATTTTCCTGTTGGTTGAAAAATGGAGTTGTCCAATTTTCAACATGGATGAGTCGACTTTGTGTAATTCAGCAGTGTAAGAGTTAACACAGTCTGATAGCAGACTTCTGGTCAAAGGGAGGTAACAAGTGTTTGTACCTTAACCCTTTCTCACCTGCATAGCCGCATTTTGACGCATCTACAGCAGACGACTTTTGTTAACATTTTGGCAAAAGGCGAAATAATGACCAATTTCCCCCTTTGCAACAATGTTTTCAAATATATTCAATATTTATATTTTTATTCATATATATTTTCCGTATATCCGCCTGTATGTTTTCAGAGTCGTCTGCTGCAGGATTGTTGTATGTGGGTTAATATTAGACCCGTGTGTGTGGGGGGGGGGGGGGGGGGGGGAGAGAAACCCATAAACTAGTTTTTTCTCTTCAATACCTCTCTCATCACTCAACCAAACCGTATGAGTACCCACACCATTGGGTTGAAATGTAAAACAAATATCTTAGTATTTGATATATACGGTTATCTTGCAGGTATGGATAGAAGCGTTTCTTATGTCATTTTATTCCTTGAGCTTTGGTTGGGGCGGCTTATTAACATTAGGCTCTCATGCAAAGTTTAGAGAAAACTGTATCAGGTAAGTTTTATCGTCACCCATCTTCTTTAAAATGTATGTCACCGTTATAATGTCTTATACAATGAGCCGTGAGCCATAATGCCATAACGACATTTTGATTGATGTGTTTAACAGTTGGCCTAAATTAAATATCACGGACATTCTGTTTTGAGCAAAAAGCTAAGTCATAGTTATCTAGAAATAAATGATTATAATGCATTCACAACTCGTATACATATAAAAAAAGACATAGATCTGTATTGTCTCATGTGTTCCTTATTTATATGTTTATCAAACATATGGGTTAACTTTGGGTTCTATTTTCAAACAGAAATTCGATCATTGTTCCAGTAGTGGACGGTGTCGTTGGTGTCGTGACGTCATCGGTTTGTTTCTCTGTGTTGGGAAACATGGCGCATGCGTACAACGTCGCTATTGACGAC
The DNA here is from genome assembly GCA_031761405.1 of Serripes groenlandicus. Lineage (NCBI taxonomy): Eukaryota > Metazoa > Mollusca > Bivalvia > Cardiida > Cardiidae > Serripes > Serripes groenlandicus. The sequence goes on from JASEVX010000004.1 coordinate 25,055,394, forward strand.
GTGATAAATGCAGGCAAGACTCATTTCGTATTCGGCACATTAATATATATCTTTGACGCAACTTACCGTATGTGTAACTATACCGGAAGTGTGATAGTTATGACATTCGCGTTGGTTGTTGGATGTCAATGGGTCAATGGTTCGAATGCCAATGTGGTAGTTTGACTCTTTTCCGATATAACTTGTTGGTGAGACACCAGCAAGTGGCTTGCTGTTACAACATGCCCACCCGGTGTCTAGCAAAAAGCATAGCCTTAGGATTAGAGAAATAAATGACTGGCCCTTTAAGCAGGGATAACACAATGATAAACGAACACTTTCAATTGCACATTTGCAGTTGCATAATTCATCAACAATGGACGTTCAAAGAGAAACCAGGACATCATCTCGAACTATTAGAACAAGTTAGGATACACCTGTATAAACTCAGAGTAACCCCGGTTAGGAGATTAAACATACCACAAAGTTATACTAGAATCGTGATCACTTAATTCCGTAAGCACTGTTGTTTACTTGATAACAGATGTAATTTTTAGAACACAAACGACATTAATCCTAAATAATCTAATTCAACGTAGAGTAATGTGAAAAATGATTTTGTTCTTGGGGGCGGTGTGGCCTTATTGTCGCGAATTAAAAGGCTCATCATAAGCGGCCTAGAAAAAGTTTGTTATCAATGTAGATCCAGGTCAGCTTGCACATCCGCACTTATTGATAAGGCTCTGCATCGTTGACAATTTGGATCACTTGAATTGATACTCACACAGATGTTACACCTGTCATCAATACGGTAAGGTTGGTTTTCCTGTAGCACTGCTCACCTGTGTAGAGTTTGAAGCCGGTTTTTGTTTAAGTATGTTTTCCATTGCAGGAATGTCTCTGGGTGTTGTGTCCTACGTAACGGCGTTATCAGCGTTTTCCGTACCACAGCTATGGAACTTTTTATTTTTACTGTCGGTTTTACTTGTTGGTCTGGATTCACAAGTAAATCTTTTTATTATTCGTGTTCTTTTACAATCGTTCTTTCATCAAACATGATTCCATGATATTGGTAGTTATTACCGAATCTTACAGTATCGGCCTTTCAAACTATCATTATTGCATAATTGGATTTAAGAGGTATTTACTGTGTAATAATTTCACCAAATGCCAAAATGCGAGTATGTATATATTAACAAAACAAAATATTGATTCAGAATTAGCAATTATTACTTTTGGTTCATCCATACATTTTAGAATAAAAGCACTGAAAGTACTCTCAGTTATTCGAGTGAATAAAATAGCCGCATGTCCGCGAGCTTTTGATAAATATACGAATTTCAAAAATAATATAAACTGCTTTTGATAGAATCACTTGTTTTGTCAGGGAAAAGCAAGCTTTAATCCGTCACCTTAATCAGTAATTAATTAATTAATTAATTGATTGTCGAAATAAGGTAGCTGCATGCATTAAGTACAATCGACTTACATTTTGTATACGGTCGAAAATTGCCAGTCAAATAATGTTCTCCCTTGATCATTGATAATCACCACAATGCAGTTAGGATTCCCCTTTCCCGAACGGAAACAAACCTTAGAACAACACGTTGTGTAAGTTAAAGAATACCAAGGTGCATATGCTTTTGTAATGTTATGACGAAAACTTAACAAATTACATAGGGAATTTCGATTATAAGAAAACTGAGTAAACCCTGCTGGCGTTTCATGGTGTGACATGCATTTATATTTTCAGATAGTGCCTTTAGAAATGTCAATACAAGTTATCGGAGAGATGTTTCCAGGCTTATATCCAAAATACCGATTACACACCCTCATTATTTTATCTGTGGGACTTTTCGTGCTGGCACTACCGACTTGTACAGGTGTAAGTAAATAACTTCTTTCAGGCATTTTGATAAATATTCACTTATCTTTGTTCTAAACTTTTTCTTGATGGTTTCATTCGGTCGTCTATTTTACACGATACTTACTGTTTGCGTTGAAAGACAGGAGGACATGCCAAACCTAAATTTGAATACATGACGTGGTTTGAGAGTTGGTATGAAGACTATATCATATTTTATGTTCGCATGGACCAACGGGTAGACTCACATCTGTATCACTTCCTTGGGGTTATTCAGATGTGCATAACAGGTAAGTGTGTAGGTGGTTGTAAGCCGCAGCACAAGTTAAATTGCAGCTTTTAAACTGGCACATCCCGAGTGTTCTGTTTAGGTAAATCTGATTACACACAGGTATACATAGTGTTGCTAAGGCATTCTTGCATAATGCTGAGGCTACACTAAAATGTAGATGACGTGTATATCGACAGGGAATAATCGACAGAACAGGTAACGATATTGAAATCAACCCTGTTTCGTCTGGTGTGAATTTATGCTGTCTTTTCAATGTTTAGGCGGGGGCGTACATATTTCTATGGGTGGATTGGTACGTTGGAGTTTGGGTCGGAACGATAGTTAGCTTTTTGGAATTGTTAGCTGTAGCTTGGATTTACGGTAGGTACATGCACACACCTAACTCTTTATGAACATTCGTCATTATCATGTTATGCACGATAGCTTACAACATTAACATACATTGTTATCCTTCATAAGCTTATAAATGTATGTAATCTAGTATTGGGCTGCGTCGGTACTTGTTTACTAGTTAGTGTACTAGTATGTGTGTCCTTCCAAACGCCCACCATTTATTTTTTAAGGTGACTGCATAACGGTTTCCAGATCCAAATAAAATGACATTGTCATGATAAATTAAACGGCGCCCTGCGAAAATCTGCGACCAAAGAGAACTAGAATATCAGGATCAATATTTCATGGAGGCACCTTTTGATCCGGAATTTCTCTGATCGTAATTTCCAGAAGGTCGACACACGCATGCCTATATTCTTTTGTGTTCATATTTGTTTATATTTGTTTATATTCGTTTATATTTGTTTATATTTTTGTTTTTAGGGATTGACCGTTTCTGTGTGGACGTATCTCTCATGATTGGACGACCAGTACCAGCATTTCACAGACTTACGATCTCTTTTGTATCACCGTGCATCGTCCTTGTAGGTTTATGATTTGAGAAACGTCACAATAAAACCTACTTTACAAGCTTTACAAGCGATAATGGCAATACTGATTTAAATACCATATGAATTAGTTGGTATACGATCCTTCTCATACTCCAGGGACTTGCAAGATTTGATTTGCGAACGAGGGAGATCTTGATAAATCTGCAAGGAGGCGCCTTTTGATATTGATTTTCCACCGGGTGTTAAGTCTGCATGACGTGGCTCATACTTATGCTCTATAGCGTTCTTACACTCGTTACCAGACTACCGTAATGTGTATCTCTAACAATCATGTTCAAACCGAGTATATTGGCTTGAACCTGAGTTTGATTGACAGCTGTCTTCATCTTCTGTGACCATGAAATCCAAATGTATTGATTTCAAATCAGTTCTTTGAAATACTATCTAACAAGTTATTTCGTGCGTTTAAAATCTGTGTAAAGGGAAGGATATCGTGCAAAATGATGTATCGTCGTTTATGATCGAAATCTGTTAAAATGCATTTAAACCCATCTAACCTTTGTATCTACACTAGTTGCAAATTACGATTATTTTTCCAAGAATTTGTTCTGCCCGGGAAAATAATCGCAACATCACTGACAATTACCGCAACGAAAAAATATTCCGAAATGTCGATAATGTCGAATGTCAATGTACTTTCGTTTTTGGTCCAGGTTGTTGTCCTTTTGGCGAATTGGCGAATATTTCAAAGGAATTAACATATGTAGGGAGAACAAATTCACGTTATTTTGGTATAGTTCGATAGAGAAAAGCATTATTGATCGATTTCGTACTTCAAATGCATATATTTGTTCGAATACTTTGAATAAAATGAGTTGAAGCGAGGCGACCCAGAAAACTGTGTCCACCCTTGTTAATATCTATGCATAGAGTAGGTCATATCTATTTTTAGAGGAGCAAGTCCCTGTGGTACAGGTATAGAATATCTATTCTGGTTGTTTATATATTTAGTAGGTTTTGTTGTTGTTCCACCAGACAGTGGTACAGGTATACATGTGGGTTTTCTGTTTCAGGAGTCACAACTCTATATCTCTTTCCCCATGAGACGGAATTTGTCGGCCCGGATTAGCCTGCGCGGACTGCGCAGGCTGATCTCGGTCGATACATTACGTAGAGTCCATAATGTTGGTTTTCTCGATCTAAATATTTAAATTAAATATTTGAACCTAGAATTAATACATTCTCAAATATAGTATCAACTATTGGATCGGATTCTGCTTTAATCAATCGTTATCATATATTTTCAGATGGTATTTCTGACAAGCATCATTGAATATGTACCTCCATCGTATGGTTCTTATGTTTATCCGAGTTGGGCTAGAGTGCTGGGTTGGCTGGCCGTCGCAGCTCTGATGACACCACTCGTGTTAAAAGCTGTGATTATGCTAAGGAAATCAACCGGTAATCTACGACAGGTATTTAAACGGGTAGTATGATGTCTTCTCTTTTCTCTCTACAGGCAACACAATAGGGTTTTCTTGCGGCTGGTTTCATTTCTCACGAGCTTAACCGCTATAACTAAGTGAATTACGACGAGAGCTGTTTATTTAGGGGCCGTGAGTTCGATTTGTCATTAGAAGAATGCGCTGTGGAATACTGCACTGCCTTCCGTAGATATAACACCGAAGTATAATAGTTAAAACCGATCAAATTTCGCACGCATGTAATTGGTTTTCGTGCATAATGTTAAAATTAACGCACCCCTGGTCCATGGAAGAAATTCTTACTGAAATACTGATGGAAACAGTGGTAAAATCGATTTAAATTGCTTCCCTCAAGTTTTCACTTCTATAAATATAAAATCACAAGACATGGATTTAAAGAAAAGAAAGGCGTGCAATAATTTGCTTGACGATTCACTTAAAACAAATAATTCAACCAATAACAAAATGCTTCAACGTAGTAAACTAGACTTTGGGAGAATTGCTACTACGGTAACTCAAGATCCGTCTACACATTAACACTGTCTGGTAATTAATATTTTCGAGCCTTTCCCTAAAATGCGCTATTTAGTCCATTGACTTGGTTGCGGACAGTGCAGAACCTGATCAAACTCAATGGGTAGGAAAGCCTATATGTTTCTTCGCCGGTCTAAAAACTACAAATTTCTGATCAGACTTTCGATACTTTACCCCACGATTGCTTAATGGTCCGAATAACTTGGTTGCGAAACATGCAGAACCTGATCAGCGGCTAACATTTACCTTTATTTCGCTGGTCTCAAGGTTCCGGATGCATGTCACTGTATGCCGAGGCTCCACTGGTGTATTAAATGTCCTCTTCGTCATTTAAAAAAAGATTCTGATTGTCGGTATGTTTTCTTTTTAGAGAACAAGTAAATGTATGGCACACAACCACGAATGGCGTCCGAAGGAACAGAATGTAAGAGTCCAGTTTGATCGACAACAGTCGTTGCTTAGGAAACGGACAGTGAGAGAATTGCTCCATTTTACTGTTTTCGGGCGCTACAGCAAGACTTCCGACTTAAACGTCACCGAGAGAGAATTGGATGTTTTGGTCGATTAACGAACTGTGTCTGAGACTGAGCAATTGCATATGCTTTAAAGAAATTATAGATACTTAATAAATATAATTATCAAACATACACCCTTAATCACAAATTAATAAAATACAATGTAAATCAATGTGAGCATTATTTGCGGTCAAATTGTATGGATATTGACCGGTATCTACCAACAAATGTTCTGCCATTATTTTCCTCCTTTGTATACAAGCGAACCATTAAGAAAACCAACATTAGGGAAATATTACACGAGTGGATAAATAATGTCCCTGCGCCATCCTGCTAAAGGCTACAACTTTAAACAGTTCCTTTTACAACTCTTGACTCTTTGGCGAACAGTGCAGATCCTGTTTAAGCTGCGCGGGTGCGTATGTTGATCTGGATATATACTTGTCGCAAATAACCTAAGGTTGGTTTTCCGAGATCATTGGTTATATTCACTTTATGATATGTGTCCATATGAAAAGGTTATATACTACATGATCAGTCAAACATAACGTATACAGATTTTAGTCGCAGTGATCTATGACCTACCAGCTTGTATCTCAACATAATATGTTTTTGTTTGTAAGTTGTTTTACGCATTATTTAACATATTGTGTGTTATACCACGGCGTTTTCTGGGTTAGATACCAGTACTATTGGTCCATCTATCCTTACAGCAGCGAGTCAATCCTAGTGATACATGTATCCGCACAGTCCAAGGTACAAAGGAATCTATTTTTATTGTATTTGGTATGAATCGGTCGCGGATCGAACCATGAACCTCCCACACAAGAGGCGGACCTTCTAGTTCGAACCCTAGCTCGGCAAATGTTCATTCCGACGTTTGGCAAAGGTCAATGTGACAAGCGTCATTCGCCTTCCACCAATGGGCTATCAGTCTATGTGGAAAACCAGCATGTTGCTTTGAAAGTATGTTGTGTGGGGTACTTTTGCGTGAAATTCAGGAAACATATGATCAGACAAATTTACCACCGTGATATGCCTTACTTTTTGTGTAAAACAACGTTAGACCCCAATTAAACAATAAATCTACTACACTTGCTCCTCTAAAAATAGACATGACCCTTTCTATGCATGTATATTAACAAGGGTGGACACAGTTTTCTGCGTCCCCTCGCTTTAACTCATATTTGTCAAAGTATTCGAACAAATATATGAATTTGAAGTACGGAATCAATCAATAATGCTTTTCTCTATCGAACTATACCAAAATAACGTGAAGTTGTTCTCTTTACGTATGTTTATTCCTTTGAAATATTCGGGAATTCGCCAAAAAGACAACAACCTCGACCAAAAACAACAACCTCGACCAACATTTTGGAATGGTTCGGTTATTTTCGATGCAGTTATTGTCAGTGATATTGCGATTATTTCCCCAGCAATGTAAAAAAGACCGTTAAAATAATCTTCGGAATGGTTTGGATTTTTTCGCTCCGGTAATTGTCCGTGAAATTTCGATTATGTTCTGTCCAACGGTCGTACCATTTAAAAAGTGGATGAATTTAGAATAAAGAAGAAATACGATATTTGGATGAATTGAGAATAAAGAAGAAATACGATATTTGGATGAATTGAGAATAAAGAAGAAATACGATATTTGGATGAATTGAGAATAAAGAAGAAATACGTGATTTATGACCAGTTCGACAGACATGAAGTAATTAGGTAGGTACTGCAACGGTTTTTATCGAAAAACAGAATTTGAGTTTGCTGAGTCGATTGCTTTTATGTGATGTCAAATAACCTCTGCACAAGTATTCACCTGTTTTCTGTTACCAATACCACGATCGAAAGTGTCATTCGAATTCTCCATTAGCTCAGTCAGTAGCCACGCGGGCTGTCAATCTTATCGTTGTGAGTTCGAACAGCTGCTCAGCCAACATTCTTTCCGACGTTTGACAAATTCAATACGAATTTTATTTGAAGTAGGGCAAACTGTGTATACACACCAGCGACACAATATCAACACTCGTTATTGATAAACTGTTTAATTCTACATGAATTTTACATCAATTGCTAATCAAGCTTTCAGATTATATTAATCAGGCTCGATCACTGTTTCATGGAGACTTATCAAGTGAGACTGCTCGTATACGCAGTCTTACCTGAGTGTTCAAAGTGCGCATTTGCTTAAAGATCTACACTCGCTTGACCCGCATAATATATACGATAACATTTGAACAGGGTCTTTGTATGTTATTCAGTCCTCACACCATTTCGAGAAAAACTAGCCGATGTGACACTGGTAAAAGTGCGTTATACACGAAGTGAGTCTCTGATCCGTGTTTCGCGACATCCTTCTGCAACGTATTGTAATGGCCCATCCACTCAGTAACGATCCTGAGCATCAACTTTGTATGACCAGGTTGCTCTGATCCTTATCGGCGTCAATGGTGAAAACCTTGAGTAATTAATGTGACAGAATCCTGATATTAAGTTTTGACCTACATCGTTTACAGCACGAAAAGACCCATCTTGACTTGTATGTGTTTATTATAGATATATGTTAACATCAACTTGCACGTACATAATGTCCTATCGAAATGTACACTGGGCTTCGGTGGTGTTGTCGTAGAGCATTCGCGGGTACGAGGGGTCGCGGGTTCGATCCTTAGCCGGGTCATATCAAAGACTCAAACAATGGTAGCATCGGCTTTCCCACCTAGGCGCTCAAGATTGTAGGTTAGCTTTACGACTCCCTCACTTTCGGCGAGGTAAATAACTTGCTTTTCCGGGTGTGTTTACCCTCGCCAATTGGTGAGCACATAGCTTGTTTTTCTGGGTTTGTTTGCCCCTTTTCTCTGCTATACAGCCATTTGGCGATCACAGACCTTCATTTTTCGGTGATCGTTTGACACACTATCGAGCGCAGGGGCATGTAGTAGGACAATGTACATGGTCTACGGTCAGTTATACTTTCTACACTATTATATCATGATACAAAATTACTTTATATTTTGTTTAATCTACACGTGTATTCGTTGAATTGAACCCCCCTCCCAAACCCCCCCCCCCCCCCCCCCCCCCCCCCCCCCCCAAATGTGGCCTAGTGATCTAGTTTTCAATCCTATATGATCAATTACTGAACCTTCAAATTTATCGTCTGACAAACCCTTTTGATGATAAGATGAACAGTTAGAATGTGTTCATATGGTTTTTCCACAGTTAGACATAGTGACATAGTTTTTTATCCCACGTAACTTAGATTTGATGAAGATGAAAGTTCTGATGTGTTGGTTAACATCTCCATATAATTTTGGTAAAAAACACATACTCATGCCTTACATATTATTCCAGACTAACGGACGGAAAGACAGATGGACAAAGTCAAACAAATTCTTCCTCGGCGAGGTATAATAAACTATATGAGCATGTCAATGGGAACAGATACAAGTTCGCATTTCTGTACAACGTAAGATCAGCTTGATCATATGCTAGGCTACGTCTTAACATAGCATTCAAATCAGGGTTTGTTCGACTGATTATTCGGTAGTTTTAATTTCACTTTGTAACATGTACAATAGACCACAAAAAGAAGACAACGAACAGACATAGGATAGTGAATTTTATAAAGGCGTTTACTAGACTGCTTAGTATGTTCACGTTGACCTAACATATTGAATGGTTAATGGTGTGCTGTCATATAATAAGACATTAGTAATGTTTATTATTTTAAATATCGTATGAAATTGCAAAATCTGAGACACAATGTATTAATCGACTAACACATCCAATTCCTTTTCGGTGACGTTCAGGTCGGAGTTCTTGCTGTAGCGCCCAAACACCGTAAAATGCAGCAGTTCTTTCTTTGTTCGGTTTCTAAGGCGCGTCTGTTGACGATCAAATTGGACTCTGGCCTCGTTTTCCTTCGGACCCCAGTCATGTGTGTTTGTCGTACATTTCTTTATTCTCTACAAAAAAAATAAAAGAAAAAAAGAAATCGTACACAAAATCAGGATTTCTTTTTGCCTACAGAAACTATAAATTACATTCAATATCAGCCACGTCATACCTAAGCCGATCGTTGAGATTTTGACTACAACGAATACCTGAACAGTATCCTACATCAGGGGACTAGATAAGGAGGAGTAAACAACTTTGTTCTCCTACAATAGCACTCATATCTGCCATTCCACGAGAATAACAGCATTATGGACTCTGCGTAATGTATCGATCCAGAACAGCCTGCGCACTCCAAACATTCTAGTCTGGGATGACACATTCCGTCTCAGGGGGGGTAGATGTATAGAGAAATGATTCCTAAAGCAGAAAATCCACAGGCGGCGAAAAGTATCTCTCCGGGATAGCCTGCACGTTATGCTTAGACTGATCCGGGTTGATACTGCAGAGTCCACAATGTTGGTTTTCTCGCGGAACGGCTCATGATATAACATTAAACCATATCTGTGTGTACATATTACTGTTTGTACATATTAAGACGATTCTTCTGGGTACACACAACTTAGGTTTAAGTATCGAATATGATTTTAGAACATTTAGAAAATTATTCCGTTACCTGTCGTAGGTTACCGGTTGATTTCGTCAGAAGAATCACAGCTTTGATCACGAGTGGCGTCATCAGCACCGCAACAGTCAGCCACCCCAGCAGTCTAGCCATATCAGGATAAACATAAGTACCATACGATGGGGGCACATATTTAATGATGCTTGTCAGAAATACCATCTGGAAGGATATGATACGAATTCTGTAAAGCAGTCACAGTACACTCCATAAAAAATACTTCAACTATCTAATCTTGCCTAGACCAGCTTTGAACAGGCAAGCACAGAGCTATTGAGGTTCAACTTCATTAAATAAAAACGTTTTCATGTTGTTGTAAACAAAACAGGCGAATACTGTTTACAGCCTTTAAACACAACTATCGGATTCACGCATGTATAAATGCACACCAATCGTACGGCACACATTAAAACATACTAATAGTATAAATATACATGCTTGCATTATTAAAACATGAAAATAAACAGTGGGGCCATTCAGGCTTGAAATGTCTTTTTTATCATTACAAAATGGGAAGAAGAACTTGAGCACTATCACTTAAAAATGTTTAATACTATATGCATGTGCTTTATTCTTGAGATAATACGTATGCTAATCTAGTAATTATCGAATTGTATTAAAATAATGATTGACTTCACATGTATTAGAACATGAATATTAGCAGGAATGTATGGCGATTGTTCTTACAAACTGAGTGATCAGCGAGTGCTAGTCCGATATCACGATATGTTAAGACTATCCGAATACGGCTCAGGTGATGAAAAAATGCAAAATATTTACGAAAGTCATGGACTTCTATTATTAACTGTTGCAATCGACCCTCATCTAATATACGTATGTACATGTATACTGCTTTATAGAAACTCAATGAGAACATAATACACATACGATTACGATGCTTGGTGATACAAAAGAAATCGTCAACCTGTAAAATGCTGGTACTGGTCGTCCAATCATGAGAGACACGTCCAAAAAGAAACGGTCAATACCTGAAAAGAAAACCAATCCGACAGATGCTTCTTCATTAAGTATTTAAAGGTAAATTAGCCATACGTCCGTAATATGTCGAATCTGAACAAACTGATAATATACTTATCTCCTGAAGCTTTCAATTGACTTCTAGCCAGCAGTTGCTGACAAAAAGCCAGGTCCCGAACAGTCGCCAGTCCGGACCGACACATCTGACAGCGCTACGACTCTATGCTTCCCCGCACAGGATTTGCCATGGTCTATTCGTGAATATACTATTTTAAAACCAGGTATAATGGTACAATTTATTCAAATATGGTATATGAATATGCTGATAATTATACTACAAGTAGTATGTCATATTCTCCCAAGCACATTAAAACCAGAATATCCCATACCCAGTTTACACGTGTCTGTGCATTCGAGTAGCCTTTGACTTTAGGGTTCATATCCCGGTCCTGGAAATTGCAATTTATGATGTGCTGTAAAGTGTCACAAGCTGAACAAGAGGTTAAATAATGGTAACTTGCTTGGAATAGGCCTTGCATGTGTCGGTATAATACACCAATAACGTAAAATAACCAATGGGTTCACTTAGAAGCCTTGTATCTTACTGTGTCCATTGTTATAATTTGCACTTGTCCGACACTTGTACATAGTGTACAATCTCAAAAAAGGCATTTATAGACTAAAACCCGTATGCTCAATCAGATCAGATTGGTCTCTACAACGACAAAGACACGAACATACGATAATAGTGATGTCTAACTAATGCCGTCCAATTTAAAACATTTTGACAGTCGAACAGTACAAATTAATTTTAGATTTCACTTATGTACTTTATTTTGTTGTATATGTTGACAATATAATGTATAGAGGAATAATAATTGCTATTATTCATACACACTTAATATGTACAATGTTATACGTACCGTAAATCCAAGCGACAGCAACTATTTCAGTTAAGCTGACTATCGGTCCGACCCATATACCAGCGTACCAATCCATCCATAGGAATATGTAAGCACCCGCCTTGATTTGGAAATAGAACACATTGAATTCACACCGTGCAAGACAGTGAATAAAAAAAAGTATTCTGAGCCATGGTGATTACTCACCGGACACCCATGCGCTTCGTCCTTAATGTTATACCTCAATTGTTTTCAATCAACAGAATGACCACATTAAAATAAAATAATTAAGTGTTAACATAATATATCAACTTCTTTGTTTCGTCTTTGGCCACACATATCGTGCACCCCGTGCATTTATGTTATGTTTCTTCATTCAAGAACACATGCATAGCTATAATATCTTTATAATGTTTCTAATGTAATATCGATTACAAAGACTATATTCACGAACATTTGAATTTAACAAGAGGTGTTTGTCAAACACTATGCCCCCGTTAACGCCACATTGTCGGGAACATGTCCCAAACCACGGTGATATTGACCATTGAGCGGGTGACCTCAAAATCAATAGGGGTCATCTTCTGATCATGACCAACCTCACTACCGTATTAGAGGACAACTGATTTGATGTTATGAATCGAACACACTTTTTGCTTTCGATGTCACTCAAGAGTGTTCATATTTTGTGTGGCATTTTGTGTTAAAAGTACACGTTAATAAATTAGTTTAATTAAAATACTTACTCCAGTGCAAGTTGGTAGTGCCAGCACGAATAGACCCACAGATATAGCAATGAGGGTGTGTAACCGGTACTTTGGATATAAACTCGGAAACATCTCACCGATTTCTTGCATTGCCATTTCCAATGGTACTATCTGAAAACAGAAATAACGCAAGACAACACCTGCCTGGTTAACCCAGCTTACTGCAAATATTTATTAAACCATGCCTATCAATTTGTATCGAATATCCAAAAAACGGGTATCCAGGCATGTGTTAGCCGAAACAACTAAGAAAGTTACAGCTTTTGACTAACACTCGCCGAACAGTTGATATTTTAGGACACTCTGAATATATCTCAGTTTAAGTCCAGTATAGCGGATGTGGGACACTTTAATAACTACTAGAGAAACTGACCATTTTCGGACGTTTAAGTCCACGGAATAGAGTTCATACAGAGTTAAAAAAGGATTGTAGTTAGTATATATCGCACTTACGACATGTCCATTTTCTGGAATTTCTGTGTCTGTTTAGATACAGCTCGAAACAATAGTGACTGACGGCTGATTGACCGAATAAATAAATAAAGATTCAAATACAAATAGCTCATGATACGTAAATGGGACAATCAACTTTCTTTTGTTATTGCAAAACATAAATCAAAACAAGACCGGGATTCAAAACAATGATACCTAAAACGGTTTACTGACAGGGTTTGAATTCGACTGACGGTTTCAGTGGGGTAGTTGCTTATTTTAATAACGAACCAGGTTGAATTGGTTAACTTGTGCAGACGGATCTTTTTCGCTCGGAGCAGACATTATTTGTGTATCAATTCCGAAGTGTGAGACTCGTTGTTCCGTAAGAACTGCACATACCGGTGAAGTAGGTGAATTACACACGGTGTTAGGGTAACTTATTCGACCGCGATTATATTTAACGATCGGGATTTCTGTGGAAAATGCGTCACTTTCATTTTGTCTTACGATAAAAACGACGCACAGAAAATGTTCTATATTCATTATTCCGGGTTTAAATGCATGATACGACGAACAGCAAATATTTTCATTCGTTTTTCCTGCATTTCAATGCGTGATCATGTATTCACGCACCTTATCTGGAGCTCTGCAGATACATTGCTATACAGCGTTGGGTCGAAGGTCAGGTTTGCGAGCGTTACATAATGGGCACCTGTTAACTACGACACTCACTTGTCAATGGGCGTATAACTCAAAATTCATACATGCCTACAGACACATGAAATATTTGTAAATTTATTTGTTTACAGTCATCCTAAGAAATCAAATAAAATGCACACCTACACTTTCACTAAGCTCTTTGTAAAGTCTGAGCACCCATGGCATATCTGTGAGATTTACATGGTTCTTCAGCATGGGTTCGACTTCCGTTAACTACGTCACTCACTAGTGAATGGGCATATAACTAAAAATTCATACGCTTGCCGACAAATGAAATATATATATGCATTACTGTTAATTTGATATTTTCTAGAGAATTGATTATCTATGTTGATTTGATAGTATAAATATGACTTCACTGTATTGAAAAAAACACGTAGAAGTCATTTCAATATCGAAAAAATACTAGGACTATTTAGGTGCAGCTAATGTGTATTCTAAGCGGAAGTGTAGTTTAACCGTGACTTCCGCAAAGCAACACGATCGCGTTAACCGCATTATGTTTTGAGAAAAAATAATTCGTTAAAAAACCACAGGAAATGCACGAATAATTTGAATAATTACTTGTGAGTCCAGACCAACAAGTAAAGCCGATAGTAAAAATATGAAATTCCATAGCTGTGGTAATGGAAACGCCGACAAAGCAGTTACGTAGGATACAACGCCCAAAGACATACCTGCAACGGAAATCATACCTAAATACAGAGGGCCCCTCAAAACAAACTGTTTACATATTTCAAATGTTGGTGTATTTAAATAAGTGTACGAATTAAAAGAAAGTAATACGACCTATATTGAACAGTGTAAATTGTTGACAACCTGTTAAATTTTTTCGTTTTATTACCTAAAATCAAAAATTATTTTGACAACATTAATCTCTTTCGAAGAATGTAATAATTTTGTTGAATATTGTGTTGTGATATAAACATGAAAAGAAAGTGTTAAAACAAAAGATGAGGGTTAGGTCAATGTATAGACATTTACTTTTTTTAATTCAATTTTCGCCTTATTGATATCATTCAACGGTATAAGTACGACAACACACATAAATCTAGCATTCTGCATTCATACCTTAATATCAAATTGAACATTCACTCCAACAGTATCTGAATAGTCTGCCATATCAAATAACAACAAAATAAACATTGATGTCGGTTTACTTACGTATGTACCCCTTCATGTCTTTAACCGAAAACAGGCGTCTTAAAATATGACTTCTACATAGAACATACATCATGTTATACCTAAAATTATCTTTTTATTGTGTATGATAATAATACTGTGTTACTGGAGAAGTGTTAATGTTATAAGACATTCAACACCGATAGTTGGAGCAACACTGTTTTGTCAATGTGCTTCTGATTTATCGTACAAAGGTTCAATTAGCTTCATCCTTTTATCAGAATGTCAAAACAAACTTATATTATTAAACTGCCATAATAAAAAAGAAAGCTTGTCATTTAACGAGTTAAGAACGATATTTGGTAGATCTTCTATTCATCGTGTGTAGATTACACTGCCTCTTGAAACTTTAATTGAATTGTCAAATTCTAGATAATTTAAATTTATATTTGGACATTAAGCGTATTTTCAAATTACAAATAGACAAATAAATGTATCTGCGTCTAAAAATATAGTTATGCTTTATCGAATAAACAAAAAAATATATATTCTTGCCTGAATTTAGCACGTCGTCAATAGCGACGTTGTACGCATGCGCCATGTTTCCTAACACAGAGAAACAAATCGATGCAGTCACGACAGCAAGAAGACCTTCAACTACTGGAACGATGATCGAGTTCCTATTTAATGTTAAACGAAATACTTGATACAAACATTAATTGTAGCATAAGTAGTCTTACAGACTCAATTTTAATTCAAGTTCAATTCTTTATTTGTAGATAAATGCGATACTGAATAGCCAATGGTTCCATGAGATAGTTACATGTACGTGTTTGTTGGATTTTATATTTCAATGTAGATATAGAATTTCAAAATAATTTAAAAGATTCCTTTTGAGACTATCCCATTGCAATGAAACCAAAACACTTCGCTGTGTGTATATTTGATCTGACGACACCGCGTAAAAGGTCGTCTCTAAATGACGCTTTACATTATAATGTCCATGAGTAGGTGCTAGTCCTTCTTGCCAAATTAAATCACACGATAAATTATATAATTGCGTCTGCTATAACAAGTGTTTCTGTATACCTTGTTTATATATAAGTAAGTATGTATGTGTTAACTCGCCTGCTGATGCCTACCTATTTTGAAGGCGATTCTTTGATAGGCTGACGCAAAGGTCAATCTAAGACTACCTGCAATATACGATCGTTTGCAACTGCAGCAAAGTTTATTACGGGTTTTAATGAGATTTCTTTTGAGTATTATTACAAATGTTTCGAATCAAATCAAGATAGATATGTAATTTTTTCTGAAATATATCTTTAATAAAATATAGACCAAAAGTGGTACTCTTCCTCTTTAAATGACTCCTCAGACATTTCCAAAACGGTTGGCCATATAATTTTTGTCGCAATTAAATTATATTGACATTATCAATTAAACATGTAGATTTAAACAACATGGTGCCTATGATATTCACTGAGTAATGGCGCACTTTACAAGACGTTGTAGCCGCTGTGATGTTTCAAAAGAAGATGGCTGATGAAAGATCTTACCGGATACAGTTTTCTCTAAACTTTGCATGAGAACCTAGTGTTATTATGCCGCCCCAACCGAAACACGGGGAATAAAACGACATAAGGAATGCTTCTATCCATACCTGGAAAACATAACCGTATATAAGAGCCGCGGTACTGCATTCGAACAGTCCCCATCCGAAGATGAGGGTATGTACGGCATATAAATAAAACAGACCTATAAATGTATCGCTTGACTTCTACAAAGTTTATTTGCCATATTGTCATGTTACAAAAACTAGTTTAGTCTGACGCAAATCATAAACACGCTTAAGTATATTCAGTGTGTTGTGTATTTATTACCTGTTGCCAATCAGTCGGTAATATGATACCAATGCCTGATAAGCCACACCCTTTGAGTCTTACTGCATACACCGGTCCCGCCTACATGACATGTATAATGCATGCTCGCCACTGGTCATAGTTAGTTGATATATGATAGCCAATACGCTTAGTTAATAACATTTAGTTATATACCGTAGTCTCATGGAAAAAAGGTAGCCACCCTATATGAATGTTTTATGTGTTATATTCTCCCTACACAACACAGTGAATGTACAATATGTTATCTAATGGAATATAAACATTGTCATAGTTGACAATATATTTCTATATGAAAATACTGAAAAACATGTAAGAAAATATAAATTAATGATAACAACAACATATGGTAGTATGAACCGTTGGTGAAGAGGGATGAGGACAATGAAAATATGTACAAAGAAGAATACAAAGTACCTAATGTTATACTTGGTATGATAAAGGAAAAACAACATATATGAAATATAACATATATAATATATATCTTATTCTTCGTTCTTCTTGTGGGAAAACCATAATGCCCTAACGGCCTGATGTTCCCCTTGTTTTTCGTTGTGTTTCGAGTCCTCCGTTCTGGTTGGGTTTACTGTCTTGTACTTAAATATTGGGTGACTAATTGACACCATCTAAATATTATCTTTTGTTATGCCAGTTTGTCAAACAAAATTATAAAATACAACACATTATTCGCATTGCAATTATTGATAATTCTGTGTGCGAAATAATTTAAACGAATACCTGGGTTTCTGTATCTCGTAGTTAAGGTCTCTGACTGATGGCTACAGTGAATGATACTCAATGTCGTCAATTTTGTGTTTAAACATTTGGATGCCCTCTACCTCTGTGCCACTCTCTTCCACGTTATACTAACAACATAAACTGTGATGTCCATTCAAACGTTCACGCGTTCAATGCTGATTCTTTAAAAGGACATGTCCAGCTTTGTATTTGACGGAGTTCATAACCAATCTTACGACAACAATCTTCAGTTGAGCATCCACAGCATAGAGCCTGGTCAGACGGAGCGGGTGGTCAATCTATCCGAGCGCTTTAACTTATTGCACGCACAGGCTTCATAAAATCGGTTCAAACAGTAAACGGATTAAAAGTAGTTGTTTGTTTTATTGTTGTTTCTTTACTTCGTTTTCAACATTATTTCAGCTATATCACGACGACAGATCTTTTATTCATTATCCTTGGGTAAACTAACCAGTACTAGGCTTCAGAATGTGCCATGCACATGGGCACTCCACCATGGCCGTCATGCCGCGACAGGGGATCGAACACGGGACGCCCGGTTTTAAATCCTCGAAGCTTACCACTAGCCAACGGCGGATTCTGTAGTTGTAAACTACAATTAAAATATTACAACCCTTTGTTTAAGTTACATTTCCTAAATAAAAAAGATTAAAGAGATATGTCTTACTCTTGGAGAGGTCAGTTTTTCGAACTCCGGATAGTAAAATCTCCGTAACCCTGCCACGGCTCCAGGTAATGTGACAGATCGGATAAACACCGCACCGGATACCAATAGTGGGACGAACGTTGTGACGTACATCACCTGTAAATAATATTTGAAGAAAAAAGTGATAATTTTCTAAGTAGGTAAAGTATCAGAATCTATTTAAACTATCGAATATCATAGGCACCATGTTGTTCAATTGAAACCAAAACTAATGTTACTTATAACCGTTTGCGTACTGTGAGATATAAAGTGCTGATTGCTTTGACAGTATAAAAACGCTGTTAAATTATTCGTTTAATCAAAGATGAAATATAATTAGGGGATGTACGATCAATCCTTTAATTTAGAAATAATAAGTTCCAAGATCGGTTAATACTGAATTTGCATTGCACTGTAAATGACTTGAATGATAGAAATTATGAACATGATTTTGAATGTAATAAGTATCTTCATCTTCATATCTTACGAATTATTGATGCGGTCGGATCTTTTAAGTACATATGTATCATATTCTGCAGTTTTTTCAAAACAAATGAAATTTTTAACTGTCTTTATAAAATGACAATTTGAAATCATTGTCAGACATAAACATAAAGAATATTCTATTATTTTCAAGATAAACTTCCGGATGATGAATACAATTTGTAGTAATTTTAACAACACAAGCTAAAGATATCTTGATTAAATATTCTTTAAACAGTGAACTACCTATGTGGTACGGTTTAAGCATGATGGGGGAGTCAGCTTTGATATGACCGTAACTTTGACAAATGAAATGTAAACTTATCACTAAATTAAAGCGGATTTGTCCCTAGGGTTATTCTCATAGATATTTGACGTCGTCATCTTGCAAGTTGTTTTGTGTTTCAATTAATTGTGAGAGAGGAAATAGTCTGGTTTCCGTAGTACCATAGTGAAATAGTACTTCTGACATGAACCAACAATTGTGTCTATATGAGTCACCTCCCCTTAATACGGGTAAAAAAATCGACCATTCTACTTCGCCGATTTCTGATGTAATAATTCGATAGTATTGGAGAATGCAAATCGACGGCATAGCCAGCGATTTTTTCCTTTACATAGGTAATGTGTATGAATTTTGCTATACCATTTATCTAACAATTGTAATGTTGAAAGCGGCGTAAAAACCCCAATAAATAAATAAATAAATATCTAACAATTGTCACCAGAGAGGATATTTTGTTGCAGTCACGATATTCCTACGTTTTGATTGGAAGAAAATAAAAAACCGAACCAAAAACACTTAAAGCTGGAAAAACAAAATATGATAATTCGTACTCGATAATGGAATGAAAACACGTAATCTGATTTGTGACCATTTGCGTGTAATTACACTCGTTGTCTATTTTTAAAATGAGTTCAAATAAAACTTTTGACTAACCGGATGTTACAAATCCAAATTTGAATAATGAGGATGTCTTGTATTATCGTGACGCAAATGATAAATAAATACCCAAAAGGCAAAGGACTGAAATGATAGAAAAAGTTAGTTCAACTCGTCACAAAAGTTTCCGTAAATTATGGAATTATTTCATTGGAATTTGTTTATGAAAGGTCAGTCGATGCTTTTTTGTTGCAGTCACGATATTCTTAGGTTTTGATTGGATGAATAGTAAAAATCGATACAAAAACTATTTCTAGAGCAATTATTTAAATAAGATAATACCTACTAGATAAAGGAATATGATATGTGATAATTGCGTGTAATTACACTCGTTTTCTATTTTTAAAACAGATACGGTCAAACCGGATGTTAACAAATCCAAATCCAAATTCCTGTTGCATTATGTTGCATTATGTAAAATTCAATGACCCAAAACGAAAATAACATAAATGATAGGAAAGGATAGGTCGACAGTCAAAAGCGTAGTTCCGTAAATTATGGAATTTGTTCATTGGAAGTAAATCATGTTTTGTACCTGTCATCAGTTGTTCATAGATTTAATATCTGGATCATATTTTAAAGTGAAATATGCTTTAAATAGATGATGATTTTTAGTGTATTTGCAAAGGACGGTAGGACTCGTAAAAACTTGACGAGATCATGATAATCATTCAGATGTGTTTGTTTACCCAAAATAGGTATCACCTATACTCAAATTAAACGTTTATCCGAAATAGGTAGCACCTATACTAATATTACGAAAACAAAACTTAAATTGTTTTTTTCGTTCATTGGTAACACGCAATATTATTATTTTTTCACTAATCCATGAAACTTTCTGTAATGAAACTTGCTAAAAATCATGTGAGTCACCATTTTGGCTATGTATAAAAAGCGGTCGGTCAGACGAAAAACACACATGGAAAATTAGTATCGTCTAGTCAATCTTTTTTATTTAAATCTATATTTTAAGTCATAAAAGTGCTTTGTTATTTTCGTGTGAACCATCATTTGTACGAAAAATAAATGGAAATGTTTACGAAATAGTTGTCCCCGTTCATCATAACAGTCGACAGCAATACGACGTCAGAACATTAATTTGGATTGTACTTATCTCTACTGGCAAGGTGATCTAGACGCAAATCATTTTTACAGTGAACAACGGGCAATGTCCGTGTTTGATCAACAATTAAAAGACTCTATAATTCAATATTTCGATCAAAGGCCTTTTTCAGGTTATGTTTTAGATCACACATTATGGTGCGTCCATCTTAAAAGTATTGAACATGAAGACCAACATGATGATTATCGTAGCTAGCCAAGGACGACGTACGTCATTCCATAACACTTCATTTTGACGTATCTTCAAATGGAGCGCCGTCTTTTCCCGAAGAAAAGGTGGGATCAACATGAAAGACCCCAAATTCCTATACATGAGCACTAGATTCACTCACACAAAATTGTTATAACATGTTTACGTTGTCTAGTGTTAGATCAGATCAGACTGTGTATGTACAGGTCATTCTTGATCCCCCATCCCCATACGCACCAAATATATAAAGGCCCACTGATACCTATCCAGGCTTAATAATTTCTATAAGTAATAAAACTAAAACAAATGAAGATAACATTTGAAAACAACTTTTGAAGGAAATAAAGTATCTAAAGATGAAAATATAATTATTGATCAGACATTTTGGCAAAAGAATAAAATTCTAAACCTTTTTTTTAAACCTCCTTCATTATCAATTTCTTTCTTTATTTTCTGAAAGTCTTTACTTTATTATTTTCTGTTCGTAATAAAAGGCGACAGCAATATGGAATTTAATTAAAAAAGAAAAATGACATGCACATTATCATCGTCTAGTCAATTGCTTTTAAAATCATTTTGTATTACCAAAGTATGCTGTTTAAATATTGTTTATAATATCATTTTACGTCTTCGGTAGAATTGCGATAGCAGGGCTTCTTCAGTTACAAGTGAGATTTTGAAGTCACATGATGTAAATGACTGAGAAAACCTTTTCTATCATATCAGTACGCCAAAACAATAGTGCAATTCTAGGCTGAATAACGAATGCAAACATAACCAAAATTCAAATAAGTAAAATAAATTCAACTTATTCTAGGTAACCAAATAAAATTACAAGTCTCTGAATGTGTAAATATCATATTTAAGTGTAATAAAGGATAGGGATATCACAACGCACAGTTTGTACGACCGCCTGAACAAATTACCCTTTGTAAATTGTAACCCTTTGTTTCCTATAGTAACAGAAAAAGTAATATTCCTTCTGACAAAGTAGATTTGTTCGTGATATTTGAATAGCATTATTTCCACTTGCGAATGCTGTTGCTGCAGACAACTTATGAAAATAATGTGGCAAATGTAGACATAAAAAGCAATCACCTCTTTTGCAACAATGTATCTATGCTATGCTGAAATGTTCAAAACAAACCTGAGATATCAACCTTTACCTAAATACAGACCATGTTTGGCTGACGCCTCTGCAGCAGACGACTTTTCTACGGAGATCTTGCTGCGGCATCAAAATGGGTGAAATTTGCCGTATTTTTAAAAATAATCTCCTCTGAATTAGCTTGTCTTGTACCAATATAATGTTATCATTGGATAACTCTTTACACATATATTCATTTTGATTGGTTGTTAAAAACGGCAATCAGGCGGTATAATTAAAGGGGCAAAATGACAAAATTTAAAAACTACATTATTATGAAAGTGCTTGTCTAATTTCAATATAATTTAGAAGAATTGTTCATTCAGTGTCCCTCTACATGTTTTGAGTCTTATTGATTTGTTGAAAGTCGTATAAAACTGGTGGCATCTAAAAAGAGGAAAGTGAACGTTAAGCTTCAAATAAAACATCAACCTTATCAACTGGACAAAAAAACAAGTCATATTCTTTTGGCGGTCTTTTTCTTAATTATGTTTAAAGAAATGTGTAGAATCCTTGTTTGTGCGGTATCTGAGAAAGGAAGTAAAATGCCAAATATCTTAAATTCTTGTCCGATTCCAGTAATTAAGTAGACATGTTCCCTTAGAGACTTTCTACGAACGTTGTTCAAGCCATATCAGTTGGTTGAAAACAAGAGGTGCGAGGCGGCATCAGAAAAGGCAACTCTATTTTTGTGAAAGTGCTTGTCTTATTTGTTCCCTCAGTGACCTCTTCATAATTGTTTAAGCCATATTGATTTGATGAAAGGCATAGTTTTCTTTCGGGACCAGAAAAGGAGTAAATTGAACTTTAAGCTTCAAATAATATCTCATCCTAATCCACTGGGAAATTTCAACAAAACTTCATATGTTTCTTTTTATGACCCTCTTTCAAATATGTTCATAGATATAAATTATAAACTCAATGTTTGTTGCTGCGGCCGCAGGGATGGAATGAAATGCCTTAACTGTAAAAAATCGTCTTCTCTTAAACCGTTTGTCAGATTCCAAGATATTTCAGTTATTATGTTCCTTGAGTGACCATCTTCAAGATTTGCCTGAGCTGTATTGATTGGTTGGTTGAAAGACATAGCAGCCAGACGGAATCAGAAAAGGAGCAAAATGACAAAACTTAATAGTTCCTTTTTGTCTGATTCAAGGATACATTTGTAATTTGTTCAAGTCATATTGATTGGTTTGAATAGAAAGATGCCATGCTGCATCAGATTAGGGATAGCATGAACTTTTAGCTTTAAACATAATTACCTCTCAAACCAACCTTCACGGGAATGATACTTTGTTGATCTTTTTACAAACTGTTCAAAGATTTAATATCATAACAAGTGTTCTTTATTGATAAGTTTCATTTACAGTATTCGCTCCAAGCGGTTTCATTAACGCTCTTGATTAAATTTCTCCGATATTAGCAGTTACACATATGCTTTATCGCTATCAATCTGGTTATAGATTCAGGGCCAATATTGCCCCCTATATTGGAGATGCAAACATTAATAGATTGTATAAATATATTGCATACTTTGAATGCATCAGTTATTTCAGTACAGTCAATACATAGGAAGGCACTGTACTGTCATGAATGTTCCTGGTGGGATTTCCGTAGAGCTATTAGGTAATATGGTAATTAAAAACGTATTATGTGGACCGAATGTTATATTCGGAGTTGGGGGTCAATTAATTTTCACAAGACCAACAAAATCTTGGAATTATTTCATTTTGGCCTGATGGATCATTACTTGTCTGTCATGGTGATGATTTCTTTTAGATAAATATTTCTATATGCACTTCTGCATCTCTTCTTGACCGATCACAATTCTTCCTTCAGTACTTTAAATACTTTGTAAGTAGGTAGCACATATATATATATAGTATCGCTATCGTACATGAAGTAAATTAGTAAATATACAATTGCTTCTCTTAAGCTCTACTCTGAACCAGTACATCTTGACGTTTGGAATAAATACGTTTATAATGTATTAACTATTATCGGAGTGTGAAAGGGTAAACCTACCTTTTCAATTGATTTTATACTTTTAAACGCACACATCAGAACAACAATCCTCAACACACCCATAAATATTACGATACGCCAGTGGAGTGGAGCGAAATCAGTGAGGCCCGAAGATAACTTCAGCGCTTCATATCTATAAGAAGGAAGTATCCTTTTCTTAAAACAACATGTTTTTCAATATGTATTCGTGTTCAAGTTTGTGTTTGTATGCTGTATTACGTAACTTTCAACAATATTCCAGTGATATCGTGGCGTTTCTTTGGTAAGTTACATGTACTACTGCTCCACATATACTGACAACAACGAATGATGCTAACCATACAAGGAAGAAAAGCCATTACTAAGAGTGTTAATGTCTTTGGTATGATCCGGCGAGGGATCGAACCTGTCAACTCCTACATTCGAGGCGGACGCTTTACCACTCCACCATCCAGCTGGTGTCCCTCAACGGTATTAAATATGTAGAAAACATACTGTTGGTAAGGAAATTGTTCGTTGCTACAAATTAAAGAAGACGGTTTTAGTTATTATATGAATAAATCAGGAAGAGGGTTAATATAGGTAGATAATTGAGATAAATATTTATATATTGCGTGTTTTGCTCATTTAAAATATATGTCTGTTATCTCAAAAACGGATTTTTGGAAAGGGAAAATGCATACCAATATTGTTAACGTATTAAAACGGTTAAACTCAATCTATGTATGGTTATCCGTTTCCCTTTCTAAATTAGTATTGAATAAATTCGGTATCCCTTACTCTTTTGTGTGAAGATAAATCACATAAAAGATGGATGAATATTGCAATGCGATCATATTGTACATATTTTGTAGGATGGTCATCACTATTCTGTCTTTGCAAGTATTTTTTTCGAAAGAGGCAATGATAATAATAAGTATTGATACATTTTGGTTATCCATTGTTTTGTGTTATTTCCAAATCATTATAGCTACTATTCATCTACATGCAATAGTAATGATGTTTTTCAGATAATTAATATCCCTAATAAATAGTGGTTAAATCAATTACACCAAGATTAGAGTGTTTGGCTAACTTGAAAAATATTTAAGATATTTTAGGATGAAAGATGTTAAAATATTTATGTATAAAGTAAAGAATGTGTCTTGAGATAAAAACAAAAAAATTGTTAAATAATATCTTACTGCCAGAACACCTCAGCAGACGTCATTCCGCTTTTGTGGCGATTGGTTTGACAATCGCCACAATGCTAACAGAAACAACAACAACGAAAAATATTTACATAGTCGGTTTTGAACAATCGGTTGATATTTTTTTTCCTTACTGCAAACTAATTTACTCACATCCGTTATAGTTCCATCATTGATGCAGAGACGCGATTAATAATAATTATGTCAGTGCTACTTTGGTACCGGATTGTTACTAATATTTGAGTTTTATTGAGACATTATCTACATAGAGTTAAAATATGTAAATATTATCTTCGTCATGATCTGGCAGATAATAAATATCCTTGCGCGTTCTGCCTTGCAAATAACGGCAACTCTGATGATACTCAAATCTGGAAATTCCAAAAGGTTCTATAAATAGCTCGCGAGACCAAAAACCAGAAGAGCTTGTAAATCTCAATATTATAAACGCTTTATTTTGTATTTGTTTAAATATATGAAAGCGTCTAGATGATAAGACTGGTTTACAAAGGTTTAAAGGACAAACGATGTCAGTGTGTACACACGTTATGTATACACGTCTGCACGTTCTAGAGTCAATTAGCAATCAATGCTGACAGTGTAGCCTAATTTAGTTTGGAGATCGAGCATTCTAATATATGCCTATATTTTTATAAATTGAACAGTTTGGCAAATAGTGAAATTGTGCTTTTGGAGCATGTTTTGTGTTTGTTTCTGCACTCACATTATTCGAAGCAGTTAAACAACCTCAGCGACATATAAATACACTGTGTTTATATGTCTCTGACAACCCTCAATCATGCAATGTGAAGGGACTAAATTGAACAGACCTGTTTAATATCGGACATCATTGAAACAAACACCAAACTAATGGATACTGTTTTCTCTCCTTTCTTGATAATTTAGTCATTTCTAAAGTGTAAAATATATTTTATCTTAATATGGCCTAGCGACCTGGTGATAAACATGTGATTACCCGAACAATTTAGATTACAAATAGCCATTCTAATGAGCTAAAACGGTAGTCTATCGAATACCAACTAGATTTTTCATAAATTTGAAATGGCCTAATTTTGAACACATCATGACCAATTTCAGAACGTAACTAAATAATCACCAAGACAACATTCTGGCAAACTAACATTATTCCACTGCAGGGTTGATACATTCTCAAATATACCCGCACCAGAGTCATCGCAAGCCCTACACCGATATACTGCTTGTTACTTTGCAGGATTTTCCATACGATCGCCACTATAGTGCCATTGGCGCTTTGATTAGCATTGATGTTATCAGACACATTGTATAAAGTACCATCGGTGGTGTTTATAATGCCTCCATGTTGAGTAGTGTTAAGTGGTTCGATGGTGGGCTGTGAGAAGTGGTTGGATGAATTATCGGTGGTTATAAAAGGGTTGATCCTACAAGATAACGTGTTCCACGAGTTGTCACAGGCTGTCCATGGAAGAGGGTCGTTGAAGCAGTTGATCAGAAATATAGAGATAAATCCACGAAAGACAGACGAACCGGCTATGTAAACCAAATATGATGAAACCATACATATTCCAGCACCTGTAACATAACCATATACATTGAGTGGATAAACGTTTTACCAATGTATACTAAGCAAATGAAACAACAAAGTAACTATTGCATTTGGTACAATGATATTACTTTTCGAGCACAGTTAAAACAATATTTCAGCTATTATTATTATTATAGCAACATGATGGACAAACCAGTACTAGGTTAAGAAATGTGTCTCGTTCACTGATAGATACCCTATAATGCTCGGCTTGAGCAGTGACGCCTGGGCTCAAAATCGCGCTGTAACCACTTCGCAGATTATTATCAAAAAGGTAGAACTTAATACCTAATATGGTTTATTTTACATTTGATAAAGTGAAGAAGTAACTATTTCAGCGCCGAATTTTCAAAAGTAGAATATTCTATGCTTAAAATCAAGCTTCTCCATTGTTCATGTAACTACACTTTGGGGCGATTTCGATAGGCAAACACTTTTAGGTGAGACATCTAGTTACGAGCTGTCTCTCCTGAATCTGATTTGTTCGCTTAATCCTCACTTTTACCATTGACTCGAATAGAGTTAACTTTTTGATACTGTTGCTATAATATGTATGAGATGTGCACCGGCTAAACCAACCTGATGGCCCGTGTGTCAAGTGTTGGGAAATATAGCCATGCTCATCCGGGCTGTCCGTTCTGAATCTACAATTCAGTCATTGGACACTGTAGCCAATCATTCTAAACTTGAATTGGATACTTAGATTGCATAAGCTGACATAAACATTTTCCCACATCAGAAAAATAAGCAGAAGATATTTGCAGTCAAATACATTGAAACTATCTAAACATGAAATAATTGAAAACATTGTGGCTAAATAAGAAATTTGCTCATTGTGAATAATTTCCCCACTCGAATTTTTTTTTCAAACGTGATTCGTTGTAGATGCGCCATAACGTTGTTGTGTGTGGAAAAATGTAAATCTGCTCCAGTCAGCCGTGTTAAAATTGTTCAACATTACCTCTAAACAGCGGACAAATATCCCATATTTTGTAGGGACCTTTCCCGGAAAACTTGGCAATGCTGTATTCCATAAAATACAGAGGAACTCCACACACTACCATGGTTATCACAAACGGTATTAAAAACGCACCTGGAATTGGAAAAAAGAATGCATCGCTATGTAGGACGCACAACGCGGTTCGTTCCATAAAGCAAACAAAATCCCCTGTCTGCATCAGCCAGCTTTTGAAACATTTCCCGTGTTGTGAGCAACCTCTCCATATTCCTATGTTTTATTGACGCCGCGTGGAAACGCGGCGTTAGTATTGAATAGGTTTTAATGTTGTACCATGGGGTGACGTTATCGAAAAGGGAGCAACCATGAAAATGTTTGAAAAGAATAACCTTTATGAATCAATAAAATGTATTAACTGATTTAAGAAACATCAAGATGCAAAATACGTATGTCTTCTACCGTTATTACAAATATTTAGAGACATTTAATTTGTATTTAATAACTTTTCCCCAACTTCCTAGGCTACGCTTGTTTTAATTGTTTGATTTACGTCGTCAATGCTCAGAAAAAAAGTTCACTTTTCCCCAACTTCCTAGGCTACGCATTTTTAATTTGTTTGTTTTTGCCTATTGATTAAATGATTCTTTCTAAACTTAGAAAGTTCCTCACCATACAGTTTGTTTATTCAGACCATTGTATTCTTGCTATATGTTGACTATACATGTGAACTATTTTTAAATTTCATAAATATCTTTAAACTTTTTAAAAATACTTTGTATTTTTTGTTTATATACTCCCGTTTTATTTATCATACTTCTGCTAAACCGGAAGGAGAATGGACTTCCCCCTCTCCTTCCAAAGCTTGTGTCACACTTTACTTATAATTAGAGGCAATACACCTTAATATATGTTAATATTTCAGCACCTATGTTTTTTTTTATCTAATTGATCTAGTTAGAGCAGATTTAAAACCGTTTATTGGTAAAAAAAATAAAAAAAAATATATAGTTGCAGTCAATGTTAAGCAAACTTGAAACCAAATGGTTTCTGGACTAAACTTGTCAGTTCACGACGAAACTTCACATGCTGAATATCACATAGATCGTAGCATATAAAACGTCTAATCCCTACGTCAACATTGACCCTTTCTGCTCTTGGTAACCTTTTAGTATAGGCTATGGTACCCAGGTACGTCTGTAGTCGTCATTATTCGGGATAAAGTGACATTTAAGGCTTCAAACGTTCACATTGATAAGTACGGTACAGACACGTTTTTGACGAACGAGGACAAAATATTTCATTCTCAGTTCCATGCATTTTTCGCTTTTTCTTTAAAATATTTGTTCACACGAAATTCGCAGTTCTTTTATTACCTTAATTATCGATTTAGAATGAAAAATGATAGACTAGACGACATTAATTTTCTATCTGTGTTTAAAGTCTGACAGACCGCGTTTTTAAACATAACCAAAATGACGGCCCCCGTGGACTTTGTTACTTTCATTTCAGAAAGGTTCATGGGTTATTAAAAAAAAAGAAAAGAAATCTCACACGTGTTACCTATGAGCGAAAAACCCATTTATGTTTTTTTTCGTATAATCATTAAGTGGTAGGAAGATTATATACATAAATTGTGATCAACTGAAAAGGGAAAACATCTAGTCCAAAATTCTGCTTTCCAAGGTCTTTGTCACTTAGAAATTTATCACTTTCCGACAAAAATATGGTAATTCTATTAATTTGATTAACACTGAGAACATTGTGACAAAAGGAGAAAATGTTCATCATAAGCATTTTTTCCTGTTGCTACAGTTTTTACAAAAGTTGTCTGCTGCACAGGCTTCAGAAAGCGTCTATTTGAGGAAAGGGTTAAGGATGCTTGTCATTGTCTAGTTTTGTTACCATCCAAAACGTGTTTGTCATGTTGCATATAATTTATCAGGGATCGGTAAATCATATATTCATACCATTACATTATAGGACACTCAGAACGTATTTATGTATTTATACTTTTCACAGTTATAACATAAAATTGTTTGCAGAGCATATGTGCACGTTTCAGATATTTAACCGTTTACCCCACGTAGAAACTTTCTGATAACATTACTGCAGACATCTTTTGAAAACTTTTTGACTGAAGTAGAACTTGCTCAAAGTAAGCAATTTCTACTTTTGCCACAATATGTTCTTCCCCTTTTTCAGTAATTATGCCTTCATTTATAGAGATGTTTATATATTTTTGAAAAGATGTGTTCAAGGGCATCTGCAGCAGATGTGATTTATGTGGGAGAGAGTTTATAAACAAATCATAAACACAATTTTTAGAGTTGGAACAATGGTCAATAAATAATATACCAACACGAGATAATTAAGAGAATTACACCCACCCCCAATAAATAACGTGATATAAGTGAAAAGATGTAGAGAGTAGCGTAGCGACCATCAATTTAAGGAACACATTACCAATTACGCTTTTCACTTAAAACTCCAATGGCTGGAATAAGATGCAATATATTCAACATACACGACGAAGTATAAAACCATATGTTGCTTATTTCAAACCCACAAAAAGATTTCAAAAACTAACACACATCACAAATTGATTATATATACACACACTCATGCTTTGCTGTAATATGAGTACATATAGGTGACTAGCCGCCGTTATCTTTTGTGTAAGAGCGGGGACAGTTTGAGATATAACGCACATATTCGTATTTATCAACATTTAAGCCTGGCTACACATGATAAATACGATTTTTCAACAACTTCCTGTTTTCTTTTTTGGTTTCTTTAAGTAGTTTTCAGCAGTATTTATGTTTGATTATATACCTGTACATTTTCCGCACTACGTAGTCAAATATGCAGACAACCAGTACTATTTAGGAAAATCGTTTATATTTTATGTATCGAAATCCTAGCGTCAAATTGAATAAAACCCCGCAAATAAAGATTGTGTTGTCATTTTCTGCCACAAAACAATGACAATTTAATTTGATGATGTTGATGGGGGGGGGACCTACGTATTAGAATACTTTCTAAGGGCGTGGCCTAAGTATTGTAGTAAATATTCATCTGCATTTCATCTTTTCTTTTCACGATTTTTAAAAACTATTATCATAATAACAAATAAATTGAATACGTGTATTTCTTTCTTGTTTCGCCCTTTATAGATAGTAGGTATATAATACACTAAATATTAGGTATATATCCCATGTTTTACTGTTACTTTTATCAGTACTAACGGTATTATGTTTTACCTTGATTCATCAGTCGCAACCTTAAGTGTAATACTATAAATTATAAACTCATTTATATGACCTGGCCGGATGTCGAACCCTGGTGTATTACCCTAAAGGTAAACGTTCTAACCACGTCACCATGTAGAAGTGTTATAAATTGATCCAACTGTGTGTATTATATATAGACGGTCAATTTACATAACGCGTATTTCCTGGCTTCTTCGCATCTGTACTCCAAACAACTTTTTTCTCAAGCAATTGGCTACCTTGCAACATAGACTATTGAGCCCATTGGTGGGAGACGAGTGTCGCTAGTCACTACGACCGACTTTGTGTCAATCTCCGAAAATACTTATTTTTCTAGCCGGGGTTCGAATTCAGGACATATCCTTCTTCATATGGTTGTCAAACGACACCTTTTACACGTCTGAAAAGCAATAGCTCATGTATATTCTCACATTTTCATCGGATGCATCTGTCAATTTTAATAATCGTGCATTTCACAAGAAGCCAGTTAAGACAATATACTTCAAATCGACGATTAAAAAAAGTGCGAGCCTATTAAACAAAGATCAGGCTTTTTATGAATGTAGTCTCGTTCTGATACACAGTTCTATCAGTCCTTAACCCTTTACCTCATATAGACGCTTTCTGACGCCTCTGCAGCAGACGGCTATTTGAAAACATAGTGACAAAAGAAGAAATTGCACAAAACGTGCAATTTCTCCTTTTGCCACAATGTTTTCCACTTTTTGTCATAGGTTATCCATTCAATTATAGAAATGTTCTATGTTTTGACAAAATGCGTTCAAAGTCGTCTGCTGCAGAATTGTCGTATGACGGAAAGGGTTAACAATGACGGACACTATGATACATCTTTAAACCTAAGAAATAATAAAGGTGTTTGTCCTAATATAACCGGTCGATGACCCGAAATCTAGAAATATAACGGTAACAAATGTCCAGCAAAACAGGATAGGGAAGAAAAGTCTTAAGGTATATTATTCGTCAGACAATGGCTAACCCTTTCAATATTGGAGATACTAAATTATACCCATAGTTGATGTGGTATTTTTGAAAGCATACATCAATTGGCTGCACAATTTCTAACAGAAATACATATTTAATTTGGGAAAACAGACTCCAGAAATGTCTCCAACTACGCATAAGTTATCATTTGAAAATATATTGAGATTTTTTTCTCAACAAAAGTTTGACTCAGACACTTAACACTTCCGATTTCCAATGTGTAACATTGTTCTCAAGGAAGACACTTGATATAGTAAGTTTAACCCTTTCCAATAAAGACAACGTTGAAAACAGGTTGGCAAATGTAGAAAATCTCTTTAAATGATGTCTTAGCCATAGTGTACAGTTGACAACATTTTTGCAAAAGGTTAAATTTATCATTACGAGCAGTTTTGCCTTTTGTCACGATGTTCTCAAAAGTTATCTGCTGCGTTTTCGTCTAAATGGGTTTGCAATGGTTAACACAAAGATTTGGACTTTGAATAACTTTAAAACCGACCCTTACTCATCCCTTTCATGAAATGTGTCATAACAACGACTTCTTAAAACTAAAAATATTGTAAACATGAAAGCTTTATTTATACTGTGTAGAGATGTAGAAAAAATTCGCTTCATTGTTCGCGCAAATTCTTGACGCTCGGATTGCGTATTGTCAATCTTTTCCCTCATCCAGAGGATCTTTGTCTTATCCCATTTAAACGTCTAAATGATATAGATCTTACGCTACGTGTATAAATGTCTCCCACCCTTTCCAAAATATTATATTCATATGCCTTTCCATATATTTTGCCCAATACAACTCCATGTCTCTGTTGAATTTGACGCAGGTCGAGCCGCGATAGTTTAGTTTGTAACGACTAGGCTTATTTACCCGTGTTAGGTAAACGGATCGCCGTGAAAACAACTTAAAAGCCTTCAAAGCGGTGTTAAACTCCAATGAAACAACCGAGTTAACGCGTAATGATTCAAGACCCTTTAAAGGTAGTCGCTACATAATTTACTAACTTGTACTACGAAATATGAGCATTTTCACATATGCCACAATGTTTTCGAAACGATGTCTGCTGTACATACATTATAGTGTGTCTGCATATGGAAAAGATTAAACTAGGCGTTACATACAAACCTAGGAGGTTTAATCTGTTGTTTGTCATACAATGTCTCCTCGTTTAGTGTTAATTATAACTAGAATCGTCTCACCTGGAAAAGCAACATAGCGTGTTTTGTAGTTTTGGGACATGTAAGCTTATGAAAACGATATCGTGATCGACAGCTTTTGTAGCAAAATTCTCTAATACAGGGAGTAGTGGCCCGATTACATTGGGCCGAATGCCATTCCGTTTGTTTTCGGGAAGCATTATGTGTGTTCTGGGAGCATACTGGCTGTTCGGCTCTGTATGGATGCATACGGAACGGAATTCGGTAGCTCCAAAAAATATGTTGTGCATGTTCAAAATAATTTGCATCGATCATCCGAATGTGTCGTGTAATCGGGAAATATTCGGGGAACTTTCAAGGAGCAAGCGGTATGTACGGAACATGTTCGGGATGTATGCGTCTAGTTCTTGGTGAATTCGGAATGAAAACTTGGAGTTGCTGGATTCCGTATGCTTTCCGAACAGCCCGAATGAACATAGAACATGACGAACCCTTTCTGAACGATTTTCGAAAGCTTCCGTAAAGCATGCGGAAATAGTTCGGTCCATTCTAGGTTGATTCGCCGAGTTCTGAAAGCATTCGGAAAGCATAAGGAAAGCGTTCGGAAAGGAAACCTTTCGAAGTCAACATGCTGGAAGTATACGGTTTATTCTGAAAGCATTCTGAAACCACACAGAAAACATTCGGAAGGCAACTGGAAAGCATTCGGTGATACATTGGGGAAAACACATTCGGAAGTACATTCGGCAAGTTTAAAAAATCACACCACTTTCGTATACGGAAAACATACGGAAGCTCATTCTGGCCAGTGTGATCGCCTCAAATCGTACTTTAAAATATCGCCGATATGCGAACAAAAAGACCAACGTATTTTATTTACGAACAGTGCGGATTCATGCTAGTAGTCTGATCTGGTTCTGCACTGTTCGTAAAATAGAAGGTATATTATGTAAGCAGTATCCACTTGAAATCTTCAGCATGGATGTGCCGGCAGATCTTTCTACACGTGTAATAATTACGTTGAGGTTGGTTTTCATGGATCACCGTTCAAATATAAAAAAAGACAATCCATTTAATATCTCCTTTTATTCATTAGTGTATGATCGTTGTACAAGGATGTGTATTGTACATAAACCTGTCCCCGCACCAATACAGTAGTAAACGCCATTTAACAAGGATAACTATAAAAAAAAACCTCTATAAATGAAAGTATAATAATTGAAGGGGTTGAAAACGTTGCGGCAAAAGGAGAAAATGTATCATTATGAGATACTTCTCCTTTTGCCAAAATGTGTTTAAAACATCAAAATAAGAATATGGTTTAATTGATCGCAAATGAACCACGCGTTAAAGCTCAAGCTTTTGTGAGTTTCTAAAACTGCTTTCAATACGTTTATGGCTGCTTTCTCATGTTGACGTTTTTACCGGAATTACCGTTAGAAATATAGATCATTGTCTTCAAATCTGCAATGAAAACAATTGTAAATTTAAGAAAAAGTATGGAAAAAAAGATAACAATCGTTTGTTAAACCTTAGAATATATTCCTAACAATATTAATATTCAACCAATATTTGGTATTTATTTTTTCCTGTAAGATATTTCTAAAATGACAACATCCTGTAAGTCAACAGTTAAAGTAATAAGGACATGTTTGATTTGTTGCAAAGTTAATGACATTCCAGATCAGTTACATGTATTTTTTATAAAAATAACGTAGTATGTATTTAGTCATTGCGAAACAAACTACAATACGTGACTGTCTAATTAAAGATTATTGAATGAATCATTAAAAGTGCATGCCATATAGCAGCATTGTGAATCGGTCTGATTCTCCAGGATTTTAGAAAACAGAACATAGCTAGTTCTATTCCATTGTCTTGTTTGACTATCCATCCTAACAGGTTCCATGCAGTTTCCTTATGTCCGAGGTTTTGGTCAGTGAGTATGACGTTCAATAAGTTGTCAATAGCATCTTTTTTATATAGGGGCTTGTTTGTTTTTGAATAAAGGACATACTGCAGGAAATACAGATACACTCTAGAATCCACAACAATCCAGTCAAACCATTCATTAAATTCATCCCTAGAACCAGGTGGTGTATTGACCGAACGATACATCTCGTAATGTAAAGCTGGAGGGACAAGGTTGGCCAGATGAGGTAGAAAATTTAAACATCCAGTTGTAAAGGATCTTGCGAACTCTGTGTATGGAATGTCTTGTGAGCCGAAAATCTGGTCGAGTTCTTTATTATGAAAGGTTGGCATGTCGCATCTGGATCCACACACTGGTACCATATATGATTTCAAAGCCGTTTCGCATTTCAGTAGAATCTTTTCACAGGCGTCATAGCTGTTACTCTGAAAACAATAGGATGCGACTATCAAATACGCGGAGATAAGGTCACATTCTTTACTTTCTTCTATATAATACTTAAACGTATCAAAACATATCTTCAGTAGATCCCCGTCAGTAGTAGACAGTATGATACTCGCTACACATTGTGCTATTTGTAGACGTATGTGAGGAATAAAGTAGCGTATTGCTTGTCTTGTTTCTTTTACGGTATGATATGTTACACACTCCGTGTGAAGTAAATGCGTTTGCAATGAATATAATTCTGACAATAAGTGCAAAGCTGATCTACTTCCGAACTTTCCAAGACAACTAGTCATTGAATTCCTTAACTCCATATTAAGAGTTATGTACTTAAGTGATTCTATTTGAAATACATTTGGGTGTTTTACTCTCATTACGCTAGGTCCACACCATAACAACACACTGTACAACACTATTCCGATGTTATCACATGTCAATTCCCACAAAAATGCACACCAATGTTCTACCATTTCCTCTAGGACAACCTGTACCTGTTGTAGGGTACTGCACGCAAGCCTGTCAAACATGTTTTCATTCGGCATGAAGTAATTTGGACAGTTTTGCTCTTTGACCCATAGCAACAGCAATTTGATACAACGAAACGTGCATTCTAGAAGGTTTCTACGGGTCCAGAACTCACAGGGCGTTATTTCAACAGCATACAACACACATGTTTTACAGTGATACGACGAGATTGATTTTGGCACACGCCTTTGTATGATATCGTGCTTGATAATCTTAAGTAAAATGTAGCATTTGTGCTGCGTAGAGTTGAGACTAGCCATAAGTTCACGTTCCTGGAGGGAAAATGACAGCCTCCATTCGATCGGGCCATTTTCACTTGATGG
This sequence comes from Serripes groenlandicus, assembly GCA_031761405.1. Classification (NCBI taxonomy): domain Eukaryota; kingdom Metazoa; phylum Mollusca; class Bivalvia; order Cardiida; family Cardiidae; genus Serripes; species Serripes groenlandicus. The sequence continues at coordinate 25,092,070 of JASEVX010000004.1, forward strand.
ATGACTTTTCCCGACAAGGAAACACCCGGATTCTTTCAATATATTTATTTGTGTGTCATTTAGCCGATTGCAGCTAATAACTCTTCTTAACCAGGATTTAGCAATGCTTGGTATGAACTGACATTGATATGCGTTAACAAGGTCTAGATCAACTACATTAGCATCTGTACTAATACGTGTCAAGGCAGGTCCACCAATGTGGGTAAACGGAGGGTAATATGCATGGACGTTTCGTAAGCAGACCCTGCTGTTTTTGTCGGTTTCTAGAATTTCCATAGTGAAAGCAACTGGATTATAAAAGGGAACTCTGTTCACGACTAATTGTAGTTTAACATAACCGGGTTTAGTGGTTTCATCATCCACCAAGAGGAATGTTTGTCCGTCTTGAGATGCATCAGAAATCCTTTCCACAACAGTTATATACGGATGACAACATAGTACGTCTACGTCTGAATGCAGCCCTAATGTTGTTGTACCCTCACTCGAACTCCCAAAAAAAAAGTAGGTGTCTCGCATGTCCGGTTGGAAAAAGTAAGAGTTTATCATGGTTTTGGTTAATTCCAAAACTATTGTTTTTTCTCTGTATTTGTCCCTCATTTCTTCAGAAGCGCCGACCCAATCTAGAATTTCATAGAGACGCAAGGATAAATTGTGATATTGATCATTCATTTTGTGGAAGAGTTACCTGTAAATAGAAACGACTTCTTTGTAGAAATGAACTTATTTATCAAGGGTAACGTACACATGGATTTCAACGTAACTTGACCACAGTAATTTGACCACAGTAACTTGAGCACAGTAATTTGACCACAGGAAGTTTACAAGGGTCTACTTCAGACAAGTTTACAATAGTTAAATAAACTAAGACATAATATATTATAGTGGTAAAATTGGGGTCCGACCAAATGTGCTGTGAAAGTTACGTACAATTGTTGTCTGCAGTGAAATAAAAATACAATTATATATGACGTCAGCACGAACATTCGATATTTACTCCAATGATCGAATGCAATTATTTATTTTCGATATTAGTTTTGAAATAAGTCCTTTCACATTTGGTCCACAGTTGTACCACTATAACATTATGTTTCAGTGTATTTATCTGTTGTAAACTAGACCCCTGCACACTTTATATGGTCAACTTACTGTGGTCAAGTTGCTGTGATCAACTTACCGTGGTCAAGTTACTGTGGTCAATTTACTGTGGTCAAGTTACTGTGGTCAATTTTCCTTTGGTCAAATTGTACTGTGGTCAAATTATACAGTGGTCAACTTTCCTGTGGTCAAACAGGGTGTGGTCACATTTTCTGTGGTCAAGTTACCGAGTACCATTTCAACAGTTCATTAATTGATACAAATAAACAGATGTTGTATTGCCTACATGAGATGGAAGGACAGCTTAAATATAGGAATTGAGTTTATGTATATGTGTTCAATTTGGTCGTACAGTATGAATTACCTAGCTATAACTATGAGTCGAATTTGTTATTTATGTAATGGTTCAATTGCAATGGTAAGTTGTTAAATTGTATGTATTTGCTGAATTGTCCATATAACAAGGTTTCATAGTTATGGGTAATTGCTAGATAAAGCTGTTACATGTGGAGAGACAGCCATTAAGCTTTATATTTCCGATGAAAGCGCTTTAGATGTATTGCGACACGTTATGTGTTTATGTTGTGATAAAAGGTGTATTGGTCTTAACTAAGGATTTCTTGATTGTGTCATTTAAATTGATAACGATCACCACATACCGCGGTCTGTTTAGAAATGTATGACTAAAGACGTTGTATACATTCAGTTTTACATACTTTTGAAATATTACATACATACTACAACTTTATGATTATTCTATGTTTTGTTCATATTAAGGTCGGTAGCCTAAATATTTAAATCTTGAATTTTGAATACATCTAGACAAAAAACCATTGTTTATGCACTATAAATGAAAATAGCGCAAACAAATAACGAACAAAATAAACGAGAACTTTGTGAAACAGGAAGATCTGTTCATTATGATCAAATTCTCAATGTTTAACAATTACCATTATCTTCTAACATCGGTTTAATCTGTTCATTAGCTACACTAGTTCTTTTATATTTTGTAACAAAACAACTAGAGGAAATTACAAATAATTGTATGTGTGGGGGCAAAACTATAAATGTATTGTTTATATTATGTACCTGTGGCCTAAATATCTAGATAACTCATTTGAATCTTGAAATCTTTGAATATTAGAATTACAGTTGGAGCATTAGTCTAAATGATAATTTAGCATAATTAGATTATACTGGGAATAAACGTAGCGTAACGGCCAACCACAAAAGGTACAGCTGACTTTTAATCTTTTAAATTTACCACTACAATGACTGTTACAAGCATAACATACTAGACAAAATCATGTATACACCATGCGTCGATATTCCCCTTTAACAACTTAATAAACATATCTTACCTTTCCTAACTTCCAGGCATAAAAAGACAAGTGTCACACAATTTATTCATTGTTTGTTTCATGAACACAATTTTTATTATTCAAATCATATGAAAGAACTAACAAAATAATGTTTTAAAGTGTTTGCTGTGTTGATTAAAATTGTGATCATTTCATTAAATAATAACAAACAGTCAGGTCAAGGTAAACACACTTATCATGCAACGAGCAGATTACGTGACGTATAACACTGGTATGATAAACCTTTTGTTTACATGTCTACTGGTATGATAAACTTTTATCTTTATCAGTCTACTTATATTTAGAAATGACGTAATCGCTGGAACTACTTTTTCTGAAATATAAATGAGCCATTAATTTTCCTTATTCCTTTTGTTAAATGTTACCTACTGCAGAAATGCTAAAATAATATTGTATCTGAAAAGGGTTAAAACGCAATCCTTAACATTAAGGATTTGGTTACATGAACAATACACAAACAATAATAAATCAAAAGGACCACGTACAGTTTGTTCAGTTAGGCGCATTAGTTTAAGAAACAATTAAGATTTTGCACATATTTGCACTCATACCATAACTGTTGCTCAAGCGGCAAACAATGTTTGTTTCCAAGAAAGTGTTAATAATCTAACACTCCTGATCAATTTCTCGTTTTTTTTTTATGTCTGTTCAGTACTAGGACATCGCATTAGCAATGTCACAATATTATTCACTCATTAGTTTATGAAACTTTAAAAAACAAATCTTATTATCATAATAACTTGAATAAGATAGCATGTGACATGCAATAAATATTTGATTATACAACAAATATATTACAAGATTGAATACATATATAGAAGATAGAACATATATTTAAAAAATATAATAATGCAACCGATTACATGCCATATTCCTAAGTATAGTGTCTATTTGTTATGCAGTGCTACACAATGTTAGACTATTTCACTTTGTATTAAGATCCACATTTCCCACTATATTTTTACCATGTGTCTCAAAACTTTGTTTATATATCGCTGCAACTCATTTCTTTCAAATCATTCGAACAAAAACATGCTTTTGAAATACGGAATCAAACAAATAATGGATTTCTCTATCGAACTGTACCAAAATATCTTTTCTCCCTACGTATGTTTATTCCTCTAAGATATTCGCGAATCCGCCAGAAGGACAACTACCTGGACCAGAAGCGAAAGTATTTCTTAATGTTTCTGTTGTTTTTTCATTGCGGTAATTGTCAGTGATATTTAATACTTAGAAATAACTCCTGCCAATGATATGTAGTATTCTACCTAAAAAAACGCTTAGAAAGTGTGACAATTGAGAGCAGTAACAAAAAAAATGTACATGTGTTAAGGCATGTTTTGTTACTGCTCTAGTAGTGTAAATATCAGATACAACGGTTAAGGCAATATATAGATAATATTATGCTATTGTCTTTTGATATGGATGTTATCGGGCAAGGGTTAGGATTCATCAATAATCCTAACCCGAGCCCGATAACATCCATATCAAAAGACAATAGTCATAATATTCTATTTATCTAGCAACTAGCGTATTTTAAATAAAATTATTAAAATGAACATTATCCTTAATTATTCTATACCTAATTTATACGTCCAATCGTAGACGCTCATTCGAATCATGTGACCGTACAATATATTTCCGTATCGGGACGCACGCGCGTACAAAATAACCCGTATTTTTTTCGTATTGTACGATTCACAGGTCCCATGTTAAACCTATGATAAAGACCGAAACACGTGAAAAGGTTCCGAATGAAAGTCTGAATCGACAGGCGCTCTAGATAAAGCGTTACGATAAAGCTCCTGTTGTCACCGGATCATTATTGTCGTTTGCAAACAAGGAGTAACACTGAAACTAAAATGTTATCCGATTCTGAAATAGATGACTTTGTAATTGAACAGAAATCAAAAAACACTGTGATTATTTGAAGGTATAAAATAAAAAGGTCATTTAACATTATTCTGCACAATACAAAATATATTTTGGGGAAAAAGTCGAGGTATAGAATAAAAAGATCATTTAACAGTGTTCTGTACAATACGGAATATATTTGGACTCGTACACAGCTTGGAAAATCATATTGGACTCGCCTAGCGGCTCGTCCAATATGATTTTCCAAGCTGTGTACTCGTCCAAATATATATCCGTATTGTACAGAACACTGTTAAATAACCTATAATTATTGAAAGACTAGCACTTCGGCTATCAACCGCAATTACGCGTAGTAATATTAAACCAAAGTACACAAATATGTCAAAGAAAGAAAGTAGTCCAGTTTATTCTCGTCAATTTCTAACGTTTTATCTATTCAGTATTCATATTTTATAGACATAAATACATTTTGTAATAACATAAACACTAAACGATAATTAATTATTTACAATAACAACCCAATTCCTCCTCGCTTCGATGAATACACAAACGTGTTGAGTGACTTTACACATTCAAGATTAGGATGTTTACATCGTGTCCTGAAAAGTTAAAATCATCTACGAGTTATTTGGTGTATTCGAGTTCTGGAAGAAGTTAATAGACCCTACATTTAGCACAGCTCCATAGAATATGGGCGGCATTTGACTAGTGACAGTGTTATTATTGGTCATGAAGTTGAAATTTGGAATATCGTGCTGTATGCTTGATACTGGACAGGGTGGGGTAGGAATGGAAGGAGCTGAGGAGATATCCAAATCAAGGCGAGCAACGGACAGATCAATCTGATCTGAGAACTGATTACTACATGGTTCAGTGGCAGGTGCGTAACCCTCTTTATTAGTGTTTGTACTCGTACTAGACATAATACTGGAACAGCGTTTCTGGTTTTCCTTTGAAATGGATGAATAGTTTATTACAGACTGGACATTCTTGTGTCCAGTTATTTGCATAATTTCTGTTGGAGGGATATTGGCATCCCTCAACTTCTGGACCAGGTGTTTCCTAGCAGAGTGATTTGTTAGGCGCTTTCCATCTATACCAGCTTTTTCACACATTGCTTTCATTTGCTTTCCTAGCTTTTTCATTCCAATCCTCTGCCGAAGAAACATCTGGTCAGTTTTATTTGCAACAGTCCGAGGTGCCAAATAAAATGGGAAATCTGGGAGGGAATAATTTGCAGGCCTTTGGGATGTATATAGTTTATAAATCACAATTGGATCTCTTTCTGTGCCACTAGCAAACATTTTTGGTTTAATCTTTCTAATGTCGCCAACATTCTCCCAGTTCTAGTTTTCGTCTGCCTTTCATTTAGTTCAAGAAATTCATCTTCCCCATCTTTTTTCAGTGTGACATCTCCCCAGCTGCAATTAGAAATGTGTGTATTTACAAAAATGTGGGAATCAGAATCAAAAACATACTGACCAGATATCATTTCATTTGTTATCAGTCCTTAAATGTGAAAAAATATATCATATGTTTATATTGGTGAAAAGGCGATATATAAATCCTCAAATGTTATTGATTAATTATAAAGACTTTAAAGTTTACAATTCATTACATTTATAAACCCATGCATGTAATATGTAAATAATTTATGCCTTGAAACTATTATTCGAATTTATGTTTTTTTTTTTTTCTATTTTCAGATCATAACGGAATTCATGTCTTCTAACTGGGATACAGCTTGTCGTCTGAATCGATTAAAGACAGTATATAGGTTGTGGCACTAAATTCTAGTGGGAAGTCGGAGTGTTCAGAATAATTTGATGATCTACAGACTACCGGCTTTACAATACAAAGAACTGGGGTTCCTATCCAACCAAGTTGAAAAAATATGTTTATTTTTATGGTACATAATATCCATTTGGGTAGTCAATGTGTGAGCACTGCTGTCAAGATTTAGGAAAAAGCTAGATTCAAAGGCTGGACACAGAAAACTCACCATAGGTTGTAGTGCTCTGATACACCTCTCATCCCAAAATGTAAACAATTATTCAGCCAGAGTGTGTTGATAATTGATTCTGGAGTAGCTGATCCAAGGAGACCTTGTTCATACAGGACTTTGATATCACCTTCGGATACAGTTTCTGCTTCACATGGACGATTTTCTTTACCACATTTTTTCAGCAGCTTTAGTTTAGCCTAATTTTGTAAATTGAATTAAATAGAGGATAAATATGTGTGTGTTTTTTAGCAAGATCGAGATATATTTCACTCTGCCACTTGTGAAAATAATGCTCTCGGTGATCACAAATTGAAATATATCACTATCTTGCAAAATAGAAGCGCTTTAACCAGTGATTTCTTTAACCCATTAGTCCATAAACACACATTTTTATACATCTGCAGCAAATGAGTTCGGAAAATATTGTGATAAAAGAAGAAATTTCTCCTAACAAGCAGTTTCTCCTTTTGTCATAATGTTTTTACTGAATCTTTAATTTAAACTGTCATTTGTCATAATTTACTACTGTCGTCTGCTGTATGTTGTAATGCGTTAAAAAGGCACTGTTTGATATGTAGGTATTATTTTTAGATGATTTTGTATAATTATGCCCCACCCCCTGGATTATCCATTGAAGGTCATATAGTTAAGGTTAAGGTCAAAGTTCAATTTCACATTTATCAGAAAGCTTAACATTGCATAGAATTCCCAACTGTTTTGAAGTTACATTACAATGATGAAGTTAATTAATACGCATCAGTTGATTAATCCTTCAATGTCATCTGATAAAGGTCAAGGTCAAAGGTCACATTTTTCATTTCTTATAAGCTGCTTTCAGGGGGCATTCATGTATTACAAACACATCTTTATTTTTTAAAATAACATAGGGATTAAGAAAATTCATTATTTATGTGTGGGGTTTTTTTGTAATGAAGGAGCCATTCTTGTTACAACAGTTATGTTGTGGGTACCAATGATTATTTTCATATGAATAGCCACAATTGGGGCTGCCCTTCTCGGTCTCATTGGGGTATGTGTGTACAATAATTTCCTTCTCGAAACAAAAATCCCGTGGAAAGTGTCAACTCAAGATTAGAATGCGGGGAATTCGCATCCTGATTCGGTGGATACTTTACACAGTTGCAATAGATCTAGATCTAATGTTACAGCTCATATACATTTTGATTGGTTATAGCATCATACCTTAAGCGTTTCCTTTGTAAGATTGAAGGCATTTGACGTGCCTCCGACAATGTTGTGTGGGTAGCCATGACGGCGTAGCTTGCGATCAAAACTGGAGACCATATTCCTGATCGTTGTTGTCTCATACTGAGATCCATCTGGCTTCTTGATAGAAAGTAGGAAGCCAGCAATATGTTCATCCAGTTCGTCCACTTGTACTTTGTGCATTGGTCGATTATCCCCCTTTTCACACATAAATTGTTCAAGTTTTTTAATATCACCAAATGTTTTTCTCATTGTATTTTTATTTTCTTGTTCACTTATGAATTTTTCCACATCTGCACGTCCAGGGATTTTAGTTTGAAATGCACCAATGCGACCAGAATTTGTACTGGTTGAAGTGTTCAGCTCAGACTCGAACTGTTTACCTGTATTTGTCATGGGATTAATGCATGGCAAATCCATTTCTTCGTCAAATATTGAGGGATCAATATCGAATTCAACAAATCCCTCAGTTTGGCTATCTATGTTAAGCAGATCATCAATAGACATGTCAAATTCACCCGTTTCAGACATTTTTATTTCTCCGAATTTGCGTCGTCTGCAAAATTGTACATGTATTGATACGACAGAGGAAGGGATTCGAGGGAAATAAATAGCATTACGAGTTTAATTTGTGCATTCAATTCTTTGTTTATATTTTGATTAAAATGCAATTATACATGTTATCGAGTAAATAAAAAAATAAATCAAGTTCAAAAGTGTATTTTAAATTTTATTCCCCCCATTCCCACTGACACACTCACTCGACATGTACATTTATTGACAGCGTATCGTAAACATGACCCCGGGTCAAAAGTAGTTCCGGCAGCTCGTCATGTGGAGTGGATCACGTGGTCTATTGACTGATATCACTTAATGTTATCGGTCCCCCTTTATCAGTCAGTAAATACGCTAGTTGCTAGATAAAAACTTAACCCTTTCCCTCATACGACAATTCTGCAGCAGACGACTTTGAACGTATTTTGTCAAAAAATAGAAAATCTCCATAATTGAATGGATAACCTATGACAAAAAGTGGAAAACATTGTGGCAAAAGGAGAAATTGCACGTTTTGTGCAATTTCTTCTTTTGTCACTATGTTTTCAAAAATCCGTCTGCTGCAGAGGCGTCAGAAAGCGTCTATATGAGGGAAAGGGTTAACGCATTCACATGTTTTTGTTACTGCTCTAGTGGTGTAACTACCAACGGTTATAACAATATCGCCTTAACTTATTTACATGTTTTTGTTACTGCTCTCGTTTCTAAAAACCTAAAGATCGGGTTTCGTGTGACGTGACCGTTTAAAACAATGTAAAACATTTCTGAAAGAAGAGTTTTGCTAGCCTTCTATTTCTTATCTACATATATTTTCAGAATGTCACACGGAAAAGAAGGAATAATTCTTCATTGTCTTTCTGTAATTAAACCTTTTAGCTCGTTTGATTTTTATATATCTGCTCTGAAACGATTGTAGAATCAAAAATTAGTTCGGAAAAAGGGAAAAAATCTCGTTTAAAATCTTTAGTTATGTTTGTTTAGAATTGTATCACCAAAGACGTTGTATTCGTTCAGTTTTGCATATTTTTGAAATGTTAAATACCTACTACACCTATAATGGTTTTTTTACAAAAACATTGGCATATTGCTAGTAAGACATATTACTTATGCAATGTATATCACTTTTGAACGTGGGACGGTATTTAACTATTGATATACTTTTTTTTACCTTAGGTGTAGTATTTGCGAAATGTCGGTGTTCGGATCATTAACTGTATATTGAAGTAGGCATAATCCTCTAAAATAATTTGATTGTCTTGAAAAATTCGCAATTGATGTAATTGAGAATGAATTGTATGTTTTTCTATTTTGCAAACGTTATGAGGAGTTTAGGAAAAGTAATAATGGTCTACAACTGTCTGTATTTTGTTGGGTGGTAAACCTATATAGGCATTGTTTATATTAGAAAGCCGGTGGCCTAAAATTAAACTGTTAATGAGCTATAAATAAAAGTAGAGTACAAAGGTAAAAATAAATGACTTAAAACTTTGTGAAACAGGAAGAACTGCTCATTAACTTCCTTTAGTTTTTAACATCGGTTTAGTCACAAGTTCCTATCTGTCGTATATATTTTGTTACATGAAAACTAGAGGTAAATACAAATAATTGAATGTAATGGGGCAAAACTATATATATTGTTTATAGCAACATTATATTATACCGGGAATTAGCGTAGCGTAACGGCCAACAACAAAATGAACAGCTGATATGAATCCTTTTACTTTACCACTACACTGACTTTCATTAGCATAACACACAAGACGAAATCATGTAAAGCCCTATGTTGATATTCCTCTTAACAACTTAATTAACATATCTTACCTTTCCTATCTTCCAGGTATAAAAAGACAAGTGTCACACAATTTCAAATTCATTGTCTGTTTTCATGAACACAATCTGGATTATTTAAATCATATCAACGAATTAACAAAATCGTGTTTTAAAGTGTTTGCTCTGTTGTCTAAGAATGTGAACATTTCATTAACTAACCACAAACAGAAAGGTCAAGGTAAATACACATGCAAGGTAAATAAAGGGGAATTTTCATGTCGTCATTTTCTATTTTTAGAAAATAATGTTACATAGATCTGTTAATAGACAAGTCAGTGTGAATACGATATATACATGATGTTCGTCTACGTTGAAAACACATTAGATTAATATAATTTGAAATTAGACTCTAGAAGTACGGAATCAAAAGGCTGCAATTGAATAGACTCCGATTCGATGTTTGTTTTACTATTTAATTCTAGTTTATATACAGTCAGATTTTCGAAGTCACCTATGCCTCATTTGTACACTCAGGAACATTTTAAATTGCACACGTCATACACTTTGCGTTTGTTCTAGAGGTTCAATACTCGAACTAATGCATCGTCAATTGGCATTGCATTGCTGTTGTCAAATATGTACTATACAAGACTGTTCGAATCAACACCATTTTATATGTTAATAAATCACTAAATGTTATCGTGAAGGACATACAGACGTTCATACGACGCATTTTATTACCAAGGAGGCGACAACATATGAAATGGGTTAAAACGAAATATTAATAAATGTATTTGAGTATTGTGACGATATAGCTTGAACACATTGACCTTTGCGAAAAAAATATATGTCTTAACGATTTACATGCATTTTCATCAAATATGTGATTTGCTCTATGAACATATATGCGTTTGAGGTTAATGACACGAAATAATTTTCAATTCATAAACGAATGCATGATTGCCATCGTTTATCAGGATCAGGGTGTGTTAAGTTAATCTTAGCTTTAGAATATTATTATGTCAAGTCGTCTGCTATAAACAAATCTGAACAGAAAAATAAAGTGTAACCCGTCGAAAGTAGCAAAAGCATTTTCCTTTGCCAAAATGTTTTGAAAATTTCTCTGATATGCCAAAATGTGTAAGCCTGCTGGAAGTGATAACGATAAGCATTACATTACCACACCTTTATAAGGAGGTATATTTTTACTTTATCATGCAATGTCTCCCCGCGTTACTCCGAGTATTGTTGGATGTTAATAGAATCATCTCACCGCGATCAACAGCAATGGCGTTTAATATAGTTTTTGAGATTTTAGCTTTGAAGAGGAGGAATCCTAGACAGCTCTCGCAGAGAGGTGGAATAATTCAGAGAGTAGCACTCTTTAATAAGCGCCGCTATGCGATAAACAAACGTAAGAAATTTTCAAATAGTTTTTAATCCAGATCAACCACATCAGCCGTGCAGTTTGATCTTGCTCTGTATTGTTCGCCAAAAAGTCATAAACGATTTAAGCAAAATTTGTGTAAACAGTATCCTTTTGGATTCTTTAGAATGTATGGGTTGCGAAACTGTTTCCACTGTTGTCTTGACCTTTTGGCATAGTGCGGTAAAACTCAAACTCGACCGGTCTATTTTGTCAATGACACGTTGGTTGATGCATAAAAGGGCTAGAGCGATGACGAAGTTTCGTACATATGTATTACAGTAGCTGTTACCTTGGGATGTAACCTAGGTCGTTGTAACCAAAACCCGTTCAAGCTCTCTTGACAATAAACCTGTGTTTGAACCTTGAAATAATTATGTTTACAAATGAAAGTTCTAAAGCGATGACGTTGTTTCGTGCATGCGTTTAAAAATCCCTGTGACCTTAATCTTTAACCTAGGCCTGTACATCACGAACCAGTCGATGGTTCCATAACATCGAAACTGTTTATGCCGTGTGAGAATTTCAAATTACAAATGAAATTCTAGAGCTTTAACATCGTTTTGTACAGACGTATTACATTCACGATGACCTTGGCCTTTAACATTAGTTCGCTTGAACTTTTAAAAGAGGGGGTTATTTCAAACATATATTTTAAGTTTCATTGGAAGCGAATTAGAACTCAAGTCCTTAGTTGGGTCACTAACATATTCTATGTGACCTTGACCTTTACCATAGGCCGTCAATGAATTGCGAACTCGTACAATAGGGGATACTTGTAAAGTATGTATAAATTTCATAACATATTGTGATACTGATCATTCAAGCTCTATCCCTTTGACATGTAAATACAAACGACATTATTTGTAAAGAAGGATTATTAATAAGAGATAAATTAATTCTAGAAATTACCCAGAACATTACCGTGATATAAGTAAAGCAATATAGTGAATAAAGAGGTGGTCATCCGAAGAATGTACAAACTATCATGCAAACCTTTTAAATAACACTACAATGACTGTTATTAGGTGCGAGGGACATTACATGCATGAATTAGTTATGTACAAGACAAATTCTGATGCAAAGCATCAAAGACGCCGGGCATGATTTTGAAGCATGACTTAAAGGAAGCAGATGCAGTTCAGTACATTTAGATAATCTGTGAAAACAGACAGTATCTAAATGTGTTGAACAAGAAGGCAAAATGTATCTTTATAGCAAACGAGAAGACCAAGTTGTGCCTATATTGCTCACCTGGGTACAATAGTATATACTAAAAGGTTATAAAGTTCAGAAAGGGTCAATTTTAACGTAGTGATTAGACGTTTATTATGCTAAGATCTACGTGATATTCAGCATGTGAAGTTTAGTCGTGAAGTGACAAGTTTAGTTCTAAAAACATTTTTGTTTACAGTTTGCTTAACATTGACTGCAACTTTAATGTGTCATAGAAGCTAAGGTTTCTTAATTTTTACCAATACACGGTTTTCAATCTGCTCTTACTATATCACCTCATTAGATAAAACAAAGATAGGTGCGGAAATATTAACAGATATATTTACTTAAGGTTAAATGTCTCTAATTATAAGTTAAGTGTGACACAAGCTTTGAAGGGAGACGGGTAAGTCTCTTTTCCTTCTAGTTTAGCAGAGGTATGATCACAAAAACGGGAGTATATAAACAAAAAAATCAAAGTAATTTTAACAAATTTAAAGATAGTTAAAATTTCGTGTCTTCATTTCCTATTTTAGGCAATACAGTTACCCGGATTTATTTGTAGACCACTGGGTGTTAGCGCGTTAAATACACTGCATACGATACATTTTCCTCATACAGATGACTTCTAAAAACGTATTATTCAAGTTATCTGCATAGAAATCCAAACACTATGTCATGACCGCAAAGTTATTACTCTCGGCTATCCTAAGATGCACATTTAACTCTGAAGAAAATCTTTGTGGAAAAGGTGCTCAGTATGGGAATTTTTGTTGCCACAATGTTCTGAAAGTCACTTGCTGAGGTTTCGTCAAAATGTGTCTAAAAGGGGAAAATATCAAAATAAACAAAATGACATAAAACTAAGTATTGTCAGAATAATATCAGATACAACGCTTATAACAGTGTCGCCTTTACCTGATTTAGATGTTTTCTATTACTGCTCTAGTAGTGTACATGTAATTTCAACAACATATCTGCAGTTGAGGACATTTAAAACTTCAAGACAAAACATAAGGAAACGCCCTTTTAATGAAAGTATTATAATCGAAAGAGTTTAAATTGTTGTCAGCATCATGAGCAATTCATTGTTTTTCCATAATGTTTTAAAAACTCTTCTGCTGTAAACGCATATAAATGCGTCTGCAACTGGAAAATAGTTTAAACATCACAATATGAATATGGTAAAGTTATACCGCAAATTCAAGCTCAAACTTGTGTGTGTGTTTCTAAAACCACTTTCATTATATTTCTCTTGTGTTATGGCTGCTTACTCGCGTTTACCTCTCCCCGGAATTATCATTAAACAAAACCCTTTCCCACTTACCGGCGCGTTTTGACGCACCCGACTCATTTAATTAACCAAGGAATACCAAAACAAGGTTCGTAATCTGTTTTTTCTGCATGTATTTGTTTCTCTAATTGATAAACGAACAAGGACTTATATTGATATTGACCACGTCATACGAAAACCAATATTCAAGAACATCGAGGATCCATTTCAGTCTGCGCTTTCTCGAATCCTGAATAGAAACTTCCCTTTTCACCGTCTAGTTGTGTACATATCAGATACAACGGGTTATAGCAAGGTCACCTTAACACATTAACATGTTTTTGTTACTGCTCTGATAGTGTAAATATAAGATACAACGGTTACAGCAATTTCCCCTTTACACATTTTTTATTTTTTTACTGCTCTAGTAGTGTAAATATCAGACGCAACGGTTATATTAATGCCGCCTTAACACATTCACATCTTTATATTACTGCTCTAGTAGTGTAGATATAGAAACCAACGGTTTTAGCAATGTCGCCATAACACATTTACATGTTTTTTGTTAATGCTCTAGTAGTGCAAATATCATAAACAACGTCTAAAGCAATGTCGCCCTTACACATTTACATGTTTATGTTACTGCTCTAGTAGTGTAAATATCAGATACAACGGTTATAGCAATGTCGCCTTAACACATTTACATGTTTTTTTAATGCTCTAGTAGTGCAAATATCATAAACAACGTCTAAAGCAATGTCGCCCTTACACATTTACATGTTTATGTTACTGCTCTAGTAGTGTAAATATCAGATACAACGGTTATAGCAATGTCGCCTTAACACATTTACATGTTTTTTGTTAATGCTCTAGTAGTGCAAATATCATAAACAACGTCTAAAGCAATGTCGCCCTTACACATTTACATGTTTATGTTACTGCAACGTTTATAGCAATATCGCCTTAACCCTTCCCCCATATAGACCCTTTCTGACGCCTCTGCAGTAGACGGCCTTTTGAAAACATAGTGACAAAAGAAGAAATTGCTCAAAACGAGCAATTTCTCCTTTTGCCCCAATGTATTCTAGTTTTAGTCATAGGTTATCCATTCAATTATAGAGAGTTTACTTTTTTGGACAAAATATGTTCAAAGTCGTCTGCTGCAGAATTGTTGTATGAAGGAAATGGTTAACACATTAACATTGTTTTGTTACTGCTCATACAAAGTCCATAATGTTGACCAATCAATATCACTAACAACCAAACTCCCAGTGCTAGTCAAAAGCTAGTAAATCTGGGTTGTATTTATGTTGTCCTAACACCCCCAACCCCAGTGCTAGTTAAAAGCTAGTAAATCTGGGGTGTATTCATGTTGTCACTAACACCCCAACCCCAGTGCTAGTTAAAAGCTAGAAAATCTGGGGTGTATTCATGTTATCACTAACAACCCAACTCCCAGTGCTAGTTAAAAGCTAGTAAATCTGGGGTGTATTCATGTTATCCTTACATCCTCAAACTCCAGTGCTAGTTTTAAAAAAGCTAGTAAATCCGAGGTGAATTCATGTTGTCACTAACACCCCAACCCCCAGTGCTAGTTAAAAGCTGGTAAATATGGTGTATATTCATGTTATCCTAACCCTCCCCCTTCACCGCACCCCCCATCCCACCCCCCAATCTCAGTGATACTTAAACGCCAGTAAATATGGGGTGTATTCATGTTGTCCTAACACCCCAACCAACCCACAATGCTATTTAGATAGATAGATAGAAAGATATGTCTTTATTTCCTTTATAAATGAAGAGTAAATACATTCATACATAGTACGACAAAATAAAAACAAAAAAAAAGTAAATAGTCCACATATTAGTTATTTACAGGTTGCTCGAAGAGACATACAAGTAATATCGAACAAATGTAATTTAAGCATGTGTGTTGGAGGGATTTGTTAGATGTTTGTGTATGGTTGTGGATGCAATAATGGAAAAGGATCATGATGAGGGTAAATCTGGGGTGTATTCAAGTTATCCTAACACCCCCAAACCCATCGCTAGGTAAAAGCCGATAAATCTAGGGTTTATTTATGTTGTCTTACCCCACCCCAACCCCCAGTACTTGTTAAAACTGGTAAATCTAGGGTGTATTTATGTTGTCCTACAATCCCACCCCCCTCAACCCCCAGTGCTAGGTAAAATCTGGTCAATCTAAGGTGTATTTACGTTATCCTACAATCTGGTAAATCTAGGGTGTATTTATGTTGTCCTAACATCCCTAACACCAGTGTAAAAGCTGGTCAATCGGAGGTGTATTTATGTTGGCATAACACCCCTAACCCCAGTGCTAGGTAAACGTTGGTAAATCGGGGATGTATTTATGTTGGCCTAACACCCCAACCCCAGGTGCTAGGTAAAAGCTGGTAAATCGGGTGAGTACTCATGTTGTCTCAAGACCCCTTACCCAGTGCTAGGTAAAAGCTAGTAAATCTGGGGTATATGTATGTTCCCCTAACACCCCAACCCTTAGTGCTAATTAAAGGCTAGAAAATCTGGGCTGTAGTTATGTTCTCCTAAGACCCAAACCCCAGTGCTAGGTAAAAGCTAGTAGATCTGGGGTATATGTATCTTGCCCGAACACCCCAACCCTTAGTGCTAGTTAAAATCAGGTAAATATTGGGTGTATTCATGTTGTCACTAACACCCCTAACCTCCAGTGCTAGTTAAAAACTGGTAAATATGGTGTGTATTCAAGTTGTCCTAACACACCCAACCCCAATTCACTTAAAGGCTGGTAAATCTGGGGTGTATTCATGTTATCACTAACACCCCAACCTCAGTGCTAGTTAAAAGCAGGTAAATCTGTGGTGTTTTCATGTTGTCCTAACACCCACAACCCCAGTGCTAGGTAAAAGCTGTAATTATATTTATTACAGGGATTTGTGTGTTTGACCTTTCCCACCTGCAGACGCATTTTGACGCATCTTCAGAAGATGAATGATGAAAACAGTGTGGCAACATTAGAAATTGTTCAGCTTTATGCAAGTATTACACTATTTGTCTTGATGTTTTGCTGCAGATTTATTATATGTGACAAAGGGTAAAGTGAATTCATTCTAGGCTAAATAATCTATCAGGTAAACAGTTAAACCCTTTCCCACATACAACAAATATGCTGCAGACGACTCCGAAATGATATTGGCAAAAACGTGAAAAATCTCCATAAAAGAGAGTTTCATAATTTTAAAGAGCAATTTCTCCTTTTGCCACAATGTTTCCATAATGCGCCTGCTGCAGAGGCGGCAGAAAGTTCGTGGGAAAAGGTTAAGGTCGCGTTTGTGTGAAGATTTTCAAAACGATGAAATAGAGATTAGTGGAAAACATGAATAATTAGTTATTTAAGATACATCACAGATAATCTATTAACGCTTTCTCACGTACAGACACTTTCTGACGCCCATTAGAGGACTCATTTTTGAAAACATTGTGGCAAAAGGAGAAATTACTCATTATTAGCAATGTCTTCTTTTAGAACATTGTTTTCAAATCTTTGCGATAATTTTGCTTTCATTTATAGAGATATACCAAAGTTACGCGGTGTCAATAACGGCTCGGCGATCAAGGTGGAGTGTCATTGGTCAAGGCACATTTCCTAGCCTTGTACCGGTTTGTTTACCCAGATAGCACGAATAGGTGTTCTGTCGCCGTGATATAACTGAACTAAGTTATAACGGCGTCAGGGGCGTAGCTTGGCAATAATCAATGTGTAGGCCGTCTCGTGAGAAAATCAACATTGTGGACTTTACGTAAAGTATCGACCCGGATCAGCTTAAGCATGCCACACAGGCGTACCCGGATATACACGTCTCGCCTCCTGTGGAGTTTCTGTTTCAAGAATCACTACTCTATCTATCTCCCCTTAGACGGAATGTGTCGCCCTGATCAGTCTGCGAGGACAGTCTGGTTGATACATTACGCAGATGTGTATCGCCGCAGCTGCATTTCGAGGCATTTTTAGAAAAAATGTGTAGGCACGTGCCTACAGTGCCTAAAGGGAGCTACGCCCCTGTGCGTAAAACACAAATAAAGCCAAACAATCAGACCCCATGTCGTCAGACACGGCTCAAATAGTCTGGTCGGCTAATTGGTTCGAAGCACTCTCAGTTACAATCAGTGTAATGATTTATTCATATCAAGCGGAATCAGTTGATTAACCCTTTCCCTCATACGACAATTCTGCAACAGACGACTTTGAACATATTTTGTCAAAATATAGAAAGTCTATATAATTGAATGGATAACCTACATGTATGACTAAAAGTGGAAAACATTGTGGCAAAAGGAGAAATTGCTCGTTTTGAGCAATTTCTTCTTTTGTCACTATGTTTTCAAAAAGCCGTCTGCTGCAGAGGCGTCAGAAAGCGTCTATAGGAGGGAAAGGGTTAAAATGATATTGAGACTATCAGGTTTGAAATTAACCCAATTAACGGGACCGTCTTTTCGGAAATCAATAATATTCTAGGCATACATGTGATATCGTCCCCGACGTCCCGGAAACCATATCTCTGTCACGGAGTCCCGAAGGGACGCACGTTTGTCCCGGAAAGTCATAACAAACGAAAAATAAATACAATTTCGACCCATAATTTTACTAATCTAGGTAGGCAGTGGACCTGGATTTGGCGAACATTAGCCCCTATGGACATTATTATCCCCTTCGTAAAAGAACTGCATAGATGGACATTAACCCCTTCATATGCGGAGATAATCATCTTCGTATGCGGACATTAGTCACTTTACCGGATTGCTGAATGCGGACATCTCACCCTCATAACGTAAAGGTTGGAGGTCCTGGAGTACCGCATACTTATTATTATGATGATGAGGATGATACTTTATACCAGATCTTACGTTATAATATCCAGGCTTTTAACCAGCATGCAAGTGTGAGTAAAATCCCAATAAAGTTATGTCAGTGTTTTATTTAAAAGCGATTGATTTGTTTTAACGGCGCTTTCAACAGTTTTCATTTACAGATTATCTCTGCACACCCCAGAGGACTAAATAAGAAGGAGTTAACTGTTGTTTTGCCCCAAACATCTCTCTTATTACTCAACCAAACTCTGTGGTGTGTGTACTCAAAAGAATCGTTTCAGTGAGACGATTCTCTTTTGAGTACCAACACCATAGGGTTTGGGTGTCAAATAAGGATTTTAGAACATGAATTACGCCCTTGTCTAGAGCTCTGCGTGACCCTTTTTCAGAGACAACCGGTTACCGTCCTCCATTATACACTATTTTAAGCCTCACGAAAGACCAACGAGTATAGTCACGATGATTTTGATTCAATCCCATGAAACGATCAATGGCCGATCGATCTAGGGTTCGAACTCCCGATTATTTCACCGAAAGCCCTCGTTCTAATCGACTGTGCTATTGCGGCTCGACCTAAGAGCTTGAGTAATAACTAGTTTTTAAATAATTTTCAACTCGTCTTCTGTATTTGAATCTTCGTTCAATAAAGGTATGCAAAGAAAATTGATATGTGTTTGGATTGGCCATGCGATAATTGACGTTTGCACAATTTGAAAATATTATAATTACTATAAATTGCCTACTCGAATAGTAGGATTTGCATTTACACCGTTCGCATAAGACCACCAGGATGCGTAAGAAATGGCTAAAAAGGAAGATCCTGTTCAGACTGCAAGGACTTTAGGATCGTGTTTGCTCTCCACTGACTAAAATAACGGCACGACATCTCGCCCACATTGAATCGAGGTATCTTTGAAAGAATTTGTAGATTGGAATTTGTCCGAATGTATGTGAGATGTACCCTGACGTAACACTGCTTCAGCTATAACCTGACCATGAAATGTTATAATGTCATAACCGTTCAAAGGGGTTTAAACTCCCCCTCCCCCCTCCCCCCTCCCCCCCCCCCCCCCCCCCCCCCCCCCCTTCCAACATACAACACATATAAAGCAAGCGAAAACATTGACAATTTCTGTAATTTCTTTTCTTTTTTGAATGGAGTTGAATTCGCTGAGGCAAATGGAATGATGAGCAATATATCCTTGTTTAAAAATGAAGTTTTCTGCTACAGAGACGTCAGAAAGCGTCTGTATGAGGGAAAGGGATAAGCAGAGCCTCATTGCTGTCCATTGGTGTATTCTGCTACTTTCTTGGTTCCCAAAGCAGCATGTGAAGATCCATTATCGTGTAACAATGTCATATCGTAATTTGACCTTAAGTTATGCACGAGTACAGGCTATCAGGAAGAAATGTATTTATGCAGGCTGGTGACTTTAAGTGATGTTTTAATACATGCTATCCGGGGTGATGTGTTAATTCAGGCTATCCGGAAGTGATGTAATAATGCAGGCTGGTGGCCGTAAAGCTACATTCACACCGAAGCCGGACCCAACACGGAGCACTCCGGAATAACACGGAACACCCCGGATCAAGAGATATCTTGATCCTGGATGGTCCTGGGTGAAATAGAGTCGCAAAACATCGTCACCCGGACAAGCCCGGACCAAACACGGCACAACAACGGGTGAACACGGATGATCACGGAACCAACACGGAGCCAACACGGATCTGACCTCGGTACTACCACAGCAGCGCCACTGACCGCCCCGGAATGACGCGGACCATCCCGGATCAGCTACGGACTGTCCCGGACCTAATACGACATGCCGGATTGCCCAATATCGCCAAGGATCAACACGGTGTCACTACGGATCTTCCCAGAGCCAACACAGTCGCTACACGGCGAGACCGAAGTATATACTACAATCAATCACATTTAATTCAGACCAAAATACTTCGCTGTAGGTTAATTGGATCTGACGACATCGCATAAGAGGTCGTATCGAATTGACCTTTATCATTTAAATTTCTCCGGCACGTTCTCAGTTTTTTTTTCCAAATGAAATCTCACAATACAACCAACGCTCGGTTCTTAACAATGAAGACTAGACATTCACCGCTTCTCTATCTCGATAATTTATAGCGATTATTTCACCTGTTTTATACCGAACGATTTTGTAAGCAACACTTTGGTTGGTTGACGCAAATCTCATTGTAAGCCGACCAGGATCGAGCTGTCATGAGATCTTTATTCGAGCCAGAGACGTTTAGATCTGGTTTTAATGAAAGTGTTGTGACAATATCTCTTATTATGTCTAAAGAATTCATTCTATTAGATACGATGACGACGCTATTTTACCCTCCCTTTCCAGAATACAACACATCGGATGCAGACGACTCGAAAACATTTAGTTAAAACTATGGAAACACACTATAAATGAAAGAACGATTATAGAATACAGATGAAAAGATCGTGGCAATGAGCAACTGCTCCTTTTGTCACAATGTTTTCAAAAGTTGTCTGATGCAGTGGCGTCTGTATGTGGGAAAGGGAAAGTGTCCTACTTAAACTGAAATCAACACAGACCTCTATTTCTTTTATCAATGAGTATGTGATAGCTGACATGGGTTATGCAGTCGAGGTTAACAGTATTTACCCGAATGTTGACAATATCTACTGTCACACTGGAAGCCAGGCTTTATTTATTTTATTATACCGAACAAAATAACATATAGTCATTTCACCATTACACAACTTTCAATTGTATTCAATTTATTTACTATTTCAGTAACAATTGACAAAAGTCTTAAAATGTAAGACGGACAAAATTTGCTTTTGGCCTTTCTGCCTTTGTCAGCGGCGTTTTATTAAGCTTGTGTCTTCCTGTATTGGTCCGTCCAATTAAACTTCTCTATGCCCATTATAGCAAAGTCTGCGACATCATGGTCGTTTGAATAGAAGTGCTCAGCCAGCCAGCGGATCAGACTTGGGAAACACGCGCGTCCTATATGACAGTATCATGTCAACTGGTCAACAACGTACTGTCATCACCGGACAGTAAGCAATTGCCCATGATGAGTATATGACATTTTAACACGACACGTGAGGTTTAATAACATTTATTAGTGAGTGGTTAGCGTCGATTATTTGGAACCGGGCGTTCCGGGTTCGATTCCCTGTCAAGGCGGTCATGGTAGAGTGCTCATTGGCATGGCACATTGCCAAGCCAAGTACTGGTTTGTGTACTCAAGTATCATGTGTAGGTGAACTGTCGCCGTGATGTAATATAAATTATGTTGAAAAACGACGTAAAGCCCGAATAAAAAAAATAAAAAAAATAGTGGGAGGGGCAAATCTATAGAAATGTATTCAAATATATGAATATATGAGGCATTGCTATTAGCAGCTGTCATAACCAAGTCAGATAAACGTTTTAGATTTATTTATGAATAAGTTTTAAAACAAAAACTATGAAAAATGTTTTCGGCTCCAACTTCATCTTTGCAATGTAACTAATTATAACTGCTCATCATAATACATATTTGTTACAAATGAATTGCGTAGCTAAAATACAAATATAAAATTTAGTATAAGTCGGTAATTACGCGAACATGTCGATAACCAAATTATCGCGAGTCAACTGTTCTTGCTTTTTTAACCATAACAGCGTGAGCCTAGTTCTCAATGTCCAGGTTCAGATTCCGGTATCTCCCGGTGAAGAATAGCCGGTATACCGGGATAATCCGGGACATTTGTGCCAGAAAAATCAATTGCATTCTCGTATTCCCATCGCTGATCCGGAGTGCTCCCTGTTTATGTGATCCCGGATTACTCCCGTTTGGCACGGTGTATTTACGGTGTCACGCCGGCGTGTTTCCCGGTCCATCCCGCAGTGACCCAGGTGCCAGCCGGTGAGACCACGATCGTGTAACGGCTCTGCCGGTCCAACCTGGTGTCCCCCGGTGGTAACCGGATAGTACCGGTATATAAACTGAGACAAGCGCAGATCAGCATCAGTTTTCTATCGTCTGTCAAAGAAGAAGCATCTATCTGATAATGTCTGGATCATATCGTCTTGCTCTCAAATTACACTGATGGGGAACCAAATTGTACACGATACTTTATACACACCGGGAATTTATCCGGGGCTAACCGTAAATACACCCTGCCTGACCGTAACTTCGCCGTCCGTTACCGTCTTGGAAACGGGATAATCCGGCATAAGTCCGTAATGAAGTAATGAAACGGGGGTCTACCGGCCTCAACCGGCGGACTGCAGGTATACGCCGTTGTTAACTGTCTGCTAATCCGGCTCAGACCGTGTCAGTCCCTAACTCCACCGGTGCAAAACGGGGCTTTACCGACATACACCGGAGCTATGCCGGGTCAACTCCGGGGTTCATCGTATGTCTAACGTGAGTGGAGTATTCCCGATCGCCCCGAATTACTACGGACTATCACGGAAGAGCAACGGTAGAGACCTGGTCCTAGACCGGTATATACCGGCGATGTGCCGGACCTGCCCGGATAACGCCGGTTCTTGATATTTCTCCAGGTGATTCCCGGTTGTCCTAAACATTTTAAAACATCCGGGACGTCGGATCGCGCCGGATCAACACGGTTCATCACGGATCATCCCGGTTTGCTACGGTGCCACCACGGTTTGACACGGTTTCTCCCGGACCACCATCCGGGACGTACCAGGGCGCCAATTCGGGCAGTGAGAACTAGGCGTTATCAATTAGAGGAATAATCTGTTTAAAGGGCCTGTCACATCTAGCCGATTTGGCTCGCCGGAGCCTTACCGGAGCACAAATTTAGAGATTTTCGGGGATTGGTACTAGTTCGTCAGCGCAACGCTAAGAACGGTAGTACATCGTCAGGACATCGCCAGAACATCGGCGAGAAAATATACACCGGCAGGCGACGGAATCAATTTTTGAACATGCTCAATAATATCTTCCGTTGCGCTGGCGGAGCGAGCAACGGAACTACAACGGCAGTACTCCGGTTTGGCTTCGTTAATGTCATTAGAGCATCGGTAGCGCCCCGTAATAGATCGGCGGCTCTCCGGTGGCATCAATGTGTACTGTAATTGTACATATGTGATCCCGTAGTCCTGCCGATGTACTAACGATGTCCTACCGTTCTTAGCGATGTGATACAGCACTACATCGGTACAGCCAATTGTGATTTTTGAAGTGCTTTCTCGACGGTGCTCCGCCGATTTTCTCGCCGTTGTTAATTGTGTGCTCCGGTTTAGTCCCGGCGAGGTACATCCGTAGTGTGTGACAGAGCCTTAACCTTAACTGTCGAACACGGGCATAATATTGAAAATAGTTGAAATCATTAGATATACGGCAATTGCTCATTTCGGGCATTTTTTTATTTTCCCAAAATGCTTTCAATATCGTATTCTGCACGTGGGAAAGAGTTAAATTAATCATTTAACAAGAATGAATATCCCAATTAGATTACGTGCGTCTATTGTGCGTTCAGTGTAGCTGTTTGGTTGCTATCGTTCGTATCAGAAGTGAAAACGCTGTAATTTGATTGGTTGGTTATTGAAAGAATACCCTGTAGCAAAGCAGTATACAATGTACACATTAAGTATCGCGTCTAAACATTAATTTGGTGCCTTTTAGGGCCGCACGATCCCGCCAAATTTCATGCACCATTCCGCCACGACCCTCCCAATGGGTGGAGACCGTCCCGGGGGTGATGTACTCCCCATTAACGTTGATAAAGGTGCACCAATTAAACCACCACCCACTTTTGTACTTTTCTGCACAGTTGATATTATCGGCACCGTCATTGTCTTGGTCAATGGTGGTAAATTTGCGTCGATCGAGTCTTTGCAGAATGAACTCGTCTGGAAAAAATGCATAAATTACATAGAAGCGTATACATAAAAGTCCAACCCGATCAAGTCTCGAACACGGGACCTCTTGTACTGGAGGCAAACACTCGCTACAAAAGCTTTTTATATAGCAATGCAGTAAAAGTACTCTCTTAATTATTCGAACACACAATCTGAATAAAATCAGACTTAAATAATTCACTGTACGTATATACAAGCGAGGGAAGTTTAATTGTGGTACCTGGCGTACTATTGTAAACAAATAATCTGGCATTCATGAACCAACAATGGCGACTAGATTGGTCACCTCCCCATATATCGTTTTTGCACATATAGTAAAAATGTAAATATACAACTGATATTCGTTAACTCTACAGTGGGCTATAACAACTTGATGTTTGGAACCAATAAATAAAATAATGAAGCAATTTACTGTCAGTGTGTGAAAGGTTAACATGTTGGTCCATAGCGAGGTGGCCTAGATAACCTTTTGCTAGCTACATTGTTACCAAATTACCTCATAATGTAGGGATAGGGATAGTTTATTCCAGACTAGGCAATTTTAGGCCTGTTGTTATGAGATTGACAAACACTTTACCATTTACTCATACAATTAAACGACTATTGGCGCATGTGCAGCAGAAGACATTTCTGTTTTGTTTTAAACTGAAATATTTTACATCGATTGCGAAACAAGCTTTCATCTTATATAAATCATTTTCGATGTCTGCTTCCTGGACACCTAACCAGTACTTTGCGTTGATAAATCTCACAGGCAGAATTCGATCATGAAGGGATTCGAACCAGGGACCTTTTGTACAAGAAGCCGAAGTTCTACCACTGCATCACTGTCATACAGAAGCCATTTGGAAACATTACGGGAAAAGGAGAGTTTAGAAATAAATGCGCAAGATAAACAATTTCTCCTTGCCCCACACAATTGGAATCACTGAAGATCGCCGGTCAAACAAGAAACATATAATAAGGTGTCTATCCTGTCTTGAGACGCGTACCTATATCTATTGCCACGAAATCATCGGCGTCCATGAACTCCACATGAATTTAAGATCAATTTATCATTTTGCTTCTATGTTTTCAAATGTTGTTTGCTGTGGATGCGTCAGAATTCGTCTGCAGGTGGGAAAGGCTTAGAATAATTTTGGGTGTAGTTTAATTGATTTGACTGTGTTTTTGTCCTATTTACCATTGGAATCATTGAAGAATACCGCCGGTCCGACGTGGAACCTATAATAAGGCGCATCTCCAATTTTGAAACGTGTACCTATCTCTATTGCGACGGCATCATCGGCGTCCACGAACTCCACATGGATTGTCGAGGTCTTATTTTTGGTGAGAGAGCGGATAAGTTCAAGACCTAATGGAATAGGACAAATTCAAAAAGTTCATGTGTTACTCTCAGTACATTTGAACAATGTAGTATGAGGTAGTATTAACAACATATATACAATTTGTAATATGGGAAAATACCAGGCTATACGGTAAATGTTTACGAAATTCAAGAAGGAAAATAAAAAATATTAAAAAACAAAACAATACAAAGATATGTCAAATGCTTAAGTAAATACAGGTAGGAACATAACACATACAGGTGTAAACTCTTCGAAGACAGTATGCTTTTGATATATTTAGAATATTACGCTAAATATAAAAACATTTTAGAATTCAAATCATATCTACATAACATTACTAATAATATTCCATTCAACTACCAATACCTCGTTTGTCTGTACATGATTTAGCAATAGAAACGGGTAGATACAATAGCATTGAGAGAAATATGATTATGTATATTTTGTAACCACAAACAGATTGAATCTGAATACCATGTTTTGCTTGTGTGTCCCATGTATATTGACAGTAAAAAACAATTACTTTTTAGATACTATACAAGTTGGCCTTCTATAAGCAAATGCATATCTCTTATGAAGAATGAAAGACAAATTAAATTAGCAGCTCTTATTAAAGAAGCATTTAAAAATTGAACAAAATGAAATGTTGATATCGGCGTAAACCAGACACAATAGCAATGTATAATGACAAGTTCTGAATGAATGTTCAGTTTGCGTAATATGGTACAATACACACGCTGGAGTAAAAAAGAAAGAACCAAGCTTACCTAACCAGTACTCGCCATGTGGAGAACCAAATCCATTCACATAATCTGCCATCAGTCTTTCGAAGTTAACCGTACCATCAAATCGATGCTGAAATACCTTGACACAACAACATTTATGTTATTTATGTTATTTCTCTATTTTTACTACCAGGTGTCTATATATATAATTAAATAAATACCACACAAATCAGTTTTGAAGCTTTCGGCCTGACGGCCGTCTTACTTAAGAAATTTCAAGAAAGATTTTTCAAGAAAGACTATTTCAAGAAAAGTAATGTAAGAAAGAATTCTCTGAAGAAGGCAGGCCATCTGAATTGTGTGAATTGTGTGATATGTGTGTAATATATCAAGTTATTCAATCAATGTTTTGTGAAAATCCATTGAACGCGGACATGTTTTATACTTGTCTTGATATACATAAAGCTAAATTATCAATGCTACCTCTAAAAAGAGTTCTTACTCTACCAGGATATAAATAGTGTGGACCCTTTAGATAATGGACCTCCAGTCAATAGTGTAGATACGGTTTGCAGGGAACATGATTATTGTTATGATTCTGGAATTGGAAAGTCTGAATGTGACAGTCAAATGCTTTCTAGTTTGAAAAAGAATAAGTCAAAAACAATAGGCGAAAAAATAACTAAACACTTGATTGTTAAACCTGTTATTACACTAAAACGTAAATTATGTTTAGGGAAGTCAAACAACTGAAAAAGGGAGCTGGCGCAAAACTGAGGACTCCCACAATAAAATGGACAGACAAATTAGCCGAATAGTAAGACAAACCAATTAAACTTAAATTTAGAACACGTAGAGTCATTGTAACAAATATTGACGACACATGGTCAGCTGATGATCAGACATTCGGTCCACTGCACTCGCAAATAGGTTGACACAGTACACATTGTAAAGGGTAAATTATAGATTTAATTTGTAGATGACTTTGGAAAACATTATTATAAACTTTTGATATTGATAAAACAACAACATGCATTGGCCCCTTTTTTAACAAGATTTTTCTATCGGATTGATCAGACTTTTTTCAATTATCTTAAAGTAAATTTAGAAGTGTTTAAAAAAAGAATCTGATCTAAAAAACATTTAACTTTTCATAATTAAAATTAAATGACAAAAAAAGGCAATTATGTCTACATTCACTTCACAATCTATCACTTATAATTGCCCCTTTAAAAGGCATACTTATCCCCAAATTTGACCAGGTAGATATTAAGTCCAGTAGGCGTTCGGTGGAACAAACCGAAACAAGAAGCTTCTTTCGAAGTTTGAAAGGTTACACCGGTTGATCCACAACAATAGAGCCCTATGCGGGCCCCACCATTATTGGTGTATGCCTAAAACTAAAGTGTACTGGAAGGGAAAGGATTGTCCAGACTACAAACAATGGCGACTAGATTAGTCACCTCCACATAGATATCGGTATATATAAACGTGGCGAATCTATGGACATGAGTCAATGCAATCTCATTAAAACCTGACCTAAACTTCGCTCGCTCGTATATAGATCTGATGACTGCCCCATACAGGTCGGCCCAGATTAACCTTTGCGTGATCCAATCAAATGTTTGCTTAACAAATCGTTCGGTATAAACAGGTAAGTTAACTCATATTGATAAACGAAATAGAGAAGCGTTGAATGTCGAGTTATGCGAAAGTATAGAACCGAGTGTTGGTTGGATCGTGTGATTTCATTAAACAAAAACGAAATAACGTTATATAATCTGTGTTTATGTGAAGATTAGTGTATACCTTTACCCGACTGCATTGAACATGTTGAAAATAGCTTTAATTCATTGCAAATATTATAGGATGCACTGGAACTGTTTTGATCATATTTGGTACATTGACCATGTCTGATAGTGAAAAAAGGTTAACAAGAAAACTATTTATGGCCCAGTCCGAGTGTCGTCAGATTTAATATACGTTCAGCGGAGTAATTTGGTCTGATTTTAATAAGATTGAAGTCAATGGTAATTATAGATTCGTCTGTAGATTACTGAAATATTCAGATGTCGAATTATAAAAAGAAAGCGAATTCAATTTATAGAATAAGATTTATATGCTAACGTTGACAAAATAAAACACATACTGTCCAACCACCGCCGTCCGTGTCCATATCACAGAGAACCGATACCCCTCTTGCCTGACCGGGGGGTAAAATGGAGTACACGCCTGTCAGGGCGTTGGGGTTGCTCTCTAAGATCTCTTTGCAATCTCCCAGTAACGTCTCTGTAATGATGTACGAACAAATTTGAGATATTTAACCCTTTCCCGTGTACAACGAATCTACAGCAGACGACGTTGAAAAGAACCAGACAAAACGCGGAAAATCTCCATAAATGCAGGTATTATTACCGAAATAAGATTGTGGCCATAGAAGAAACTGCACGTCTTGAGCGATTGCTCATTATGTCACTGTTTTCAAAAATCGTCCTCTGCAGAGGCGTCAAAATGCGTGTATTGGTGGGGAAGGGTTAAGATGATATTTGAACGGAGTTACAGAAAACCATCTGTAGACTAAAGTATTTACTACCACTGAAGATCCAGATAACCTTGCACCTCCTCGCAATCTGATCTGGATCTGCATTGTTAATACCCCGTTTTCAAAGAGGTGACGGTTGAACGATACAAAAAGGCAAAATCTATCAACGATCTTTGAATGAGCGTCAAGTAATCGCCATGGTCTCTCAATGATCTTCCAGTCGCCACGATCTCCTCAAAGTTTTGACTCGGTCCAAAACAATCTCTCAACGGTCGCGATGGGAAGCAATCTCTCAACGGTCTCTAAAGGAGCGCTCAAGTAGCGCTCAATGGAGTGCAAATCTTTCGGTCTCAAATTGATCTCTCTTGGTCGCACCCGATATCTCAGCAATATCCTTAGATCTAACCGTGATCTGTCAAGGCTCTTTCAATGAACGTACCATAAGTGCTCATTGAACGCCATGGTCTCTGCAAGATCTCTATAGATGACCATGGCAATTGCATTTTGATCGCACAACGAGCGCACAAGGATCTATCTCCCAAGAATGAACACAGAAACGACTTTTTCGGGGCTTTGAGAGATCGTCGAGAGATCGGGCCAATTTCGGATCGCTCAATCTCCGTGTGTGTAAAGGGGACTTAACTGATCAGTTTTTGAACGGATCCAATACTCATGACCAACATACAACAACAGACGACTGCGACAACAATGTGAAAAAATCCATAAATGAGAGTTTATTATTAAATTAAGTTGAAATCATTGTGGCTAACGTATAAATTGTTCATTATGAGCTTCTACTTTTACAAACATGTGTTTAAATGTCGCCTGCTGTAGAGGCGACAGAAAACGTTTATATGTGGGAAAGGGCTAACCAATTCCAATCTACAACAAATCTGCATCAGATGACTACGAAAACGTTTAGTAAAACATAAGGACATTCTGTATAAATGTAAGAACAATAATGAAATAAAGCTGAACAATGTCACATAATGTTAACAATTTCTACTTTCGTAACAATGTTATCAAAAATCGACTGCGTCCGTGGGAAAGTATAAAACGATGTGATTCTCAGTGAATAGGTAACCACGGTTTATGTATTGGAGGACACATTTGTAGCGACGTTCGTTTATGGACCTAAAGGTAAAAGGTACTCCTGAAAACTACATTCAAAATCAGAATAATAAAACCTTACCGTCTATTTTGATGCCAAAGTATTTTGTTCCAGGCTCTGCCACAACACTACTTGCAGACGTGTATAATCCCGTGCAACCAATACAGGATCTGGTCTGGTCATTGTAAAATATACTTTTACACTGAGACACGTCCGTGCATTGGGCGCTACATCGAATGCGGCTAACGTCCAACTTTATAAACATGAGTTCTGCTTCGTTGCATTTTTCTCCGTCTAAATTGTCATTGTAGATGAAAGAGACAATTTCTGTGTTAGCGCATCTAACAGCTAATATGATGACACTTTCAATAAACAATAAATATATTACGTGTAACATATTCTCGTTGTTTGTTCTTGTTGATCTCAACTTGTAATGAAATACACTTACAATAACTGTTATCAATTCAAACCTTGATCAGTTAGATAAGAGATCCCGTCGTCAGTACATTATCAACCTGGTTTAGCTTGTTTAATATTTATAATATTCCTTTGTTCCGTGATGCATTCATATTAACGATTTCCCGCATACGACAAATCGGAAGCAGACGCTTTTATACTTATCTAGGCAAATATATGGACAATTTCTATAAAAGGAAAATATGATAAACTGAATAGAGTTGAAGAAATCGCTCACTAACTTCCCCTTTGCCATAATGTTTTCAAAATTCTTCTGCGGCAGATGCGTAAAAAGAGAAATTGTAAATGATGAGCAATTTTTCCTTTTTCTACAAAGTTTTCAATTCTATTACCTAAGTTTTCAATTCTATTACCTATGTTTTTTATTATATTACCTAAGTTTTCAATTCTATTAAGTTTTCAATTCTATTACCTAAGTTTTCAATTATATTACCTAAGTTTTCAATTATATTACCTAAGTTTTTAATAAGTTTTCAATTCTATTACCTAAGTTTTCAATAAGTTTTCAATTCTATTACCTAAGTTTTCAATAAGTTTTCAATTCTATTACCTAAGTTTTCAATTCTATTACCAAAGTTTTCTGTCAAATCAGTCAGTTGTACCAAGGTGGTCACCTACATTGTAACCGAGACCTTCCTGTCGTTCTGGTCTTCAGGTAACCTACTTCTTGTCGACACATATGAGCCGTCCCGCGAGAAAACCAACATTATGGACTCAGCGTAAAGTATCGACCCGGATCAGCATAAGCATGCCCCACAGGCTAATCCGGGCAGACACTTTTTGCCTCCTGTGGATTTTCTGTTTCAGGAATCACTACTCTATCTATCCCCCCTTAGACGGAATGTGTCGGCCGGATAAGTCTGCGCGGACAGCGCAGGCTGATCTGGTCGATACATTACGCAGATATATTGATATGAGCCGTTCCGCGAGAAAACCAACATTATGGACTCAGCGTAAAGTATCGACCCGGATCAGCATAAGCATGCTCCACAGGCTAATCCGGGCAGACACTTTTTGCCTCCTGTGGATTTTCTGTTTCATGAATCACTACTCTATCTATCCCCCCTTAGACGGAATGTGTCGGCCGGATCAGTCTGCGCGGACAGCGCAGGCTGATCTGGTCGATACATTACGCAGATATATTGATATGAGCCGTTCCGCGAGAAAACCAACATTATGGACTCAGCGTAAAGTATCGACCCGGATCAGCATTAGCATGCCACGCAGGCTTACCCGGATAGACACGTTTCGTTTCCTGTGGATTTTATGTTTAAAGAGTCTTCTCTATACCTCTATGCCCCTGAAACGGAATGTGTCGGCCCGGATCAGACTACACAGGCTGATCTTGGTCGATAAATTACGCAGAGGCCATCATGTTGGTTTTCTTGCAGGAAGGCTCATATAGTTACAAACCTGGCAATATTTGTTTTCAAAGGTTTTGAAATAATGAATGCAAATAAGTATGTAGATTGATTGTGTATCAGTTGCAGCAAATGTGGAAATTGCGAAACTGCCCACATTGAGTAACTTCGTCACCTTCTTCAATAATTTCTGATTGATATTTATTTTGTTTGCCTTATCTCAAATGCCCGTTATACAAAATAAAATTATTTCTTAAACTTTTCATAACTACACTTGATTGTGTAAAGCTGTTTGTCATTCAAACGGAGGAGGGGGAATATATAATTGTTCAAGATTATTTCCATAATTTGTTTCTTTTATTTTTTGCCATAGGTCTGTTATTTGCCTTTGCTAAAACTAAAGTGTTATATTTGTGTAGTATGTTGTTCAAACTTAACCGTTTTTTCTGAATAAATCTTTTTATCTATCTATCTTATTTTCAAACCGAGCCCCGGTAGCTCAGTTGGTAGCGACTTGAGCTGTTAATCCAGGGGTTGCGAGTTCGAACCCCATCCCGGCCGACATTCTTTCCTACTTTAGACAAAAGTCACTGTGACAAGCGTTATTCGTCTCCCCCACCAATGGGCTAAACAGTCTATGTGGAAAAGCAGCAAGTTGCTTGAAAATAATGTTGTGTGTAAGAAAACCAGGAAACACATGAGTAGGTGAACTGGTCGCCGTGATATGACTGAATAAAATGTTGAAAACCGCGTTAAACCCCAATCAATCAATCAATTTTATTTTAAAGTTGTTGGAAAGTCATTACGACTAGCGTGATTTATATTCCAACAATAGGCTAAACAATATGTGTGGGACGATATTTAGTCAGTTGCCTGTGAATTATGTTTTGCTAAGTACTAGTGCGAGAAAGCCATGTAACACATGGTAATGTGAACTGGTCGCCGGTGATAAACTCTCACACCAATAACTTATGGTTTACGGTTGATACTCGAATTTTCTTTTTTAAATTTCGACAATAAAATGTTCGTTCTTCAAGGCTGTTGGAGAACCATTTGTAACACAAAGGACTAGATAAGTGGGAGTGAACAGGTCTTATTCCCCATAATATTTCTCTGATTACCCAACCAAATCCTATGCTGTGGGTACTAAAAGGAATCGTCTCACTGAGAAGATTCTTTTGAGTACCCACAACATAGGGTTTGAATGTCAAATAAGGATTATAAAACTTGAACAATGCCCCTTATCGAGAGCTCTGTCAGTAACATGCAACAAATATACAGTAGACGACTTCGAAAATAAGTTGGCAAAATGTGGAAAAAATATAATTAATAAATAGAAATAAAAACATCGTAGCAAAAGGAGCGATTACTTTGTCCTGTATTTTTCGAAAAGCTGAGTTAAAAACACGGTAGAGCATTCCTAATGGGGCAGTGTGATTTCGATATAAGGTTTTGTTTGAGGATTTGTTGGTGGAACAATACGTTTACATTAACTAGTCTGGTACCCGGTGTACTCTAGTTAATAAGTGCGTCAACAATGGCGAATAGATTGGTCACCACTCTTAGATATCACTATCGCATAAATAATAAATTAGTAAATATAAAGTAGAATTTCGTAAAATCGCCAGCGGACCTAAACAATGAAGCAATTTACTGTAGGTTAAACCGATTGGTCCGAATTAAGATTGACTCTATAGCCATTTGCTTGTTTCACTATGTCCAAACGGACGCGGCAATTATTGGTGTATGTCTGATACTTAAATGAACAAATGGCGGTAGGCTACTCCAGACTTAACTATTGCGAGTTCAGACGGAAACGACCGAGTTTCTATACCGTTAATGAATAGGTACCTCGTACGTAAATCGCCGAGTCTATATACCGTTTCTGAATACCGACCTCGTACGGAAATCGCCGAGTCTATCTTCCGTTCATGAATACTGACCTCGTACGTAATTCGCCGAGTCTTTATACCGTTTATGAATACTGACCTCGTACGTTATTCGCCGAGTCTTTATACCGTTTATGAATACTGACCTCGTACGTTATTCGATGAGTCTATATACCGTTCATGAAGACAGACCTCGTACGTTATTCGCCGAGTCTTTATACCGTTTATGAATACTGACCTCGTACGTTATTCGCCGAGTCTTTATACC
Source organism: Serripes groenlandicus (assembly GCA_031761405.1). Taxonomy (NCBI): domain Eukaryota; kingdom Metazoa; phylum Mollusca; class Bivalvia; order Cardiida; family Cardiidae; genus Serripes; species Serripes groenlandicus. The sequence goes on from JASEVX010000004.1 coordinate 25,126,366, forward strand.
GTTTATGAATACTGACCTGGTACGGAAATCGCCGAGGCTATATACCGTTTATGAATACCGACCTGGCACGGAAATCGCCGAGTATATATACCGTTTATGAAAGATGACCTCGTACGTAAATCGCCGAGTCTATATACCGTTTATGAATACCGACCTCGTATGGAAATCAGCGAGTCGATATGCCGTTTATAAATACCGACCTCGAACGGAAATCGCTGGGTCTATATACTGTTCATGAATACTGACCTCGTACATAAATCGCCGGGTCTATATACTATTTATGAATACCGACCTCGTACGGAATCGCAGAGCCTATCTATCGTCTATGAATACTGACCTAGTACGGAAATCGCCGAGCCTATATACCGTTTACGAATACTGACCTAGTACAGAAATCGCCGAGTCTATATACCGTTTATGAATACTGAACTCGTACGAAAATCGCCGAGTCTATATACCGCTTATGGCTACCGACCTCGTACGTATATCGCCGAGTCTATATACCGTTTATGAATACTGAACTCGTACGAAAATCGCCGAGTCTATATACCGTTTATGAGTACTGAACTCGTACGGAAATCGCCGAGTCTATATACCGTTTATGAATACTGAACTCGTACGAAAATCGCCGAGTCTATATACCGTTTATGAATACTGAACTCGTACGAAAATCGCCGAGTCTATATACCGTTTATGAATACTGAACTCTTACGTATATCGCCGAGTCGATATGCCGTTTATAAATACCGATCTCGTACGGATATTGCAGAGTCTATATACCGTCTATGAATACTGACCTAGTACAGATATTGCAGAGTCTATATACCGTCTATGAATACTGACCTAGTACGGAAATCGCCGAGCTTATATACCGTTTATGAATACTGACCTATTACGGAAATTAGCGAGTCGATATGGAGTGTTCTACCTTAATATTTAATCTAAGGCATCACACATGTGACTTGTCTTCAATAAATTAACAGTGTTGTGAAACCAACGTAGTTGTTGCTTAAACCGTTCCCTGCCCAAGGCAATTGAAGGCTTTTGCAAACAATGCAGATTCAGGTGAGACAACTTGTGACGAGCTGTCTCTCCTGAAATCTGCATTGTTTGCCAATTAGACATTAAATTTTACCATATTTCCTGTTGGACGAAAAATGGAGTGATCCAATTCTCAACATGGACAAGTAGACTTTTGTGACATTCGGCAGTGAAAGAGTGAATTGAAGTAAATCTATTTTTGGCGTTTACAACATTCATTTAGTTACATCACATCAGCCGTTCACCTAACTATGTCTTGCAAGGCGTTCTTGCACCCGGTTGAGTAGTCCACAAGTAACGTCCTACATAGGCAACTGGCTACCTTGCCACATATACTATTTATAACCCATTTAAGGAAGACGAATGACGCTAGCTTCAATGCCGTCTGTCAATCCTCGGAATGAATGAATAAATGGCCGACCCGAGTTTCGAGCTCACGACTCCTGGATTGATAGCCCTCGTCGTTTCAGTAGTTCAGTTTGTACCGACGCGGGCTGTCAATCTAGGGGTTTTGAGTTCGAACCCCAGCTCGACCAACATTCTCTCCGTCGTTTGACAAAAGTCATTGTGACAAGCGCCATTCGTCTTCCACCAACGGGCCAACATTTCTATGTCGAAACCCCAATCAATCAATCAATCGTCGTTTCAGACTGAATTAGAGCGGTTCAACCTTCTAAAAAATAACCATAAACCTAAAATATTTATTTAGGCCAATGGATTAACCTTTTCCAACATACAACAAGTCTGCAGTAGACGACTTTTCCAAATATCTCGACAAATATTGGGAAATCTCTATAAATGAATGAACAACTGTTGAATATAATTGAAAACATTGTGGCGAAAGAAGACATTGCTCAAATGGAGCATTCTCTCCTTTTCTCCCAATGTTTTTACTAGTCCTCTGCATCAGAGGCGCCAGAAAAGTTTATCCAATTAATGTATTATCACGATATGTATGCATGGTCTACAATAACACTTTAACCAATTCTCAAGGGTAGCTGTTAGTTTTTAAGTTTTTAAACTTCAATTATAAACTCGGCTTTATCTAGCCGAGAATCTTTCCATCAATCCGATTTCCTAGAATTGCGTAAGGCAATCTAACCTTTTCCCACATGTGAAGATCTGCATCAGACGACTTTTAAAACAATTAAATATGAGCCACGAGAAAACCAACATTATTGCCTCTGCGTAATGTATCGACACAGATCAGCCTGCACTGTCCGCGCAGGCTAACTCGGGCCGACACATTCTGTCTCAGGTTGATAGAGGTATAGAGTAATGATTCCTGAAACAGAAAATCCACAGGAGGCGAAAACTATCTGTCCGGGTTATACGGTATAATGCTAAATTATTCACCTCTTTGGAATTAGTTCTACACAAATTGGAGGCATTTGAATTAGAATGCATGAGCTTCGACGGTAATGAGTGTACCGTACCCTATTCCCAGAGAGCCCAAAAAAACACCACCTGTACAAATTGATTCAATTTCGCTGGAATTATAAAACGTACAGGTTCTGCAGGTGCTAAATGTGGCGTCCCGTTTAATGGCTTATTGGTGTTATAGAGGCGTAGTTTTACTGTAGCATTTCTATAAACAGTCAAACTTTTCTTAAGCTGCCATCCTGGAGAGAGTCAAAATGTGGATGCTCAACACAGGCGGCTGCTTAATACAATTAAATGTAGAAGTCAATGCTGTTTTCGTAAAATCTTTAAATGCCTGATTAATACAAGTCGGCTGTTTAACAGAGGTTTGACTGCATAACAATAATTTGTATTTAGAAATGTCTAATGTTTGTTTCAATATTTTGCTCTACTGGCCAAAGGCCAGAAGAGCTTATGCCCTGGCGTGGTGTCCGTCGTCCGTGCGTCCGTCCGTGCGTGCGTCCGTAAACAATTACTTGTGAACGCGATACAGTCTTCAGTTTTGATTGTATCTCAATCAAACTTATACATTAGTTAGATACCCATGAGAGCTCGGTTCCATTTGCAAACCAGCCAGAACCCCACATGCAAGACTGGATTATGGCCCTTGAAATTGTCAAAATTGCTAAGATAGAGCTTGTGAACACAATAGAGGCTCCATTTACTATCTGATCTTCAACAAAATTAGATAGTAGTTAAATATTGATGAGAACTGGGTTCCTTTCGAAAACCAGCCAGATGTGCCCTTGCATGACTGGATTATGGCCCTTGAAATTATCAAAATTGCTATAATACAGCTTGTGAACACAAGCCTCCGTTTATTATCCGATGTTCACCAAACTTAGATAGCAGTTAAATATTGATGAGAGCTCGGTTCCTTTCGCAAACCAGCCAGATCGGGCTATGCAAGACTGGATTATGGCCCTTGAAATTGTCAAAATTGCTATAATTGAGCTTGTGAACACAATAAAGGCTCCATTTACTATCTGATCTTCACCAAACTTAGATAGTAGTTTTATATTGATGACAGATCGGTTCCTTTAAAAACCCAGCCAGATGTGCCCTTGCATGACTGGATTATGGACCTTGAAATTGTCAAAATTGCTATAATACAGCTTGTGAACACAATAGAGCCTCCATTTACTATCCAATCTTCACCAAACTTAGATAGTAGTTAAATATTGATAAGAGCTCGGTTCCTTTCGCAAACCAGCCAGATCCGCGCATGCAAGACTAGATTATGGCCCTTGAAATTGTCAAAATTGCTATAAAACAGCTTGTGAACACAATAAAAGCTCCATTTACTATCCGATTTTCACCATACATTCATGCTCTGGATTTAAAATTACCAAGGAACCATCGCAGTAGAGCATAGGCCCCCATGGGCCTCTTGTTATATAGTTTAAGAGAAGATTTACTAAGTATAATGTATATCTCTTTAAACCTGTTTCGCACTGAAGTTAACACTTCCCCACATATAAACGCTTTTTACGCCTTTGCAGCAGACGACTTTGAAAACAGTATTGCAAAAGGAAAATGATGCTTATGATGAGCAATTCTCCTTTTGTATCAATATGTTTATCTTCATTCAATAATTGTTCGTTCATTTTTAGAGATTATCCATATCTTTTAACGATATATTTTCAAAGTTGTCTGCTGCAGATTTCTTGTATGGAGGAAGGGTTGATAAATGTCCAGAGTGCCATAAACATATTTGATGTATGAATTGATCGTGAACTTCCCGGCTAAACATTTGGCATTTCAAATAAAATGCCAAATTTCACTCAATATATTGTTGTGTTTGTCATTTTTGGTAATCACGTGTCCTCGGTCCTGTGTTCGACTATAAAACACAAAGACTGTAATTAAATCCTAAATAATATCAACATAGTTCAGAAAGAGTCCGACGCCATTAACAGATGTGCGCGGACTTTCTCGGCAAATTTACTAAAGCAGTGAAAGTGCTGACAGCAGGGGACTAACTGCAGATTACATTTGGACGAATAACTACCGATCCCGAAAGTCTAACGAGAACACTTTACAATTGCACTTTGATTGATTGTCCATATATTGATTGATATAGGAATTGAACGCATACCGATTTACTAAAAATTCGCCTAATTATGCATATATGCTATCCTGGTAGTTCCTGTACCTACTGGTATACAATGGATTTTAGTCGCTATATTTATGCAATTAACAAAAAAACATGTCATATCAAAGTCGAATGTAGGTCTCTGCCTAACAATGAATTCATGATAAAGACTAGATGGATTTATTAATTGACTGTTTGGTTGAGTAATATAGGGTAGGTAAGTCAGTGTAGGCCGCTTGACCACACCGACCTCACACCACTCCAAAAACCAGTTATCATTTAATTGATGCACATTGAATTTCACGTGTCTTTTGGTTACTGTATTGATGAATTAACTAATGGATTGGTAGATTGACTAGTGGTGCATTTAAGTCACAATAGGTGTATTCACTCCAGACCCGCTCATTTTAAAGTTTAAATAATGATATTACATTAATTTCAGATGTTTTTCGTTTTTTTCATGGAGCACATTGTATTGCCTAAAACAGTCGGTTTCCCTAATGTTGGTTTTCCTGAAGGATCGCTTATATACAAAAGAGGGAAATAATGACAGAACATTAATTTTGCTGGAAGTTACCGGTCCATGTCCATACAATATGACCGCAAATAATGCTAACATTGATTTAGATTGTATTTTATTAATTGGTGATTAAGGGTGTATGTTTGATAATTAGATTTAGTAAGTATCTATTATTTCTTTAAAGCATATGCAATTGCTCAGTCTCAGAGACAGTTCGTTCGTTAATCGACCAACACATCCAATTCTTTCTCAGCGACGTTTTGGTCGAAATTCTTGCTGTAGCGCCCGAAAACAGTAAAATGGAGCAATTCTTTCACTGTTCGGTTCCTAAGCAATGCCTGTTGACGATCAAACTGGGCTCTAACATTCTGTTCCTTCGGACCCCATTCGTGGTTGTGTGCCATACATTTACTTGTTCTCTACAAAGAAAACATACGGACAATCAGAATCCTTTTTTAAATGACGAAGAGGACATTTAATATACCGGTTGAGCCTCGGCAATCAATGACAGATATCCGGAACCTTGAGACCAGCGAAGATAAAGGTAAATGTTTGCCAGTGATCAGGTTTTTGCACTTTTCGAAACCAAGTTATTTGGACCATTCAGCAATTATGGGGGAAAGAATCTAAACTCTGATAAGAAATTTGTAATTTTGAGACCGGCGAAGATACAGATAGGATATCCTACCCGTTCGGTCTGATCCGGTTCTGCACTGTTCGCAACCAAGTCAATGGACTAAATTGCATATTTCAGGTAAAGGATCGAATATATTAATTTCCAAACAGTGTTAATGTGTAGACGGATATTGGGCTACTTTAGTAGCAATTCTACCAAAGTCTATTGTACTACGTTGAAGCATTTTGTTTATGTTGAAATATTTGTTTTAAGTGAATCGTCAATCGCCTTTCTTTTCTTCAAATCCATGCCTTGTGATGTTATATATAGGAGTGAAAACTTGAGAGAAGCAATTTGAATCGATTTTACAGCTGTTTCCAACAGTATTTCAGTAAGAACATACGCATTTGTTTCTTCCACGGACAAGGGGTGCGTTCATTATTCACTTTATTTTACCGTTAGGCACGAAAACCCATTTCATGCGTGCGAAATGTAATCGGTGTTAACGGATAAAATATGGAATCATAGTGGATTTCTTTGCAAATTATGCTTCGGTGTTATATCTACGGAACGCAGTGCAGTATCCCACAGCGCATTCTTCTAAAGACAAGTCGAACTCACGGCCCCTAAACAAACAGCTCTCGTCGTAATTCACTTAGTTATAGCGGTTAAGCTCGTGAGAAATGAAACCCGCCACAAGAAAACCCTATTTTGTTGCCTGTAGAGATAAAAGAGAAGACATCATACTACCCGTTTAAATACCTGTCGTAGATTACCGGTTGATTTCGTCAGCATAATCACAGCTTTTACCACGATCGGGGTAATCAGAGCCGCGACGGCCAGCCAACCCAGCACTCTAGCCCAACTCGGGTAAACATAAGCTCCATAAGATGGAGGTACATATTCAATGATGCTTGTCAGAAATACCATCTGGAAATATATGATAACGATTGATTAAAGCAGAATCCGATCCGATAGATCTCATATTTGAGAATGTATTAATTCTAGGTTCAAATATTTAATTTAAATATTTAGATAAAAAAATATATGAGCCGTTCCATAATAAAAAACCATTATGGACTCAACGTAAAGTATCGACCCGGATCAGCCTAAGCGGTCCACGCAGGCTAATCCGGGTCGACACATTCCGTCTCAGGGGGATAGAGGTATAAAGTTTTGATTCCTGAAACAGAAAATCCACAGAAAAGAATCTGGCCGGGTTAGCCTGCGCGTCATGTTTAGGCTGATCCGGGTCGATACTTTACGCAGAGTCCATAATGTTGGTTTTCACGCGGGACGGCTCATATGTATGTTTTATCCAACACAATTATATTATATCATATTTTCGTTACATGTATACCTGTTCCACTGTCTGGTGGAACAACAACATAACCCACTTAATATATAGACAACCAGAATAGATATTCTATACCTGTACCAAGTTCTTATATCACCAGTGTAATTTATCACAGGTAACGCTGTAATTGCACGGGTGCATCAGCGCATATATTGGTTGTGTTTAGAACTATCACTGGTGCAATGGGATATCGCATGCGCCGTGTTAATCGTCTTGATCGCGTATTTTACCGTCAGTTCTCGGATATTTACGTAGCAGTTCGTCACTAGACTGGTACTCGTTCGAGTTTGCAATAGAAGATTAAGATTAGTGAACCAGTCTATGTATATGCGAGTACTTTTTTTAAAATTAAAATGTAAATTAAAACCATAGTTTCTTAACAACAGGAAAATGGGGATATTTCATAAAGACGAAGTTATTGTGCTAAGTTTTGCGATTTTAAGAATATGTTAAGATAAAAAGGACAAATTTTTACAATAATTTTGAGAGATCGAGGTCAACACGTTGGGAAAACGTATTTTTGTTTTCGTTTAACGTATTTAACTAAATATCTATTGTTATCATATATTTATATCATATATTTAAAAGCGGGTCTCATGTTTTTCGAATCAAACAGTATTTCTTAAGCCATAAAAATGCTGATTTCCGCGCTAACATCTAACTGCTGCATATTGCATCAACTCTTGTGGTATTAGTAATTAGATTGGGTTAAAATGCATTTTAACAGAATTAAGTCATAAACGACGATACATCTTTCTGCACGATATCCTTTCCTGTACACAGACTGATTGAAATCAATACATTTGGATTTCATGGTCACAGAAGATGATGACAGCTGTAAATAAAACTCAGGTGGAAGCAACTAACCTCGGTGTGAAATGATTGTTAGAGATACACATTACAGTAGTCTGGTAACGAGTGTAAGAACGCTATAGAGCATAATTAGAAGCCACGTCACGCAGAACCGACTATCAAGACTTAACACTCGGGAAAAACCAATATCAACAGGCGCCTCCTTGTAGTTTGATCAAGATCTCCCTAGTTCGCAAATCAAATCTTTCAAGTCCCTGGAGTATGAGTAAAATCGTATACCGATTAAATTCATATGGTATTCAATCAGTATTGCCATTATTGTTTGTAAAGCTCGTAAAGTCGGTTTTATTGTGACGTTTCTAAAATCATAAACCTACGAGGACGATGCTCGGTGATACAAAGGAGATCGTCAGTCTGTAAAATGCTGGAACTGGTCGTCCAATCATGAGAGAAACGTCCACACAGAAACGGTCAATCCCTAATAACAAATATAAACAAATATAAGCACAAAAGAACATAGACAAACTCAGGATTAAACGGTGCCTCCATGAAATATTGATCACGATCTTCTCTGTTCGACAGCTAGTTTTGCTATATCCGTGTTGCTGTGGGTAGAGTGTCGTGTCAGCCCTTGACAGCGGGAGACATGGGTTCGATACCCGGTCGGGTCATAGCAAATACTTAAATAATTGTATTAAATGCTGCCCGTCAGACCGCATTACAACTTTTATAAGAATAGGCTAACCGGAAGAATTGGTAATTTACCAAAGAAACGCCGTAATACGACCGAAATACTATTAAAAGTGACATTAAATATACAAGTAAATTTAAAAAAAAATCCCCATCTAGTCGCGAGCACGGATAGAATTTCACATCAGTTAAACATGTATCTAGGTATCAGTTATGTTATGCTCCTTATAAAACAATGAAGTTTTGAAACAAATGATCAGAAAATGTTGACCATGCGATTCTTTTACGAGCTTACTTCAAATGTCGATTTTTTAAAGAGGGTTTTAAATTTTACAAGAACATTTTCGCATAATTATATGCTACTCGATATGCACATATCATACTGAAACGATCATAGTTTATTTTCAAGAAACTCTTCTGGCGTTTGTCCGCTACATTTGACGAGGACAAATTAAGCGTTGCTCGACGCGTTAGTTGTTCTGGTTCTACTTCGATCGCAAATGATTTGTGGTCAATTTTCGCAGGGCGCCGTTTAATATATCATGACAAAGTAATTTTATTTGGATCAGGAAACCGTTATGCAGTCACTTAAACAAATACATGGTGGGTGTTTGTAAGGACCCACATACTAGTACACTAACTAGTAAACGGGTAAAGATGCATCCAGTACTAGATTACATACATTAATTACATTTATAAGCTTATGAAGGATAACAATGTATGTAAATGTTTTAAGCTATATAACATGATAATGACGATTGTTCATAAAGAGTTAGGTGTGTGCATGTACCTACCGTAACTCCAAGCTACAGCTAACAATTCAAAAAAGCTAACTATCGTTCCGACCCAAGCACCAACGTACCAATCCACCCATAGAAATATGTACGCGCCCGCCTAAATATTGAAGAAAAGCACAAATTCACACCAGACAAAACAGGGTTGATTTAAATATCGTCACCTGTTCTGTCGATTATTCGCTGTCCATATACACGTCTTTTACATTTTAGTGTAGTCTCAGCATTATGCCAGAAAGCCATATCAACACTATGTATACCTGGGTGTAATCAGATTTACCTAAACAGAACACTCGGGGTGTGCCAGTTAAAAGCTGCAATTTAACTTGTGCTGCGACTTACAACCACCTAAAAACCCCAAGGAAGTGATAAAGATAGGTTAAGGGAATGTTGTCTACCCGTTAGTGCATGCGAACATAAAATATGAACGATGGCTAACAGATCTATCAATCAGATGATGAATACTATGTTCGACCGAGAAAACACCCCTGACTTTATGATATAGTGACGTTTTCATACCCACTCTCAAACCACGTCATGTATTCCAATTTAGGTTTGGCATGTCGCCCTGTCGTTCAACGTAAACTGTAAGTATCGTGTAAAATAGACGACCGAATGTCACCATCAATAAAAAGTTGAGAAAACAGATAAGTGAATATTTATCAAAATGACTGAAAATAAATGTTTTACTTACACCTGTACAAGTTGGTAGTGCCAGCACGAAAAGTCCCACAGATAAAATAATGAGGGTGTGTACTCGGTATTTTGGATATAAGCCTGGAAACATCTCTCCGATAACTTGTATTGACATTTCTAAAGGCACTATCTAAAAATATAAATGCATGTCTTACCATGAAACGCCAGCAGGGTTTACGCAGTTTTCTTATAATCATAAGAATATTAAGCCTATCAATTCGCAATGTATTTTGTTTAGTTTTCGTCACAAGATTACACAAGCATTTGCACCTTGGTATTTTTAAACTTGAACAACGTGTTGTTCTAAGGTTTGTATCCATTCGGGAAAGGAAAATCTTAACTGCATTGTGATGACTGACAATGATCAAGGGAGAACACTATTTGACTGGTAATTTCGACCGCATATGTCAATTTTATTTAATACATGCAACTACCTTTTCTCGACAATTGATTACTTAATGAATGAATAAGGTTACGGTTTAAATCTAGTGTTCCCCTGACAAAACAGGTTCAAATTATTTCAAACGCAGTTTATGTTATCTTTAAAATTAGTATATTTATCAAAAGTTCGCGGATATGCGGCCATTTTATGTGGTGGTATCGATTCGATAGCTGAAAGTACTTCCAGTGCTTTGATTCTAAAGTGTATATCTGAAATATCACTTTCTCTTCTTAATCCTCTTTTTATTGTCAGTATTTCTCTTGGTTTGTGTTCCAGTGCTTTGATTCTAAAGTGTATATCTGAAATATTATATACGCGAAGTACAATGAAAGTTCAATTTACATTGCACAACGTAAATCGTAAAACTAAAAAGGAATTCAATACAATTTAAAATCCTCTTCTTATTGACAGTATTTCTCTTGGTTTGTGTTTTTATTTCATGCATAATCGTACTTGACATGAGTAATCTAGTGAAATTATAACATAGTTAATACCTCTTAAATCCAATTATGCAAGAATGACAAAGTTTGAAAAAAACGATACTGTAAGATTCGGTAATAACTACCAATATTATGGAATCATGTTTGATAAAAGAGCACGAATAATTAAAAGATATACTTGTGAATCCAGACCAACAAGTAAAACCGACAGTAAAAATAAAAAGTTCCATAGCTGTGGTACGGAAAACGCTGATAACGCCGTAACGTAGGACACAACACCCAAAGACATTCCTGTAAGGGAAAACATACTTAAACACAAACCGGCTTCAAACTATACACAGGTAAGCAGTGCTACATGAAAACCAACCTTATCGTATTGATGACAGGTGTAACAACTGTGTGAGTATCAATTCAAGTGATCCAAATTATCAACAATGCAAAGCCAGATGAATATGAGAGGATGATTAAGCTGACCTGGATCTACATTGATAGCAAACATTTTCTAGGCCGCTTATTAAGAACGTTTTAATTTGCGACAATAAACTCACCCCTCCAAGAATTTGTGTTGTCACATAAAAGAACTGTACGTTATATTAGACAGTTACACTTTGACTGAAAAGATGGATATGAATTTGATGGCAACTTGTTGGATTATTGTCGTTTGTAATCTAACAATTACATCTCTTATCAAGTAAACAAAAGTGTTTACGGAATTCAGTGATCACGTTTCTAATATAACGTTGTAGTATGTTTTAGCACCTAACCGGGGTTACTCTGAGTATACACTGATGTATCCTAACTTTTACTAATCGTTCGAGATGATGTACATATTTCTCTTTGATCGTCCATTGTTGATGAATTATGCAATTGCAAATGTGCATTTGAATAAAGGGACCTAAACACGTGTTATTTTGCTAAATCCTATCCTTTTAACCAGACACCGGTGTCTCACCAACAGGTAATATCGGAAAGGAGTCAACATACCACATTGACGAGAATACCACGACAAACCTGATGTTATAAAAAAAATCATATTTCATCTATATATGTTAATTAAAACATGATAAGGACATAATTCTCAGCTCTTTCATACTTGCTTAATAGAATGCTTTGTTCTATGGACCGGTAGTATAATTACTTTCAATAAATATTTGTCATTGGCATTCGAACCGTTGACATCCAACTACCGAAGCGAATGTCATAACCACCACGCTACCGGTATAGTTACAAATACGTTAAGTTGCGACAAGATACAAATAAATGCGCCGAATACAAAATAAATCTTGCCTTCATTTATCACGTCGTCAATAGCGACGTTGTACGCATGCGCTATGTTTCCAAGCACAGAGAAACAAACCGATGACGTCACGACACCAACGACACCGTCCACTACTGGAACAATGATCGAATTTCTGTTTGAAAATAAAACCAAACGTTTCTCTATCCATATGTTTGATACATAAAAATAAAGGAACACATCAGACAATACAGATCTGTTTTTCTTTTAAATATGAGTTTTGAATGCATTATAATCATTTAGATCAAGATAACTATGACTAAGATTTTTGTGGCTATAGATTTGACAATCGCCACAATGCTAACAGAAACAACAACAACGAAACAATTTACATAGTCAGTTTTGAACAGCCCGTTGACTTGTTACGCAATACTGCAAACCAATTAACCTATATAGTTCCATCAGTGATGCAAAGACACGGTAAACAATAATCCCGTCGGTGCTATTTTGGTACCGGATTGATACTAAGATTTGAGATGTATCGAGCTTACGATCTACTTTGAGTTAAAAGATTAGCATTCTTCATATTTGGGCAGATAATAAATATCATTGCGCGTTTTCTCTGCCATGCAAAGTACTCTCATGATACTCAAAACACCTCGCCAAAATTAAAAAGGCCCATTAACCACTTTCGTAATTTTCTGAAAAGCGGTTTAAAATCATGTTAGTGCTAATTTTGTACCTGGTCCCGTATTTACTAACACTGCGAAATTCTATTTTCGGACTAAATATTAATAGCCTCTTATTACATTTAGTCCGTATTCACCAACCCGACTAAAATGAAAAGCGACCTAAAAACGGGAAGCTGAAATGTTATCAATGACGCAGTAGAAGGCATCTGGAAAATCTAAAAATGTTCTATAAATAGCTCGCCAGACGGGTAATCCATTTTAAATCTCAATATCAAAAACGCTTTATTTTGTAATTGTTGCAATATGTGAAAGCATCTAGATGATAAGACTGGTTTTCCAAAGTTTAATGGACACGATGTCAGTGTATAAGTTAGACACGTTCGAGTGCAACCTTCTGTACGTTCTAGCGTTAATTAGCAATCAATGCTGAAAGTGTAGCCTAATTGAGTTGGAGATCGAGCATTTTTATATAAGCCTATATTTGTATCCATTGAACAGTTTGGCAAATAGAGAAATTGTTCATTATGAGCATTTTTTGTGTTTGTTTTTGCTCTCATTTTTTTCAAAGCAGTTTTCTAGTGAGAATACCCTCATTGTGAAGGAACTAAATTGAACATATCTGTTCAATATCGGACATTATTGAAACAAACACCAAACTAATGGATACTTTAGTTTTCTTTCCTTTCTGTTATAATTAAGTCATTTTCTCTGAAAAAGATCAATATTCAGAGAAAAAAGATGTTGCATCTTAGAAGGTGGTAGCATAATCTCTTTAGAGTTGCAAACATTGGGAATGGAGGAATTTCTGTTTGATCGTTTTATAAAATAGGTATGCTGCAGAGGCATTAGCAAAGGTATATTAAAGATGGCCAAGTTGGACCTGATACGTTCACCTCTATAAGTGCACCAATACCTTCCACATGCATCTCTTTGAGAGTCAACACGATTTTTCTTCAATTTTGCATAGTGACTTAGTTCTTTTAAAATACGTGTTTTTTTGTGGTTTTACACCATTTTCAACTTTATTTCAGTTATATCATTGTGACAGTTCATTATTCGTGCTCCCAAGGTAAACACTCTAGGTTTTGAAATGTTCAAGGGCATCCAATTATGCCGGCCGAGACTGATGATAAAACCCAAGACACGCAGTTTGAAATCCCCGACAATAACCACACAGCCACGACGGATTCCTGTTTCGTAAGTGAATAACCTACTGTCATCAAGACAAATATTCTGATACAGGGTTTCAACATGCTTAATTCGAAAATGTGGTCTCTAAAGTGTACACAATAGTTTATCTTAATATGGCCTAGCGACCTGGTGATAAACATGTGATAACCCAAACAGTTTAGATTACAAATAACCAAGACGAACATTCTAATGAGCTAAAATGGTGGTGTATCGAGTACCAACTAGATTTTTCTTAAATTTGATATGGCCTTATTTTGAACATATCATGACTAATTTAAGAACGTAACTTAAATATCACCAAGACAAACATTTTGGCAAACTAACATTATTCTACTGTCAAAAGATGCAGCTTTTCTCAAATTTACCCGCACCAGAGTGTACTATTATTGAAAAACGCAAGGCCTACGCAGAGATACTGCGTGCTACTTTGCAGGATATTCTACACGATTGCAACTACAGTGCCATTGGCGCTTTGATTAAGAAAACCATCATATTTATTTGGAAATGCTCTCATACTAATGTATTGTATTTCGTTAGGGAATTATGGCTCACCTTATATGACATTGTAGCGGTGACATTTCAAAGCTGGTAAAACAACTTACCTGATACAGTTTTCTCTAAACTTTGCATGAGATCCTAATGTTAATATGCCGCCCCAACCAAAGCTCAAGGAATAAAACGTCATAAGAAACGCTTCTATCCATACCTGGAACATAAACGTATATAAGACAGAGCACCAGATAATGTGCTTTACTCTCCTCTCCCCATACCCCACCCCCATCCCCCTTATCTTGAGTTATGTAAGATCCGCGTCAGGCGATAAGGATTTGTGTTGCATGATCACAGTCTATGTGAAGGTAACAGCATTTTCTGTTCCATCAAATGTATAATGGTCTTATTTGTAACTTCTGACATTAAAATTCACCCTTTGAGTGCTGGAAATTGTGGAGTATCTACCACACGAGAATATTGCGATGCAAGCCAACGCATTTGCGCCGTCTGACCAGGCTCTATAATGTTGGCTGCTCAACTCAAAAAGATTATCTTTGTAGTGATGAATAGCTTCCTTGGCGCTCAGGGTTGCAGGGATAGCATTTCTATTGTTCAAGATGGTGTAAAGCAAAGTAAAAAGAACGCGGTTTACAAACATTTCAAAGTGTTTTCATTGTGGCAATAGGAAGAATATTCACCCTGAATATTCTTATAAAATCCACAGTGTAACCTTTCCGTCCTCTTTAACTCTTAATCCGCAGCAGAAGACTTCGAAAATATGAAGGCATAATTGTCGTCTCTTTATAAATAAAAACATAGTATTATTATTCAATAGAGTTTGGAACATTTTATTAAAATTAAAATGAGCAATCTCTTCTTTTGACACAGTGTTTTCAAAATACTTTACGATCAGCGAAGACACCTTGAACTGGACCTTTGCTGTTCGCCGTGTGATCATACAAACTCTCCGGAAGTCAGTAGAGACCATTATGTTCAAATTACGATAATACGAAGATGCAATGTGAACATAATTGACGTTAATTTAAAAACCCGTTGGTTTACGTAGCACGTGTCTCAGCAATGTGAACATAATTGACGTTAATTTAAAAACCCGTTGGTTTACGTAGCACGGGTCTCAGCAATGTGAACATAATTGACGTTAAATTAAAAACTCGTTGGTTTACGTAGCACGGGTCTCAGCAATGTGAAAATAATTGACGTTGATTTAAAAACCCGTTGGTTTACGTAGCACGTGTCTCAGCAATGTGAACATAATTGACGTTAATTTAAAAACCCGTTGGTTTACGTAGCACGGGTCTCAGCAACGTGAACATAATTAACGTTAAATTAAAAACCTGTTTGTTTACGTAGCACGGGTCTCAGCAATGTGAACATAATTGACGTTAATTTAAAAACCCATTGGTTTACGTAGCACGGGTCTCAGCAATATGAACATAATTGACGTTAATTTAAAAACCAGTTGGTTTACGTAGCATGGGTCTCATATTAATAGGGAAAATTGCACAGTATGAGCAATTTCAGCTTTTGCCACAATGTTTTTAAATGTCGTCTGCTATATATGCGTCAAAATGTGGCTGTGCAGGTGGGAAAGGGTTAAGACTAATGGTATTCGTATATAAATAGGTTTTTTTTACAAACAATTGTTACCACCCTTTGGCCACAAGTCTGCTATAAGACTGTGTATTAACTCTTTCACTGTTGAACAACAGGAAAGTTGGTAACATTTCAATATGTAAGAGGCAAACAATGCAGATTGATTTCATGACGAGCAGTCTCACCCGAATCTGCACAGTTTGCAAAATCCTTTAACAACTTTGACAGCGAAAGAAATATGTTATATACAATAAATAAAGGTACATGTATGTTGGACGAATTTGCCCTTTATCTTGCATAAAATATTTAAATATAATTTTCTTACTCTTGGGTACGCCAGTTTATCGAATTGCGGATAGTAAAACCGTCGTAATCCTGCCGCGGCCCCCGGTAATGTGACAGATCGGATAAACACGGCGCACGATATCAATACTGGTACGAATGTTGTGACGTACATCACCTGGAAATCAATAATTAAATAAATCTTATTGACATTGATAAGGTTACTAAAATTATTAAATAAACACTAGATTCATGTGTAGGCAAGTATCAAAGAATATTAACCCTTTCCCATATATAGAACCATTTTGAGGCATCTACTGTAGACGACTTTTAATCATAATGAACAAGTTCTCTTTTTTCAACTCTATTCACTACATGTAGTTAGATCATTATTTAAAGAGACATGCCAACATGTATTCAAAGTCGTCTGATACATATTTGTTGTATGTGGGAACGGGCTAAACTTTAGACTATTCAAGTCACCATTTCGCTGTGTTGAATACAAAAACCCTTGTGGATCTTGACCGTTTGCATACTTTGATATTTTATTTTATTGCTTTGACAGCAAACCTGGGAACAAAACCATGAACGATTATTAAAGCTTTCTTTAATTACAGGTCAAATATAATTATAGATCATTTCACTCCATCAAATCTTAATGTAAAAAAACCACAACCGTGGTTCATGTTATATTCGTATTTCAGTTGTTTTATTGTTGTGGCGATAACAGAAACAACAACATCAAAAACAATTACATAGTCAGTTTTGAACAGCCCGTTGACTTTTTATTCCTTTCTGCAAACCAATTAACTAACATCCGTAAAACCGCCAAATATATAGTTCCATCAGTGATGCAGAGACACGATTAAAAATAATCACGTCAGTTCTACTTTGGTACCGGACTGATACTAAGATTTGAGACTTATTGAGATAATATCTACATACAGTTAAATTATGTAAATAGTATCTTTCTTCGTGTTTGGGCAGATAATAAATATCATTGCGCGTTCTATAACTCTCATGATATCGGCGTCTGGAAATTCCAAAAGGTTCTATAAATAGCTCGCGAGAATGGCTATCGATTGTTTTTAAATCTCAATATTATAATCGCTTAATATGTAGTTGTTGCAATATATGAAAGCGTCTAGATGATAAGACTGGTTTACAAAGGTGTTTACAAAGGTGTAAAGGACTCGATGTCATGCAGTGTACAGGCAGGATGAGAGTATACACTCACCCTGGTACAATGTACAAGTTAGACACGTCTGTACGTTCTAGCGTCAATTAGCAATCAATGCTGAAAGTGTAGCCGAATTGAGCTGGAGATCAAGCATTATCGTATATGCCTATATATATTGAAATTCGCAAGGCCTACACCGAGATACTGCTTGTTACTTTGCAGGATTTTATACACGATCGCCACTACTGTGCCATCGGCGCTTTGATTAAAGTCCATAATGTGTTATTAGAAAATATCTAAATAAATATAATTGACTGAAATAAAATGTGTCTGCGGAGAAATTATGTTATTTTTGGGCTAATGGGACATTTACATTAATCACATAGGCTTGTTTTATTAATTATTACATAACACGTCGTGAAGTACTAGAGACATACAAACAAGGGCCAAAGAGAAGTAGATCTAGAGAGACATTACAATATCTCTTAATCTTACAGAGATTTGTTTTGTTTTATTGGGGTTTAATGCCGTTTTAAACATTTTATTAGTTACATCACTACACATACAATTTCATTTATTCATGATCTCTGGGTAGACAAACCAATACTAGAGCAACTCAGCATAACAGTAACTTCGAGAGATATCTCTCTAACATAGTATGTTAACAAGATATCTCTCTAAATTATTGAGACAATTCCTTGACTTAGAGATATATCTCTCAATGATTTGTACTGGAGTGTAATAACCATTCTTAGTATATGAAACGTGTCAGACATTCTCCGGAAGACGAAATTCGAAGCCATACGGTTAAGAAAATATCTTTTTATTTTTACATTTCACAAATATATGATGATTTTAACTTGCATAGGATTATCAAAAGTCTTCGCCGAAAGAATAAAATGAACGTGTTTGATAGGTCGACAGCTGACTATGGGGAGAAATCATTTCACACAAACCAACATATACTTAGGGACATCTCTCTAACTTAGATATATATATATCTGTTTATGCATGTTAGAGATGTCTCTTTAGTATATATAGATATATCTTTTAACTATATGATATCTATTTAAGCTATAGAGATATATATTTAATATATATATATATATATATATCGCAAAGATATATGATATCTCTTTTAGCTATAGAGATATATCGTAAAGCTATAGAGATATATCTTTAAGCTATAGAGCTATATCTTTAAGCTATATTTATATATATTTAAGCTATAGGGATATAAGTAGTCGTGTTATATCTCTTACATGATTAAAAATAGAGAGATATCTCACTAAGTTAAAGAAATATATCTTTAATCTATAAAGATACCTCTATAAGTAGTCGTGGTATATCTCTAACATGGTTAAATATAGAGAGATATCTCACTAAGTTAAAGAGATATCTCCTTAGGTTAAATATAGGTGTTCTTTAATACGAGATATATCTTTCAGAATTAGATATTTATCTTTCAGAAATAGAAATTTATCTTTCGAAGAGAGATATCTCTAAAACAGATAAATAGTTAAACGGCTTGTCATACAATACAAATCAACAACTTATATTTTAATGTTTTTATAGTGAAATATTATATAACGATGCAATTCATGCTATAAAGCGTCCGCATCGGGTGCGGAAGATCGTTGGTTCGATCCCCAGCCGGTTCAAACTAAAGACCTCAACAGTGGTTGTAATTGCTGCCCTCCTTGGCGTTCAGAGTTCCGAGGTTATCATTACGACTGATAAATGAACCAGTAGTACTGGTAGCGTACCCGTGAAGCGCCGTGATATAACTGAAACATTGTTGAAAGTGGCATAGTACACCGAATAATCAATCAATTTATGCTACGTATCAGTTAAACGGAACATATGTTCCTATAAGTACAGATGTGCCACATCACACGGTTTTAGGTAGACTGGCAACAGTCCTTATGGTTATTTTTCAATGTTACAATTGGGGAGAACTCTAATAGACAAAATTTGCATGCCTCGGATTATCGTCCTTAGGACCTGACCATAAGTTTCAGACACAAGTTGAAATGCAGCCATATAATAATAAACGTAGAGCCTTGTGCCAGGCTAGGTTTTAGGTAGACTGGCAACAGTCCTTATGGTTATTTTTCAATGTTACGATTGGGGAGAACTCTGATAGACAAAATATGCACGCCTCTGATTATCGTCCTTAGGACCTCAGACACCAGTTGAAATGCAGCCATATAATAATAAACATAGAGCCTTGTGCCAGGCTAGGTTTTAGGGTACATGAAAGATTCGGATAAGCGAGTCAGATTAGGATCCTCCATGTTCCCCACATACTTGATCCTTCCCGAGAACACTTATGAACCACAATTAGGGACATTAGTGATAACTATATTATCTCCCTTGTCAGATAAAGACCAAGGAAGACCAAATGGTTGGTAGGTCCATTTAGTTGGAATCCTTTGTCTTTATCTCTATTTCGCAATGAGATATTGCAATTGCTCTGTACACATTAATCATAAATGTGTTAATTAACGTGATGATTCAAAAGAAAACATTTACATAGCAGTGTTTAAAGAAAACAAGTGTGGTATTACTAATCAATCTTATAACAGTTGGCCAAGAAAATGCAATAATTTATAAGTGCACCATCCAGTGCAAAGAAACCAATGATAAAAACAGAGGAAACCAAATGATAGGACCTAGCTAGATGTAGAGAGTATTAAAGGGAGATAACTGACCGATGTCTCCCATTGAATCTAAAGGTGATGAACTCCAGATTATAGATAGCATAGTCAAACATTTAAACTATTTAAAAGTTGTCTTGAAATATTAAAATCATAATTATTTGATGATTCAAAGTAATCATTTTACTTTCCAGTAAAATAACCATTTAAATATTGATTGTTTATGCTTCGTTTGTACTGGGTATACATACCCAGTAAGCTAAATTTGGTATATTTTCATGACTTCCAATTGACTGCTTTTCAACATTTACTGCCAACATAGTTTTGTTGAATTATTTATTACTTACTTTGCTGTCACTATAAGCAATAATTGCAGAAGTTTGAACATTTCAAAATAGTTATGATCTCCATTTATTCAGATCAGCACCTTTAA
The DNA here is from genome assembly GCA_031761405.1 of Serripes groenlandicus. Lineage (NCBI taxonomy): Eukaryota > Metazoa > Mollusca > Bivalvia > Cardiida > Cardiidae > Serripes > Serripes groenlandicus. The sequence continues at coordinate 25,147,073 of JASEVX010000004.1, forward strand.
TACAACGTAGAATGTTATTTCATCGAAACAACTAGTTCAGCCTACATCTACGAAGGACGTTTCGCACGATTTGGTTTAAATTGTATAAACTAGGTGCGAAAATAAATATCGAGGGCTTGGCGTGAAACGGTTGTAACTAAAAACCTATTTCGAAAACCCTGGTTTAGGGGCAATTTTGACCCTTTTGTAAACAATGCAAATTTAGGTGCCATTGCTCAGAACGAGCAATGGCACGTAAATTTCCATTGTGTACCAAGAAAAATGATTTAACACTTATAAATACTTTATGGCGAGGTGATTAACCTTGTTAAAGAAATACCAATTTTAGTTACAACTGTTTCACGCCAAGCCCTCGATATGTTATGCTACTGTTCATACCTTTTCAATTGATTTAATACTTTTAAGCGCACACATCAGAACAACGATCCGTAACACTACCATAACTATGACAATACGCCAGTGGATTGGAGAGAAATCAGTGAGGCCAGATGATAACTTCAACGCTTCATACCTTTAAGGAGAAATTTAGTATTCGAACATATATTGAAATTCAAACTCTCTCGAAACAAATGATCATCATATGGAACACAAACAATATCTGAATTCTACATATTGAGCAAAGTCTGGTGTAATGGGATCTTGGTGACGATGAGAACAGCAAAGATTCTGAAAGACGTATGTAAACTCACAGTTGCTGCTTAATCGTTCGCATATATATAAACCGAGTCGGGTCTTTTTTGGGACTTACTGAGTATATGTTACGGAGGGATATATAGGTAAATTGTAGTTAGAAATCACGTAGTTACAGTTCTAGTTGTTTATCAAATGTTGCATTTTGAACTAAATTACATGTAGACGAAGATTGAAGGTTTTGATAAGAGTCTTCGTTTTCCTTGTCATAAAAAACGGTATATACACGCTAATAAACGTTATGATAATGTATAGAATTGACTGACGATTCGGAATACATCATCCGGTCCACTTCAAGCGTAAAAGTCGGTAGATACGATGCTTTCGAAACTGTTCGAGAGCTTGATTCTATAGAAAGAAGTATGGCTGACACAAACCGTCAGGACGGTACAGTGTATACCTAATTTCGAGTACAGTGGACCAGATGGTGTATTTCCAAGTACGCGGTCAAATAATTTTCAAAATATTGACAAGGGCTCAAACCTTGGACCGTTTGATCCGAAGGCGCACGCTCTACCATGTCGCTATAAAAGCTAGCGCAATAGCAAAGTGGTATAATTGTTCCCTTATATATCAACCTTGGCAACATATACATATGGTATCTAACCTTATCCTGATACATGCGACACAGAGCAATATTGTGAATCAATGTAGTTATATATCAGCAAGCTCATACCTAAAGTCTACATTGTGCGTTTTATATTGTTGAGACTGTAACAAAATACATGCATTCCAATAAGACGTGAATGAATAGGTTAGAAATGTAAATATATATTATGTATATGTCAGATCGCAAGTGCTTAAAGGTACGCCCTGTTTCTGTAGATAATAATAATAAGAGAATTTCTTACTGCCAAAACTCCTCAGCAGACGTCATTCCGTGTTTTTCATTGGTGTTATCAGACACATTGTATAAAGTACCATCGGTGGTGTTTATAGTGCCTCCTTGTTGAGTATTGTTAATTGATTCGATGGTGGGCTGTGAGAAGTGGTTGGATGAATTATCGGTCGTTATAAAAGGGTTGATCCTACAAGATAATGTGTTCCACGAGTTGTCACAGGTTGTCCAATGAAGTGGATCTTTGAAGCAGCTGATCAGAAATATAGAGATAAATCCACGGAAGACTGACAACCCGGCTATGTAAACCATGTATGTTGCTACGATACATATTCCAGCACCTGTAACATAAATATAAAAGAAGTAGACGTACTTATTGTTATGTATTGCATTTCTATTGTATGTTGTATGTTATGTATTTTGGGCCAGTGGCCTTGGATAACAATTAAACCTTTGAACTTTAACAAAGAATTCATGTTGAATTAAACGACATAAATGTACGCAATGATACAATGCACGTTGTATTAAGCGACATATATGTATGCAATGATACAATGCATGCTGTATTAAGCAACATAGATATAGGTAATGATACAATACATGTTGTATTAAACGACCGTGATCTACGTGCTGATACAATGTTTGTTTATTAATCGACCTAGATCAACGTACGGACACAATATTCATATGTATGTTGTATTAAGCGACATGGATTAATGTACTGATACAATGTATGTTGTATTCAGCGACATAGATCTACGCAATGATACAATGTATGTTGTATTAAGCGACATAGATGTACGCAATGATAAATGCTTGCTGTATTAAGCAACATAGATCTATGTAATGATACAATACATATTGTATTAAACGACCGTCATCTACGTTCTAATACAATGCATGTTGTATTAAGCAACATAGATATAGGTAATGATACAATACATGTTGTATTAAACGACCGTGATCTACGTGCTGATACAATGTTTGTTTATTAATCGACCTAGATCAACGTACGGACACAATATTCATATGTATGTTGTATTAAGCGACATGGATTAATGTACTGATACAATGTATGTTGTATTAAGCGACATAGATATACGCAATGATACAATGTATGTTGTATTCAGCGACATAGATCTACGCGATGATACCATGTATGTTGTATTTAACGACATAGATGTACGCAATGATAAATGCTTGCTGTATTATGCAACATAGATCTATGTAATGATACAATACATATTGTATTAAACGACCGTCATCTACGTACTAATACAATGCATGTTGTATTAAGCAACATAGATATAGGTAATGATACAATACATGTTGTATTAAACGACCGTGATCTACGTGCTGATACAATGTTTGTTTATTAATCGACCTAGATCAACGTACGGACACAATATTCATATGTATGTTGTATTAAGCGACATGGATTAATGTACTGATACAATGTATGTTGTATTAAGCGACATAGACATACGCAATGATACAATGTATGTTGTATTCAGCGACATAGATCTACGCGATGATACAATGTATGTTGTATTAAACGACATAGATGTACGCAATGATAAATGCTTGCTGTATTAAGCAACATAGATCTATGTAATGATACAATACATATTGTATTAAACGACCGTCATCTACGTACTAATACAATGCATGTTGTATTAAGCGACATAGATGTACGCAATGACACAATGCATGCTGAAATAAGCGATATATATCTAGGTAATGATACAATACATGGTGTATCAAACGACCGTGATCTACGTGCTTAATTTCGCACTGATACAATGCATGTTGTACTAATCGACCTAGATTAACGTTCTGATACAGTGCATGTTGTATTAAACGATCTAGATCAACGCACTGATACAATGCATGTTGTATTAAACGATCTAGATCAACGCACTGATACAATGCATGTGGTATTAAACGATCTAGATCAACACACTGATACAATGCATGTTGTATTAAACGATCTAGATCAACGCACTGATACAATGCATGTTGTACTAATCGACCTAGATTAACGTACTGATACAATGCATGTTGTATTAAACGATCTAGATCAACGCACTAATACAATGCATGTGGTATTAAACGATCTATATCAACATACTGATACAATGTATGTTGTGTTAATCGACCTAGAATAACGCTCTGATACAATCCATGCTGTATTAAACGAAATAGATTAACGTACTGATACAAGGCATGCTGTATTAAGCGACCTAGATCTACGCACTAATACAATGCATGTTGTATTAAACGACAATGATCTACGTAATGATACAAATGCATGTTGTATTAAACGACCTTGATCTACGCACTGATACAATACATGTTGTATTAAACGACATTGATCTACGCAATGATACAAATGCATGTTGTATTAAACGACCTTGTAATACGCACTGATACAATGCATGTTGTATTAAGCGACATAGATTAACGTACTGATACAAGGCATGCTGTATTAAGCGACCTAGATCTAAGCACTGATACAATGCATGTTGTATTAAACGACATTGATCTACCCAATCATACACTGTTTGTTGCATTAAACGACCTTTACATACGCACTGATACAATGCAACCTGCATAAAACGACCTAGATCAACCTGTTAATACAATGCATGTTACTATTTAACAACCAAGATCTACAAACTGATACAATGCTTGTTGTTTTAAACGATACTGATCAACATAATGACACAATGCTTGTTGTTTTAAACGATACTGATCAACATACTGATACAATGCATGTTATATTAAGCGATCTAAATCAACATACTGAAACACTGCATGTTATATTAAGCGATCTAGATCAACTTGCTGATACAATGTATGTTATATTATGTCACCTAGATCAGCATACTGATACGATGCATGTTATATTAAGCGACCTAGAATAACGTAATGATACAATGCATGTTATATTAAGCGATCTAGATCAACATGCTGATACAATGCATGTTATATCAAGCGATCTAGATCAATTTACTGATATAATGCATGTTATATTAAGCGACCTTCATCGACGTACTGATACAATGCATGTTATATTAAGCGACCTAGATCAACTTGCTGATACAATGCATATTTATTAAGCAACCTAGATCAACTTGCAGATACAACGCATGTTATATTAAGCGACCAAGATCAACGTACTGATACAATGCATGTTATATTAAGCGACCTAGATCAACTTGCTGATACAATGCATGTTATATTAAGCGATATAGATCAACGTGCTGATACAATGCATGTTATATTAAGCGACAAAGATCAACGTACTGATACAATGCATGTTATATTAAGCGACCTAGATCAACTTGCTGATACAATGCATGTTATATTAAGCGACCTAGATCAACTTGCTGATACAACGCATGTTATATTAAGCGATATAGATCAACGTGCTGATACAATGCATGTTATATTAAGACACCTAGATCAGCATACTGATACAATGCATGTTATATTAAGCAATCTAGATCAACATGCTGATACAACGCATGTTATATTAAGCGATCTAGATCAACATACTGATATAATGCATGTTATATTAAGCGATCTAGATCAACATGCTGATACAATACATGTTATATTAAGCGACCTTCATCGACGTACTGATACAATGCATGTTATATTAAGCGACCTAGATCAACTTGCTGATACAATGCATATTTTATTAAGCAACCTAGATCAACTTGCAGATACAACGCATGTTATATTAAGCGACCAAGATCAACGTACTGATACAATGCATATTTTATTAAGCAACCTAGATCAACTTGCAGATACAACGCATGTTATATTAAGCGACCAAGATCAACGTACTGATACAATGCATGTTATAGTAAGCGACCTAGATCAACTTGCTGATACAACGCATGTTATATTAAGCGATATAGATCAACATGCTGATACAATGCATGTTATATTAAGACACCTTGATCAACATGCTGAAACACTGCATGTTATATTAAGCGATCTAGATCAACTTGCTGATACAATGCATGTTATATTATGTCACCTAGATCAGCATACTGATACAATGCATGTTATATTAAGCGACCTAGATCAACGTAATGATACAATGCATGTTATTTTAAGCGATCTAGATCAACATACTGATACAATGCATGTTATATTAAGCGATCTAGATCAACATACTGATATAATGCATGTTATATTAAGCGATCTAGATCAACATGCTGATACAATGCATGTTATATTAAGCGACCTTCATCGACGTACTGATACAATGCATGTTATATTAAGCGACTTAGATCAACTTGCTGATACAATGCATATTTTATTAAGCAACCTAGATCAACTTGCAGATACAACGCATGTTATATTAAGCGACCAAGATCAACGTACTGATACAATGCATGTTATATTAAGCGACCTAGATCAACTTGCTGATACAATGCATGTTATATTAAGCGATCTAGATCAACGTGCTGATACAATGCATGTTATATTAAGCGACAGAGATCAACGTACTGATACAATGCATGTTATTTTAAGCGATCTAGATCAACATACTGATACAATGCATGTTATATTAAGCGATCTAGATCAACATACTGATATAATGCATGTTATATTAAGCGATCTAGATCAACATGCTGATACAATGCATGTTATATTAAGCGACCTTCATCGACGTATTGATACAATGCATGTTATATTAAGCGACCTAGATCAACTTGCTGATACAATGCATATTTTATTAAGCAACCTAGATCAACTTGCAGATACAACGCATGTTATATTAAGCGACCAAGATCAACGTACTGATACAATGCATGTTATATTAAGCGACCTAGATCAACTTGCTGATACAATGCATGTTATATTAAGCGATCTAGATCAACGTGCTGATACAATGCATGTTATATTAAGCGACAGAGATCAACGTACTGATACAATGCATGTTATATTAAGCGACCTTCATCGACGTACTGATACAATGCATGTTATATTAAGCGACCAAGATCAACGTACTGATACAATGCAACGTATATATAGCAACATAGAGCAACATGCTAATACAATGCATCTTATATTGAGCGATCTAGATCAACATGCTGATACAATGCATGTTATATTAAGCGTTCTAGATCAAAATGCTGATACAATGCATGTTATATTAAGCGACCTTCATCGACGTACTGATACAATGCATGTTATATTAAGCGATCTAGATCAAAATGCTGATACAATGCATGTTATATTAAGCCATTTAGATAAACTTGCTGATACAACGCATGTTATATTACGCGATCTACATCAACATGCTGATACAATGTATGTTATATTAAGCGACCTTCATCGAAGTACTGATACAATGCATGTTATATTAAGCTACCTAGATCAACATGCTGATACAATGCATGTTATATTTATGCGACCTGGATCAACGTACTGATACAATGCATCGTGTATATAGCAACCTAGATCAACATGCTCATACAATGCATGTTATATTAAGCGTTCTAGATCAACATGCTGATACAATGCATGTTATATTAAGCGACCTAGATCAACATGCTGATACAATCCATGTTATATTAAGCAACCTAGATCATCGTGCTGATACAATGCATGTTATATTAAGCAACCTAGATCAACATGCTGATACAATGCATGTTATATTAAGCGATCTATGTCAACGTGCTGAAACAATGCATGTTATATTGTGCGACCTAGATGAACATGCTGATATAATGCATGTTATATTGAGCGATCTAGATCAACGTGCTGGTACAATGCATAGTATATTAAGCGACCTAGATCTACGCACTGACACAACGCATGTTATATTAAGCGATCTAGATCAACGTACTGATACAATGCATGTTATATTAAGCGACAAAGATCAACGTACTGATACAATGCATCTTATATTAAGCGACCTAGATCAACTTGCTGATACAATGCATGTTATATTAAGCGACCTAGATCAACATGCTGATACAATCATTGTTATAATAAGCGACCTAGATCTACGCACTGATATAATGCATGTTATATTAATCGACCTAGATCAACTTGCTGATACAATGCATGTTATATTAAGCGACCTAGATCAACATGCTGATACAATGCATGTTATATTAAGCGACCTAGATCAATGTGCTGATACAATGCATGTTATAATAAGCGACCTAGATCTACGCACTGATATAATGCATGTTATATTAATCGACCTAGATCAACGTACTGATAGAATGCATGTTATATTAAGCGACCTAGATCAACATGCTGATACAATCCATGTTATATTAAGCTACCTAGATCAACTTGCTGATACAATACATGTTATATTAAGCGATCTAGATCAACATACTGATACAATGCATGTTATATTAAGCGACATAGATCAACATGCTGATACAATGCATGTTATATTAAGCGACCTTCATTGACGTACTGATACAATGCATGTTATATTAAGCGACCTTGATCAACTTACTGATATATTGCATATTATATTAAGCAATCTTGATCAACATGCTGATACAATCCATGTTATATTAAGCTACCTAGATCAACTTGCTGATACAATACATGTTATATTAAGCGATCTAGATCAACATACTGATACAATGCATGTTATATTAAGCGACATAGATCAACATGCTGATACAATGCATGTTATATTAAGCGACCTTCATTGACGTACTGATACAATGCATGTTATATTAAGCGACCTTGATCAACATACTGATATATTGCATGTTATATTAAGCAATCTTGATCAACATGCTGATACAATGCATGTTATATTAAGCGACCTAGATCAACATGCTGATATAATCCATGTTTTATTAATCGATCTAGATCGACGTACTGATACAATGCATATTGAGTTAAGCGATCCAGTACAGCATATTGATATATAAGTGTACAATGCGTATTGTATTTAGACACCTATATCAACGTACTAATACAATGCATGTTGTATTTAGCGACCAACATCATCATGATTGCACAAAATCCGCCATTATTAATCCTTGCAATTAAACATAATAATGCTTTCCATCAAAATTAAAATCGTGTTAGGATTTCTTTTATACGTTATATGTATAGCCATACAATGTATCAAATATGCAAACAAACATTCATGTTAGGCTATCTTTTATACGGTATATATACAATGTATCAAATATGTCAATCAAACATTCATGTTAGGCTTTCTTTTATACGGTATATATACAATGTATCAAATATGTCAAACAAACATTCATGTTAGGCTATCTTTTATACGGTATATATACAATGTATCAAATATGTCAATCAAACATTCATGTTAGGCTTTCATTTATACGGTATATATACAATGTATCAAATATGTCAATCAAACATTCATGTTAGGCTATCTTTTATACGGTATATATACAATGTATCAAATATGTCAATCAAACATTCATGTTAGGCTATCTTTTATACGGTATATATACAATGAATAAAAACTGTCAATCATACATTCATGTTAGGCTATCTTTTTATACGGTATATATACAATGTATCAAATATGTCAATCATACAGTCCCAATAGCTGCCTCAGATGTTCAATGATCATCAACTTATATATAAACACAAGTAGACGGTTGACATTGTATGACAACTTGGGTTTTTGGTATTGGTTAACCTTTTCACACATACGTACGACTTCTGACGTCTCAGCAGCAGACGACGTTAGTAGCAAAAGGAGAAAGTGTTCGTATTAAGCAATTTCAACTTTTGCCAAATTGTTTTCAACTTTATTCGATAATTGTTCATTCATTTATAGAGAGTTTCCATGTTTTTACCTAGTCGTCTGCTGCAGATTTGTTGTATGTTGGAAAGGGTTAAGGACTGGACGTTGAACTGTGATACAGGAAGATCTTCTTTGTGATAGTTGCGATCAGTGCAGATTCAGATCACCCTACGTATCCGCACAACCTGGTCTCACTATGCAAAGCTCGATATTTAGACAAAGAAATCTAATACCAATCACGATTAGCACACATATTCAGGCAGTTTTTAATCTACCCTTGGCATATTTACCACAAAGTTAATTTTCCTCGATCCGAGTTCGTATTGTTTAAATCGCCTCGGAAGGTATCGGGTTCGTTCCCCGGCCGGATCATACGAAAGACAAAAAATAGAAGTAATGGCTTTCCATACTTTGTTAAGATGAATAGGGGTTAGTATAACAACTGACTCGCTGTGTTCAGGATAAATGAGCTGGTAACTTAACCTGGAAACGTCGTGATATAACATAACAATTGTGGAAGGCGGTGTAAAAGCAACATACATGTACATTGTTTTGTTTAACATTACCTCTAAACAGCGGACAAATATCCCATATTTTGTAGGGACCTTTACCAGAGAACTTGGCAATACTGTATTCCATAAAATACAGGGGAACTCCACACACCACCATGGTTATCACAAACGGTATTAAAAACGCACCTGGAATTGAACAATAAATAATCTGATTGGATTTATAAGGCTTAGGATTATGTTCATGGTAAAAAAGTAGCCATTGAAATTTCGTCTTTTTGATGTAGATCAACAAATCGTTACCGCCAATTGTCACACTTTCTTCAATTAGTACAGGTAGAACACCTTATATAATTGAAAAGAGTTACCTCTCAGCTTTAAATTAAAATAAGAAAAACAAATTTGGGGTCATTTGTTATGTTATATAGACTGCGCTAAGATGTGTCCAGTCATTGTGTACATAATCGGGCTTGACCCTTTTTTTTACATACTCTATTTTTGTAAAATCAAATATTTTCAGTTAATCCTATACATATTTACACTGACTCTAAGTTCATTGTCAAATGTTCAATGCAACCCGATAAGGGTATTCATTCATTTCTAGGCACAGGGTTTCTTTGACTAAATATTATAATACTTATTTTAAAATATCATACCTCCTCCGTTTCTATACACAAGAAAAGGAAATCTCCAGATGTCCGCCATTCCGACCATGTAACCAATCATGGAAATGTACGTACTAAACGTCCCTGAAAACTCCACTGGTGATTTCTCGCTTGTTTCCATTCTGATTTTTACAATTTAAATAATGTTTATAAGTAGTGAAACAAGTTATCAAACTTTGCTTATGAACGACACCGCTTTGACGTCGCGAAATTGTAACGGATACAACTTCCTTGTGGTTATTATACAATCCCAATCAGTCTGTACGGATGCGCAGGTTAATAACACTTCCCAAAAGTCTCTTTACTTAATATACTAGCAACTGTTGATCTATAATTAAACGGTGCTATAGGAAGACCAACCTTAAATTAACACTTTCCCACATATAGACGCTTTCTGACACCTCTGCAGCAGAAAACTATTGAACACAATGTGACAAAAGAAGAAATTGTTCAAAATGAGCAATGTATTATGTTGGCACAATGTTTTTAACTCGATTAAGTAAGTAAGAGATTTTTCACATTTTTGTCCAGGTGTTATCAAAGTCGTCTGCTGCAAAATGTGTATGTGTGAAAGGGTTAAGTATGACACGTGTAGTACCAGGCATTCATACTGATAATCCGAACGGATACTACTTTACATAAGATTCTTTAAAACGTCTATGACTAATTTGCGAACATTGAAGAGCATGATCAGGCTACAAAACTATTAAAGTTAACTCTGTGCTCTTAATTTGTTCTCAAGTATATCGTTGGTCAGAAACAAATAATTGTTCGAAATTGACCGATCACGTGAATGATTAGGAGCCTAGAGTTCATTTCTGAATACAGAAGACGTTTTCAGAGTTTCTGATCTGATGTTTATACACTGCACCCAAACGACATACGATTAGTTTTCATAGATTGTTGCTAAATCATTGTCAACGTCAACGTTAAAGGCTTCGATTTCCTACGGCCCTAAGATCTTGTAATGCTCTTTATCCGTCAGCCTAATACAGCCTTTTTAAATTCGTGCAAATATCACTACAAAATTACTTTAGTACACAGACCTTAAAACTTGCGATAACTGTCTGACATGAAGCCGTTAATACCACGCATGCGCTGTTTTATTGTATCCGTCAAAACACGCTTCTCATTGGCCAAACAAAATCATATCAGGTTTGGATGAAATATGATATGATGCAGTTCGGTAATTTTGATCACGCTCGCTTGTGATCATCCGTCGCGCTGCGGTAGCTCAGTCGGTAGCGATGTGGCCTGTCAATCCAAGGGTTGCGAGTTCGAACCAAAGTTCAGCAAACATTCTTTCCGACGTCTGACAAAAGTCAATGCGAAATGCGTCAATCATCCAATGTGCTGCCAGTTTACGTGGAAAAGCAGCCAGTCATTGTGAAAAACTGTTGTATTGAGAACTGATGTGAGAAAGCCCTGTAACACATTGTTATTCTAACTTGCCGTAGCGATATGACTGTAAAATTGTTGAACACGGTGTTAATCCTGTACCTGTCATACATCGTGCGTCTTGTGGTATAAATAGTTCATTTGAATGTAACGCTATAATACACGATCAATTTCATTCATATTTTAAAGCGATATTTCCGAGATTGTTCACTATTAAAATCAAAGCGCCGAAGGCACTGTAGTGGCGATCGTGTAGAAAATCCTGCAAAGTAACAACCAGTATCTCGGTGTAGGCCTTGCGGTTTTCAATAAAAGTGCACTCTTGAATAAAGCTCCATCATTTGACAATAGAATAATGTTAGTTTGCCAGAATGTTTGTCTTGGTGATATTTAAGTTACGGTTTAAAATGGGTCCTGATGTGTTCAAAATAAGGCAATACCAAATTTAATAAATAGTCGGTCGGAACTCGATAGACCTACGTTTTAGCTCACCGAACCGCCATTGTTACAGCTATATGTCGAGCTCACCAAAAGCAGACTCGACAAAAAGTGATTTCAGACAGTAAAATGGTTATCAACAGTCAATAAACAACAGGCTGTCCCCGAAATTATTCAAATATACAGTCACACCTGTGCTAAAGTCAACCATTGTTTAGCAATACCCTGTCTATAGCAACCAACTTTTTATTCCCAAGTACTCATTTTCTGTACAAATGACCCTGTAATTAAGCCTTTCTCAAATACAGACGCTTTCTGACGCCTCTGCAGCAGACGCTGCTACAAAAGGAAAAATTGCTTTTCATTATCAATTTCTCTGTTAATAACAATGTTTTCAACTCGATTCAATGAAAATGCTTTGGATTTACAGAAATGTTTCATAGTTTTGCCTTCAAAAGTCGTCTGCTGTAGATTTGAGGGATGTGGGAAAGGGTTAAAATAAATAATCAGAAAATGAATTGTTCACGAATTACGAAATTCTTAAATAATGGTGATATGATCATAAGTTATTATCCATTAGTGGTATGTGTTAAGTGATTCACACCGCTTTCAACAATTGTATGTTATACCATGGCGTTTCCTCGGTAACTTTCCAGTACTACTGGTCCATTATCCTGACACCAGCGAATCAGTTGCAACACTTAGCCCATTGTCCTTGAGCGCCAAGGAGATCAAGGAATTGCTACTCTTTTTATAGTTTTCAATTGATGGTAGGATGAATACTCTAGCTATATCTGACAAAAGGGGATGCAACATTTTCGTGACAGAAGGTTTTCAATCCAAAACTAATATACATGTAGTTATATGTTTTTGTTTAATGTGGAAGCAAGAAATACCACAGTGTTTACACCAATAAGAATTTCCACTTTTTGATGTTTCTTTGCATTTAAAGCATGATCTATATAGTTATTAACATACTTTTCGAACATATTTAAAAGTTTTACTTCATTCATGTTATATCCTGTTATATATTTTATTATCAGCATTTTTGGAAGAAGTTTGAAACTGCTCGTGTAATACATCTAGATACTATCAGATGTTCACTTATAATTGATGAGATGCATGCGTTGTTTTTTTAATAAGATAAATATAAATATTTGATATAAATCTTCTTTTCTGGTGAAAAAACCTGTATTTATATTCGCATGACAGATTTTACAAACACTCCCTAAATATACATACTATTACGTATTATAAAAGGATGGCATGTGATACTTTTGAAAAACTGAAAGGAATTATGATAAAACAAGGAGCACCGTTTGAGATTTCGTCTGATGTCATGTGGAAAGGTATGCTATGATGGCGCATGTATATACCAGTATCCCCTGGGTGATATTGAACGGCTGTCGTATTACTAATACATCGGTAAACACTGTTTATTTCTTTGTGAGCCTGACTTCGTTATGTATGCTTCATGAAATAGTTCAATATACCAGAGGAATGTTACATGTTATATGCAATATCTCTATCTCTGTGTCGCTGTGTGAACCTTTATCTATATATGTATAGGTCTGTGTGTGGTTGTGTGTGTGTGTGTGTGTGTGTGTGTGTGTGTGTGTGTGTGTGTGTGTGTGTGTGTGTGTACAAAAATTGAGGACTTCGACTTGACTGCACACAAACAAATAGAGGACCTACTTCCACTGTTAGGACTTACACCCGAGTCCTTGAAATGTTTTCCTTTAGTTCCATTCGTTTTAAGGATTTAAGTCGGTTCCTGTAAAAATCCGAATGTCCTCAATTTGACGGCTAGTACAGGTACTCATACACACACTACGCACATTTTTATTTGTCACGTGACCTTGATTTGTGCTTAAGACGAATGGTTTCTCCAACATATAAATATTTGCAATTCTAGGACTAAAGTCTTCTTAATGATACCCAAAACAGCCTCCTCATTACGATTAATAAAATCAGGTATGTGTAAAATATGCAAATGAAGGTCCTCGATTTGCGGTCCTCAAAAGGATAGGTATTATGGGCACGTCCTCATTTTATTTTTTAGCATCTCAATACAGTGTAAGAGAAGTTTGAATAGTATAACATAAAACTGACGTTAAAACAGGTTGTTCGACACTTTCTATATTCCGCTAAATGGGCTGCTTCACCTAGTCCTCAGAACGTGGTGATATCTCAAGGTCCGCACTTCCAAAGGTATACAAATGTGTTTGTTGGGGGGGGGGGGGGGTCTCTCTCTCTCTCTCTCTCTCGCTCTCTCTTTCTCTCTCTCTCTCTCTCTCTCTCTCTCTCTCTCTCTCTCTATATATATATATATATATATATATATATATCTCGCTCTCTGTGTCGTTCTCTCTCCCCTTCTATCTTTCTCTCGTTCTCTCTCTCTCTCTCTCTCTCTCTCTCTCTCTCTCTCTCTCTCTCTCTCTCTCTCTCTCTCTCTCTCTCTCTCTCTCTCTCTCTCTCTCTCTCTCTCTCTCTCTCTCTCTCTCTCTCTCTCTCTCTCTCTATCTCTCTTTTTAGGTCTCTACTTTTCTTCACAGATGTGTGTACCCTGTCGTCTCTTTACACGGGTGTTAGATAAATTCTACAACAAATGGACGCTGGAGGGGACTACCCTTGAAATCGTGTTTGTAAGCTCAGACTGTAACCAAGCGTCATTTGACAAATACTACAGTAAGATGCCATGGGCAGCTTTAAAATTCGACTATCAATTCGTAATAAACGTGAGTATGGTATAAGTGTATGTTGCAATCAAAGCAACAATAAACGAAATACGGACATTTGCCTGTCACTAGCAGCGAAGATCAATATTTGATCACAAGCATATATATTTATTAGGGATGGGAACTAGTACCGATATTAGTACTCGGGTACTCGTGAACTCTTCCGATCGAGTACTCGGGTACTCGCAAGAAATCACATTTTGTTCATTCCGTCATCAAACGTCTTGTCACGTTGTTCGGATTTGACTCGTGATTGCAATCAAATCGCCAATTATATAGTGGATTAAAATGGATTAAGTACTATCTTCAGACGAATAGGTGTTAGCTGTTTGTTTAGTATCCCTTCATCCCTTCATCGCTGATTTACTGACTTTTTTAGTAACTCAATAAGTAAAACCGATTCAATACGTTTTAGGTCTTTTATTTACTTTAACATACTTTTTATTTTTATTTTTACGAGTACTCGAGTACCTATTTTGTTAACCGGTACTCTCGTACTCGGTCCCATCCCTAATATTTATAATTATTAGTATTGGATATAACATATTTTCTAGATTATATTCTTAACTATAAATAATATCTTTTACAAATTGTCGGAAACGGTGCTAAAGATCGCCTGTGTTGTGAGCCAAGGGTCATGGGTTCGAATCTCGTGAGAGTGTACACTCAACGCGAGAACTGTTAAGATTTGCGGGAAGCAGCTATAGGGAACTTCATAGTTTAAATACAAATTAAATTTATTTTCACCAAGATAATTGAACGGTGTTTCGGGACTGATTGATTGTTTGATGTCTTACGCCGCTTCCAGCGATATTTTTGTTATATTACGGCATTTCTCGGGTACATTACCAGTACTCATGGTCCATTTAAACTGATACCATCGAATCAGTCGTAATGCTAACCCAACACTCCTGGGCGCTAAGAAGGGCATATTGAACCCGCGACCTTCAGCCCCAGAGGAGAGTCCTCTATCACTTCACCATTGAGGCGGTCTAGTGCTTCGGAAACAAAACCTCAATATATTCATAAAAAATTACTTGCTAATCCATTGATACACCTTTACAAAGGTTTCTTGACTTATTCGCGAAGGACGCAGAGCCAGATCAGAATAGGCGTTTATGCGCAGACTGATCTGGATCTAAATTGATCACACATGCATTAAGGTTGATTTTCGCAGAACAACGTTTAATTGATAATTATCATCCCTTCGCAAACTTTATTATTTATTTAAAATTTCAATTTTCCTCCGATTTCTGTTTGAAACCTTTCAATATTTTCAGTTTCACATAAGTGACCTTCATGAAGTAAGACGAATACGTACCCTTATCATGTTCGACGGTCGGGGAAACTTAATCGACAAAAATGCACGTCAAACGGTGACTGCCTGGGAGGATTTTATTTATTATATATTTATTTCCTCCGATCACCGAAGATAGTACAAATAAACAATACAAAGTTGACAGAGAACGTTGACACAAACATTGAACCAAAAGTGACAAACATTGAATAGTTAACACATTTACACAAACATCATTTATTTCGTAAAGTTGATTCAAGAAGCGCTTATACATCAATACATGTACAGAGAAATTTACTTATGAGGACCTGCACATGTGCAGACGCGTTTGTGAATAGACACGAATATATACAATGAGTACAATAGCATTCATTCACATTGCAAGCACAACAAAAACAGAGTTAGTTTATGTGAAAACTCTGGATACTCTGCTTGAATGAGTCTTCATTGTTCGCATAAAGACATATTCTTAGATACCCCTGAGGAGCACCTCATCGAAACAAAATATGAAGTGCTCTGAAGGGTAAAAGTAAATGTACAAATGAGAAGACATAACAGAATAATTGACAGACGGATGAGAGGAAGGATATAATATGTTTGTTAGAGAGAATGATAAATCAAAACAGAGGGTGAACAAGAAAATATATATACACAAAATCCACAAAAAATCCCCAAACTATCCACGGGGTGATTTAACACGTCCAATAATTGACGTTAAAGTGTATTAAATACAAACTGCTTAATTTGAAATTATCGACTTTTACCACTGTTATACATCTGCAGTATTTGAGAGTCATAACAGAGACAATAATTGTAGCTAGAGTGTATTAAATACAAACTGCTAACACTGCAATTATCTTTTTTTCCCACTGTAATACACGTCTGCAGAATTTGACCTCGGGTAATTTTACATGTAACAAACACCTTGCTTGATGATCATTTAAACCTGTGTGGTTTTACACGCGACAGTTGTGTTAGGATTATTTGACTGTTAGATTTAAGGTCGCTGAACCGTGGATTTTAGTGTCCGTTGGTCGCAGACAGCAGGATCTCGCTGGTTGCAGGTTAATTTATGACTAAAAACATCGGGGGGAGTTAAATGTGGTCGCTTACACCAGGGGGTCGGTTATACCTGGTGGTCGGTAGTACATGTTTGACTGTATACATATAAATTATCACATATACATATACATACATACACACGTCTCTATATATATACATGTACACATATATACACACACGTGCACATAATGCCGCCATGCAGCGGTGGTGTACACTATTTACATGATGCCAACATAACGAAAGATCGACCTAGTGGTTGTTATTTATTCTGCATCCAAATCAAGATGCTACATGGTAAATGCCATAGGGCGTTAATGTAGAGTTATGCTATATTATATATATATATGGTAATATCATCTTCATGAATGTGTGACTAATGAAATCCTGATAAGCTTATGCATATGTTCAGTCTGGTCAGGATCGCGCCTGTCCATGCAGATTTACATTCTTCCTGAGAGTAAGTTTGAAAGAAATGTTAAAAGCCAACTTAAGTATGAAATATAAATGAAATCGGTATTGATTTAAAACCTCTGAAGACTTGTGTCGTTATCTAGTTATGCCAGCTGTCATGAAATCAGAATATTACAGATCTGAATGCGTTATTTGACAAAAACACACCAAAACATGTTATTAACTTATTATCTATTTATCCCAGCTGTCATGAATACTGAATATTGCGGATCTGAATGTTTTATTTGACAAAAACACACCTGAACATGTTGTTATCTATTTATCTGTTTATGATTGCATCCTGCCCTTTGTTTGGTCATATGAATGGTCAATGTACACTATGTAAAAATGATAAGCTTAGGGCCGATCTCATTCACTACAAAATCAAACGTTACAAATTTACGACGCTATGTAAACAGTGTAAACAAATTTATTGCAAAAGTAATAGAACTGAACTTAATGATTCCAGAAATGACAATAAGAATTACTGGTCAATGCTGAAAAATTGTAATAAAGTTTAATATATCTCTAATAATTCTATTCCCAACACTGACTGGTACGACAATTTTAATTTACTTTTGAATACTGATGTACTGGATAGTACAAGTAATGGTACCAACGTTTCTGTCTTGGACCATATCACTTCAAATAACGATAGCTCATCTTTGAACCAGCCAATCACTGACGATGAGATAGTTTTTAGCATTAATCATGTACAAAACAACCGAGCACCGGGTCCAGACGGAATATGTATAGAAATGTACAAATGCACACTTGTATATATACTGCCTTATCTTAATAAGTTGTTTATTAATTTTTTGAATCAGGCAATTTCCAACAAGTTTGGGGTAATAGTATTATTACACCTGTTCACAAGAAAGGAAAAGTAACAGATACTAATAATTATCGATGTATCTCCTTAATTGATACGCTGTGTAAAGTGTTTGTACATATTGTAATAAAATGCAGCTTAAAACATTGATGAGTACAAGGAAGTATACGTAAAAAGTTGTAAATCGCACGCTGAACGCCTCATTGAAATAAACGCGCGTTTTATTCTGCGTCAGATGCCTAACGGGAGGGACTTCCGGGTCGACGCTAATGGACGAATTCAACCACGCGAACGCCAAGACAACCACCGGGATGGGAAATAGGAATCCTCCCGACCCATTGGGACTATTCGACTAGCTCATATGAACGTATGTGGATGGACACGTGACAATAACGAACTTCGAACTGGAATTATTAACGCTCTGGATTCGGATATTATTACTTTATGCGAAACGCATTTGAAAAATGATGACGGTATTGACATAAACAGTTATTCATGGTATGGATTTAATAGGAGAGATATCCATCGGCACGCTCCTAAGGCGTCGGGTGGAGTGGGTATTTTAGTGAGAAATAGACTCAGTGATCAGTATAACATCACAGTTATGGATAAATCGTTCGAAGGGATACTTGGTTTACGTTTTGAACACCGTAGTACAGGATCGGACTTTATTGTATATTCCTGCTATTTACCGCCGGAAAATTCAGCTCGTGGCCGGGACGCCCAGTCATTGTTTGCACACCTTCTGACACAAATATACGTTAACAGTGATATTGATGACCTATTTATCGGTGCAGACTTTAACGCGAGAATTGGGTCATTATCAGATACTATATTTTATTGTGACACAATACCCCCACGCACAACACTAGACAATACAAGAAACCGCCATGGTCAAGAGTTAATTGACTTCTTAAATGACGCAAAATGCTGTGTGTTGAACGGCCGTTATCCCAGTGATAATTATACATCAATATCGAGTAAAGGCCGTGCAATCGTGGACTATTTTTGTGTACCGCACGAGACAATGGTGAAATGTAGTGATTTCAGGGTATTAACGGCACAAGATATTGCAAACGATAATGATCTACTCGGATTATTAGGTCAAAGATCAAAGTTACCCGACCATTCTGCGCTTGTGACTGAGTTTCTGTGTTCGGAATTTTACACGAATAACAGTGACAATAGCAATTGTAATACCTCGAACAACAAACAATTTAAATTGCGCTGTATTCCTCAAGACTTCATGGAAAATGACAGGGCGGCGGCTGCCATTCTTACCATTATCACGCAAATCGAAACTTCACGCGAGAATCAAAACGATATAGACTCGATATATTGCAATTTATGTGACGTTCTTATGAGTGAAATGGCTAACCATATACCCACATATGATACCAGAAAAAAGACAAGTAAACGTAGAAAAGTGTCAAAACCTTATTGGTGTGACGATTTACAACAATTATGGGATATAATGCGGGTCAAAGAACGATCGTTTCTAAAATACAAGGGAAATAACCACCAGAAATCTAGGTTGCGATCAGATTACATAAATGCCAGGAATGACTTTGATAAACTGTTACGTCAGTCGGAACGTGCACACAGATTGGCTCAAGCTATCGAAATAGAGGACATGTCTAATAAAAATCCGACAGAATTTTGGAGAAAAATAAAAAACCTTGGTCCTAGTAAATATAAATCTATACCGATAGAGATTGTGGACAATGGAAATATAATTAGAAATGAAAAAACGGTTTTTGAGCGTTGGAAAACGGATTTTAATAATTTGTATAACAGTGAAAATGATGGGCATTTCGACGAGGTACATTATAACCGTGTTAAGCTTCATAAGCAATTATTGGAAATGAATATGCAGGATCCGTTATATGTGAACAATGAACAAATGAACCGAAATATTGAAATTGAGGAATGGAATTAACTAAAATTGTCATGCACGCACGGCCAGGTTCGGCATGTGGTCACGATAATATACCGTATGACGTGCTTAAATTCCCCGCGGTCATAGTAATACTACAATAATTATTTCAGTTGATCTTTGATAGCAGCCTTATACCATCGCCGTGGAGAAAAGCGATTATTTGCCCTATACTCAAGGACCAGAACTCTGACAAACGTGTGCCGCTTAACTATCGTGGCGTTAGCCTGTTGTCGTGTATTAGCAAACTTTATAGTGCTTTCCTGAATAAAAGGATTACAATTTATCTTGATAATGAATGTTTACTAGCGGACGAACAGAATGGATTTAGATCTGGGAGATCATGCGAGGATCACGTTTTTACATTGAACAGCATTATCAGGAACAATAGCTCAGTATACACTTCATTTATCGATCTTAAAAAATGCTTCGACTTTATCGATCTTGAGACTCTTCTATATAAACTGTTACTTCATAGCATTTATGCAAGTGCCACGTCATGTATCCGAATAAATGATAAGCTTACAGACTGGTTCAACTGCGACACTGGGGCTAAGCAAGGATGTTGTTTGTCACCGACAATATTTTCCATTTTCGCCAACGACCTCGTGAAAGAGATTAATGACTTTGACCTTGGTATGACCATGGGGGAAGCGAAGATTTCCATTCTCATGTACGCGGACGATATTGTGCTAGTCTCGGACAGTGAAGACAAATTACAAACCATGTTGAATACGATACACCAATGGTGCAAAAAATGGCGAGTGATAATTCATTATAATAAGTCAAAAATTGTGCATATCCGGCGCAGAAGAAATGTAATTTCCTACGTTTGAGAAAATCGAATAAGGAGGAAATTAATTTCCCCCTGTTTGAAAGCAATGAACGCTAGGTGGCGTTGTTTTAAAGTGCATTGCACGAGGAAAGTTCTCGTGATCAGTCTTTCAGGTTTGGACAGTCGGACTGTGGTGACGTGTAACGAGTTATATCTATTCACGATAGTTTAATTGGTGCGTATAACCAGAGGTTTTCGGAATGACCTCCGGTGATGGTAGGGGTTCCTTAAACAGTACTGGACATGAAAGTGAGAGCGCCAACCCCTTTCAGTCTCAATTAAGTGCAATTTTGTGCGAGCTGAGTAGTTTAAAAAACAAGTTACAGGGAAGAAATAGTAGCGTGGCGGCAGAAGTTAAGAAGTTGCAGTCAGAGCGAGACATTATATGGAAATATGACGATCGTTCCTCAGCCTTTTGTTCCTCAGCCTGGGCGACATGGGAGTCCTTTTCGTCCCCAATTTCCAACTTCCGCGTCATATGGTAACAGCTACGGTTCCGGCAGCGGCTACAATACAGGGCCTAGGTTCGGTACCACTATTCCTTCAGGCCCATGCTTTGCATGCGGAGAAAACACACATTTCAGGAGAAACTGCCCCTACGTCCGTCCAGCAAATCCATACAGCGAGCAGACTTCCGTCAAAAAATGAGAATTCAAATGTAGTGAATATAAAAGATGAGTATAATTATAAATATTTCACCCATGATTTTTATGAGTACGAGAATGGTAAAAAACATATGATTGTTAAGGGAAGACTTAAAAAACATTTATCTTTTTGGAGTGAAATTGGAACAAATGATTTCATATTAGATGTTATCGAAAATGGATACAAAATTCCATTATATTCGTTACCACCAAAAACTTTTTGTAATAATAATAAGTCCGCTATTTCGGAATCAGTTTTTGTATGTGAAGCAATTCAAGATCTGTTAGACAGATGTTTGATTGAAAAATGTATTAACCCCCCTTATGTTGTTAATCCATTAACTGTTTCCGTCCAGAATTCAGGAAAGAAGAGGTTAATACTTGATTTACGTGAAATAAACAAACATTTATGGAAGCAGTCAGTAAGATATGAAGATATCAGGGTTGCATTAGCGTTTTTACAGAAAGGTTTCTATATGATTAAGTTCGATTTGACCAGTGCCTATCATTTCGTACATATTTTTGAGCCTCATACAGATTACTTGGGGTTTTCTTGGGTTGATAACGGAGGAAACGCCGTGTATTACAAATTCGTAGTCATGCCATTTGGGTTATCTTCAGCTTGTTATTTGTTTAGCAAATTATGCAGACCGTTAATAAATAAATGGCGTGGGGAAGGGAAACTGGTGACCATATTTTTAGACGATGGACTTGCTGGTGCTCACTCATATATAGATACCATGTTGTTAGGTTCATCTATTAAGGCAGATTTATTAAAATCGGGTTTTATACCAAATGCTATTAAGAGTATATGGGTACCCACCCAACAATGTGAATTCCTAGGATGCGATCTTGATACTGTAGAAGGAACTATTTCCATTCCAAATCGCAGAGTTCTAAAAGCAGTTGACAATATTTCAGAATTGATTTGTTCTGCTAAAAAGAAGGCTCGTGTCTCTGTTAGGAAAGTTGCCAGCGTAGTAGGTCAGTTAATTTCTATGTCGGTGGTTATCGGACATATCTCTCAAATCATGACGAGATATTTGAGTACAAATATATTGATGGCACGTCATTGGGATTCGTTTATATTCCTTAGTGATGAAAGTTCACAACAGTTATTGTTTTGGAAAGATAATTTGAGATTGATTAATGAAAAGGATATTGTACAGTCACATACATGTACTAAAATAGTGTATTCAGATGCAAGTCAAGTTGGTTATGGTGGTTACGAAGTCAGCAGTGTAAATGGTATTTCTCATGGTGTATGGTCCGAGACAGAAAGAGCTTTCAGGTTTGGACAGTCGGACTGTGGTGACGTGTAACGAGTTATATTTTTCACGATAGTTTAATTGGTGCGTATAACCAGAGGTTTTCGGAATGGCCTCCGGTGATGATAGGGGTTCCTTAAACAGTACTGGACATGAACGTGAGAGCGCCAACCCCTTTCAGTCTCAATTAAGTGCAATTTCGTGCGAGCTGAGTAGTTTAAAAAACGAGGTACAGGGAAGAAATAGTAGCGTGGCGGCAGAAGTTAAGAAGTTGCAGTCAGAGCGAGACATTATATGGAAATATGACGGTAACAAAGTTCAGTTTAATTTCAATAAAGAGTTGGCAGATATTTCTAAGCATGCTATGGAGGCTTTAGAAAATGGGAGATTTGAAATTTGCAACGAGCAGTTAAAAGAGTTGACCGGAAAACTGCATAAAAGGAACAAGCTTATACGCATAGCATATTCCTCGTCCGCAGGGTGGGAGACTGTTCGTCAATATGAAGGTAACCCTGTAGGCAGCGATACCGAGGATGATGCCAAGATACATAAAGCAGAGGGGCGGGCTCTAAATCATAGGAAGTCCTCTAAAAAGGGCAGGGGCTCTAATTATTCCAGCAGAGGTAGTTTTGGTGCCCCTTTAATACAGCCTTTTGTTCCTCCGCAGTTCGTTCCTCAGCCTTTTGTTCCTCAGCCTGGGCGACATGGGAGTCTTTTTCGTCCCCAATTTCCAACTTCCGCGTCATATGGTAGCAGCTACGGTTCCGGCAGCGGCTACAATACAGGGCCTAGGTTCGGTACCACTATTCCTTCAGGCCCATGCTTTGCATGCGGAGAAAACACACATTTCAGGAGAAACTGCCCCTACGTCCGTCCAGCAAATCCATACAGCGAGCAGACTTCCGTCAAAAAATGAGAATTCAAATGTAGTGAATATAAAAGATGAGTATAATTATAAATATTTCACCCATGATTTTTATGAGTACGAGAATGATAAAGATTATACCTTACTGGAAATCTGCACTTTTTTGGCAGTCGACCGTCCAAATGCTTGTCGCAATTATAGAAAATGTTTTTTCAATATAAAGTGTTATTTGTTTCATTTGTCATTAGTCAATTAATGGCAAAAATAAGTCCGTGAATGGAAAGGTACATGAGGAACCCAAAGGACGGAATACCTATTCAGAGTCGGAAATAATGTGTTAGAAACTGTAAATCAGTACCGATATCTTGGCGTTATCTTCGATGAGCATAACGATTTTAATGGTAATTGCGAGGCGCTGGCAAAAGGAGCAGGTCGAGCGTTAGGGGGTATCATCAGCAAAATACACGGCATTAAAGACTTCCGGTTTCGGTCATACGAAAAACTATACAATGCATGTATCACACCAATTTTGGATTATAGTGCCTCTGTGTGGGGTGCTAGGACAAACCAATCCCTGGATAATGTTCAGAACCGCGCCTTACGATACTTTATGGGCGTACATAGATTTACACCACTTCCAGCGCTGCATGGAGACTCTGGATGGCAACCTACACTGTACCGTAGATGGATCTGTATTCTTAGATATTGGAATAGACTATTGAAAATGGATAATGACAGACTTACTAAACAAGTTTTTAATTTTGACTACCATTCATGTGCTAACAATTGGTCTAGTGATATTAAGCAAATCTTCACAACTTTGGGTATAAATGACCAATACGAAACAAAATCATTAATCGATTTAACAACAGTAAAAGGCTTAATTACACAACATTATACAGATAAGTGGTCGGATGACGTGTCAATCATGTCCAAACTAAGAACATGCAGAACATTCAAAACGGATTTTAAGTGCGAAGACTATATGATGCTGAATCTATCAAAATACGAACGCTCGTTATTGTGTCAATTTAGGGCTGGGATATTGCCGTTACGAATAGAGACAGGGCGATATGTTGGGGAGCCGGTGGAGAGACGAACTTGTAGATTTTGTGATTTAGTAGCCATAGAGGATGAGAAACATTTCTTACTGACTTGTGATTTATACAACGACATCAGGAATTATGTGTTTGGTGATATTTTACAACAACGCGATTTCATTCTTTTAAATACAAATCTCAAAATGTGCCATTTAATAAATGTTTTCCCAAGGAAATCTGCAAAATTTATTGTTAAGGCATATATCCGTAGACGATCCGTTATGTACCCAGAGTAAAGGGAATACCGTTAATCAGTTAATCCTTCTGAGTTTGATCATTTCACTATTATAACATTGTATTACCATTATACCATACCGGTGAATGAACTGTTTAGAACATGCTATAATGAGAATTGTTTAGCATTTGTAAATTATATTTGTTAGAGTTATTTCAATTATCAGTGTATATAACTTGCCATTTAACAACGAATCATTACCTCAGATATTTCACGTATATTTATTATTTATTCAATTTAGGTGACTTATAGGTCCACTGGGCCGGGTGCTTGTATTTTGTACATAAATACTTGTTTGTAATATATTGTATGCACATGTCACTATAATAAAAAAAATACTTACTTACTTACTTACTTATTGTATATAGAAGGTTAACCTTATGGTGTGAATAACAATAACATTATTGATGAATCGCAAGCTGGGTTTAGATCGGGATATTCAACTACGGATAACAATTTTATTCTAATGTCATTAATACAGAAGTATTTATCAACACATAGAGAAAGATTTTACTGTTTAGTCATTGGCTTTGCAAAAGCATTCGATAGTATTCAATATACGAAACTGTGGGATGCTTTTGCAAGAAATAATACCAAGGGACTTTTTTCCAATGTTTTTCAATCAATGTACTCACACCTTAAGTCATGTGATAAACTTACAAGCTTATTTAGTTGTAAAACGGGTACACGACAAGGATGTATTAGTAGTACGATATTTTTTTCTCTTTTTATCAATGACCTTGTTTTGTTGCTTAGATCCAAATATGAGCGTGGTGTTTTTGTCTCTTGAAGATGTTAAAGAGTTATACGCCCTTATGTTTGCAGACAAATCTGCAACATTTTCCGATACTGTCCGTGCACTACAAAGGCAAATCGATATCATCGATTAATTTTGTACATCCATACATATGATTCTTAATCTAGATAAATCTAAAGTCGTTGTCTTCCGTAATGGTGGAATACTTCAACAGACTGAACAATGGTACTATAAAGGAAAACAAATGGAGACTGTACCTTTCTATAAATATCTAGGTTTTTATATCAATTCTACATTTTCCTGGACAAAAACATTCGAAACATTGTCACAACAAGCGATGAAATCATTCGTTTATGTATTTCTATTTCAGCGCGTGTATGGAAGACTAGATCCGTTAGATGCTTTCAAATATTTTGATACTACTGTTTTGTCTATTGTATGCTACGGGTCTCATCTTTGGGGTTATAAGTATTCTGATAAAGTTGAAAGAGTTCATATAAAATGTTGTTAGCAATATTATAATCTAGCAAGAGATACATTTGAACCATTTGTTTTAGGTGAATGTGGACGTCTACGTCTTTGTACATTTTACATTCCTCATTGTATTAAATACTATCTAAACGTAACTTGCATGGAAAACCATAAGTACCCAAAGCCCTGCTACATGATGTTGAAACGCCTGGAAATACATGGGCAACCGGTATAACAAATCTCCTGTTTATGCATGGCTTTGGGTATGTATGGATTTCACAAGACATAGGTAACGATGCTCTATGTATTAAGCATTTTAAACAACGGATTCAAGACTGCTACTTACAAAAATGGCATATGGATAAAAACAATGCGGGAAGAGGAAAACATTACAAACATTTCGAATTATTATTACTGAAACCCAGAGCTATATTTAAATTCATCTTTACCTTGTATCTCACGCAGGATAGATAGTAAACTTTAAATGCTCTAACCATGACCTTATGATAGAGAGAGGTAGACACCTATCGATTCCAAGTAATCACCGTTTTTGCCCTTTATGTCTTGGTACAAATATGTGTATTATTGAAGATGAGTTTCACTTCTTTTACAAATGTCCTTCTTATGACGATTTAAGAGACATTTATGTTAACGTATCCTGGATAAACAACAGGACTCTAGACAAATACTGCAAAATTCATCCAGAGCGCATTTAAACTAAGAAACGAGACTCTTTCAATATCTTAATTCGTTCTCAACTTCAAATGTCAGTGTTATAATGTATTTCATCACTCTTTGTTGTTTATACTTATCAATTATGTTGTGTAATGGGCCGTTGGCCTAAATTGCGAAATAAATAGGTTGTATCTTGTATCTCAACTGCCATGTCTTACATATTAAAGCAGAATGTTGCAATTCTGAATATAAATAAAAGAAAATGATAACAAATATCATCATTTGCTAAATCAAATTTACTTATATAACAAAGCATACTTAGATTGAGATGCAAGTTTGTTGATGTTGTTTGTTAAAAGTCATTCAACACTTCAAGTACACAACACAGATAGACCGGAGCTTTCGTAGTACTATCCAAACAACCAAGAGTACTAAAGAGTGGGTTTGACTTTTGTCTATTGATAATTGATAGTGCACCGACAGGAACTCGGACACTGCTCTCAGATCTTTATGAGGTCGCTATAATCACAAACCACACAGGTTTGAGGAAATCGGATAAATTTGAAATAAGACCTCGCTATCAGAAAAGCCGAGTCTAAATACATGCAATTCATTTCCTTCGATATTGTAGATCTAGATTGAATATATTTTCCGGATCTGTTCCTAAGTTTGTAAGCAATCGATGCACCCGGTGGCATTCAAATAATCATGTGGATGCGTAGAATTATTGTTCGTGTAGCACAGGAAATAAGACTCCAACACTATGTCATACATGTACTTGTATTTCAGCACGACCCTAACATCTTGTTCAAAATGCCGTGCTTTAAATTGCACAACCATTCGATGTAGTACTGCTTTACAGGTGAAGTTATACGTTGAATGACTTAAAATGTACTCAAACCATTTTGATAAAATTAATAATATATTTGCTGTAAATGACGAAATTGTTTTAGCGTCGATCATAAATCATAAAAATGACGTCCATTACGGCGTCAATAATTGTCATACGAAGTCTACATACATATCAAACAATATTAGCCAGGTTGGACTATATGAACATGTAAAAATGCCCAAATCAAAAATGTTGTCATTATCACCGGTGTTCTCATGGAGTGGCCTATATACATGTGCATATACATACACGTGTACATCATAAGCCCATCCGTTGGGTATATTTACAGCTAAACAGAACTGTTTCTCAATACATTATGTATGTATCGCATACACAATTGAACATAACAGGTACGATTGTATTCGGGTAGACTAAATACTGTTGCCAAATCAGTGTCAAGAAGATATCTGATAAATTGCTCTTTCTGGGTAGTAAATCTTCTCACAAAGAGCAACATGTCATTAGTACAGTAGAAACTGATGTTTTCAAAAAATAAATTCCGTTCAATTGAGAAATGAGCACATTCGGATATGAAGTGTTCCTGAATATCTGTGATCATATTTTGGCAGTACATACACTGACTGACAGTTTCTCTTAAGTGTTTGCTACTTACTAATACTTGTATAGCACTTGATGCATGATAACTAGTTGTGCGCGTTTTTTCACATAACCAAAATAATGATGGAAGGCTGTTTTTGTGAGCAGACACAAAGTGGTCGAAGTCATGGTGAAGGTTCATTCTTTCGTGACGCTCGCATTCAAACTTCCTTTCAACGACTCTAACAACTTTCCTTTTCCAAGAATTGTTTTCAGGGAATTTGCAAGTAGTAAGATACGACTTCATATATGCAGTTAAACCATAATTTTGCAATACATTGAAAGTTTCAGGAATAAAACCTTTTTGTCTAGTACATTTACTTGTTTGAAACAAATTCAGACGATAAATGAAAATCTGCATGGAGAGACAGTTCGTAGGCATTTTAAACAGTCGTTGAAGGAAAGCGAGTGTCCGTTTGTCAATTTCACAGTGTATACTGTACCAACCTAGCAGACTTAAAACCATATATGTACGTGTTCTAGAGGGCAAATGCCATAGTGCATATCCGTACAGTGCATACGACATTGATATTGTTTTCATCAGTGAACCTATTGTAATAGGGTTGACATTTCCAAGGTTGTTTAATGCTAGTAAAGAGAACATAGAGGCCCTTCCTTTGCTGACGCGGTTTCTTATTGTATGTGAGTTAGTTAATAGTTCGTTCAATTTTATACCAACATGGGTCACTGTTTTGCATCTATCTATGGTAGAGTTTCCGAATCTAACCGACGTAATATTACTATTTGCTTTTACATGTTTACCAAATATGATGAATTTACACTTGTCTGTATTAAAGCTATATCCCCAGTCATTTGCATATTTATTTGTAATAGTTCATTGATGCTCGAGATTTGTCAAGTTTGGACAATGAAGCACAAGATCGTCTGCTAGTGTCGAATTGCCACAATTGGTTGTGCCAACAGTTAAACCGTAGGTTCATTCAAGTCTGTTTAATAAGTCGTTTATAAACAGTAAATAATTCCAAGTGGACATAACTCCACATTGTCTTACACTTTGCAGTATATCGATTAAGTTGGAGCAGATACCGTTTATCATTACACGTGCAGTGAGGTTTTCATATGACTGTATAAGTAGTCTGAGAAATTTAACCCGTATACCGAGTTCATTCATTTTTAAAAATAGTGCACTGTGGCGGACGTTATCGAAAGCACCGGCGGTATCTAAAAAGTCGGGATACACTGAAGTGTTCAATTCATTGAAGTTGAGAGTTGCTTCCTGTAGATTGAATGACGCAGTTGTCGGACCTAACAGTTTCTGATAGGTTTGCTGTTGCTTGTTAGGAAGATATATGCTGTTGAAATAACACCATTTGGTAGTGCGCTCGTGAAGTATCCGCTCAAAGAGTTTATAAATGACGAAGAGAAGGGTAATTGGACGATAATTCTTTAGTTTAGAGATTTGTTTGCCGTCCTTATGTATGGGAATGATGTAACCTTCTTTGCACCGAGATGGAACGTACGATTCGTATATCATCATGCAAAACAAACTAAGTAAGTATTTGTGTAGTACATCTCCTCCGTAAAATATATGCTCGGCAGAAACATTGACGGGTCCGGCAGCTTTACCCCTTTTGAGACGTTTCACAGATTCTAGCAATTCGTCCATGCTGACCTCGCGCGTTAACACAGGATCCTTAAAATAGTCATCTGATTGAAGAAATGCAAATATCCTTTCTTTGACACTTTTTAAATGATCACTATGTTCTCTTATACAAGTTTTCTCAGAAAATGCCAGTTTCTAAGCACAGCATGACATCCCATTAAATTGAAAGGCTAACAGTTAACCAAGATAATGAAGACAACTTGACCCCCCATTCAATTAGCCATGGTCAATGTTTATTCGATTCACTGATAACACTTTAGAATCTCCTGTGTCCTGTAATTCCTTTTATTTTAAACAACACACTTTTGGATTCTGTATTTGAAATCGCTAATAAGATGTTTTAACCATTGAGTAATTTTGTATTTTGTTGTTTATATAATGTCCATCTGACTGGAGGTTGGGTTTTTGTAAATCTTAATTTTTAATTCTAATTTATGTTGGACTTATTTTTTTCCAATTCCATTCCTTATTTTTGTTATTTCTAATTTAATCTCCTCAACCTTTTCCCTCATACGACAATTATGCAACAGGCAACTTTAAACATATTTTGTCGAATTGAAATCTCTATAATTGAATGGATAACCTATGACTAAAAGTGGAAAACATTGTGGCAAAAGGAGAAATTACTCGTTTTGAGCAAATTCTTCTTTTGTCACTATGATTTCAAAAATCCGTCTGATGCAGAGGGGATTAGTTTTAATGATAATCTCCTCAGTTTGTCTTTTCTTGAATGCTTTTGACACAAAGGTAGTTTTTAGTATATTTTAGTTGATTGTTTTTTATGAATATGAATTATATAATAAAAGATAACTTGATAAGTCAAGATGGCACATGGCATCTGGTTCATGTTCATAAGATTATCTATGAACTAATCAAGTAGATCTGTTAA
The DNA here is from genome assembly GCA_031761405.1 of Serripes groenlandicus. NCBI lineage: Eukaryota > Metazoa > Mollusca > Bivalvia > Cardiida > Cardiidae > Serripes > Serripes groenlandicus. The sequence goes on from JASEVX010000004.1 coordinate 25,178,570, forward strand.
CAGTATGGGCCCTGATTTTAAGGTCTGGTCATAAATGATACGTAGGTGCTACTTTACTTTGATGTATACGAAAAGGTAGGTGGAGTCATGGGACCAAATTGTCATATGTCTCCTTATAAAAGCATAATGAGATGAGTTGTAAAAAAGTTAAGAAAGGAGGAACAATTTTAGGAACTTTGGCTACAGAAGAAAGACTTTGGAAATTATAGATAAGTTAAGGAACTTTGGAAATTACAAATAGAAGTTATTAAAGTGAAATTAAGACAAATTATTATAACGTGGAGTAGGGAAATATTGATTGAATAGTTGTTGTGAATAATAGAGTAATGTTGTAGAAGTTAAAAAGTGAGAATGGACGCATGATAGTAAATGATTATAGTGAAATTCCCCAGTTACATACATTACATAAGTGAAAATATCCCCCGGTGACACTTTCATTCCAGTAAGTCTAGCTTTATACTTTCAATACCTTAATCATTTTCGCTACAATGTATCCCGGCAAATTGTTTACTATTTTAATGTTTTAACCTCTCCAACATAAAAATAATAGCAGACAAATTATACACTTAAGGGTGAATTGAAAAGAATGTTACAAAAACAAAATTGCTCATTATTATAATTTTCTGTTTTTACCACAATGTTTTTCAAACTTTATCTGCTAAGGATCCATTAAAGTTCAATTTCGCATGGGAATTAGTAAGCACAGCAAATGGGACGCTAAGTTTTACCCTTTCCCGCATACAACAAATCTGCAGCTGAAGACTTTGGAAACATTGCTTTAAAATATGATAAACTTGTAAAAGTAAAAATTTAAACATTAAATAAATGTCCTTTGGCCAGTTTTCAAAAGTCGTCTACTGAAAGGGCATTATATTCGGGAAAGGGTTATACATGCTTGATATTATTTTCTCAATATGAGCAATAACTAACTTTTAGTCTTGCATATCATTCTGGACTGCACAGAGAAAAAAAACTTGCTTCATGTGAATAAGTAACGTTTTACTTTATTTAATACTTAATTTGGAAAGTATTCAACCCTTTCCCTCATATAGACGCTTTCTGATGCTTCTGCAGCAAATGGCTTTATGAAAACACAGTTACAAAATAAGAAATTGCACAAAACGTGCAATTTCTCCTTTTGACACAATGTTTTCCACTTTTAGTCATAGGTTATCTATATAATTAGAGAGATTATCCATTTTTTGACATATGTTCAAAGTCGTCTGCTGCTGAATTGTCGTATGAGGGAAGTGTTAAGAGATCTACATCATAATTACAGAGTTTAAAGTGATGTACATAATACATTCCAGTAACATGGCATTTATTCAAAGATACAGCATGCATACTTCTTTGCTATATATGAAAATGTGCACTTTGTAAAAACTGTTTAAAATATGTTGTTTTTGTATCTGTCATTGCCAGGTAATATGGTCAGCTGCAGGTTATGAAATTTTTAAAGAAGTTCTGTGTGCTTAGTGAAGAAAATTTGACTACAAATTGCACAGAGCAATTCATATTATTTGAGGATTTCTTCAAGTATTTAAAGAAAACAGATATACATTTGAGAAGATTCCACAATGCTCATGCTCTTGTCGAGCAGATACAATTTTCTGAGATTGACATTGCAACATTAGTAACAGAACACAAAAGTCACTTTTCCGACCAAACCTGGAAGAAGATTTGTTGGTTTGAACACCACTTTTCGAAATCTATTCAAGATACAATCAATGATTTGCTGTATGAAGATGTCCTTAATTTAAAATATAAAAAATTCCAATCTCTTCTTTGCTTTAAAGAATGCTCCCAGATCTTGCTTGATGCTTCACGTGCACATTCAAAGGATACCTTACTTAGATTGATTGGTTCAGAAAAAGAAAAGCAACTGGAAATAACCTGTTTTAAGAGACATACACCCTCAATTATCGAAGATGAAATAAATATATTCATACAAGTGCGTACAAATCCTGAGATTTCAAATATACTAGTTGCATGTTTTGACATCACAACGTCTGTAAGAGACAACAGTATATGGGTAGTAGTCGGAACAAAAAATGACCATTTTAACCATGATAATGTAGATGACTTGTGTACAGGATTGTTTAACAAGGTATACAAGACGCATGGTGTTAGAATAGAGAGAATATATTTTTTGACCAATGAGTTAATTCCAACCTACTTCGATGAGGACAAAATAACTTCAAGATTCCTCTTACGTGATGATGTGGAGAATGAGATTTTAGATGGAAAAACTTACATGTGGGATGGCAACCCCCTATTTCATTTTACAGAAGAAAACACTGTATATTTGAATAATGAATCTGTATGTGAAAAGTGTATGGAGGTGCGTTTGTTACAGCCTTTGACTTTGCAGACATTTGATGTTTTACATGAGTGGTATATGTCAGTACCATGTGAGACACAGATATTGCTCGAATCGTTTATAAATAGAACAAGTGTTAGGAAAGCATCTGAACCACCTAAATTTTACAAGCAAAAGCTTAAAAAATTATATGTTTTGTATGACACTCTTTTAAACATTTTCAATAAAGAATTTCTAGGTGTATTTCAACAAAATAATACAAATGAACTTTTAATTGAGTTTAAAGCAGTTGCTTCTGTTTTTGATATAACATCTTCAACTGGTGTGACAGGATGTCTCTCTTCAGCTGAAAGAAAATTGAAGAAAGATGCAATCCCAGATGCATGTTATTATGCAACATATCTAAAACAGCATGAATTACAGTACACAAATACGATAGGGCTTAACAAAACAAGGGTCAGTTTAAGAAAATGCCATTTGATTCTGATGCTGGATAATCTTGTAAGACTTACATATGTCAGTGATCCAAATCCAGGAGAGAAGCATTCAAAGCAAATATGCACGTTACCTATCACTTTACAAGGTCTACCATTGGATAATGTAATAACCAAGAGTTGGCATTCAGGAGAATGTAATGGCTCGGAGACATGTGACTGTAAGAAAGAGAAAACTCCAACACCAAAGGAACTAGAGAACTTCTTACTAGAACCACTGAATGGAGAAAAAGATGTCTTTGACAAATTTCAAATGTTAATGACATGGGGAAACACGAGCTTATGGTCAAAACTGACGGGTTAGTAAATCTGTTTTCTTTTTAACTTCAAGCGTTGCCGAGCCCAAACAGCTCAGTCGGTAGCGACGAGGGCTGTCAATCCATATCATATGCTTTGCATTATTTGGGTGTAATACTTCGTCTACAATGTGTGTCCATAATGTTTGCAGACTTTCAAATATCTCTAATGTTAAAGCATCGCGAATGTTAAGATAGGTGTTTATAGGGTGTGTTTTATAATAAAATATGAAGTGTATAAGTCATGTATTCACATTTCAAATATGTGTTAGACTTTCAAAACTGTTTTGATATATTTATATAAGACGTCTGCAAAGTAATCCTGGTATGTGATTAAAGTCAATTTGCAATTTTGTTATAATGGTCCACTATACAAGATTATCACATTCGTTGATCTAACTCTATCATGTTTTCTACCTTTTTTTCAGATTTTGATGTTAACGATGAGCAACAACACTTGGACGTAGCTCAGGACTTGGGTGTATCAGTATCTTCACATGATTCAGAATTAAACAATTCTTTTAGTCAAGAGGAAAGCGAAGGAGTAAGTTAACTTTTTATCTTATTGATCCCCTTTATCCTTAATGATTTTAATTTTAAAGTACGACTAATAGCTTTTGAGATATTCAAAACAGGTTAATCTTGGAATATCATATTAGGAAAATGGTTGAAAATTGAATATTCCAGAAACAATTAAGAGATTGCAGGAATGTCGTTTAGATGATTGAACATGCAGTTATAGATACTCTTCAAATCAGATAATAAGTTGGTGTTTTAACCCTTTCCTTCATACGACAATAATGCAGCAGACGACTTTGAATATATTTTATTATAACATTTAAAATCTCGATAATTAGATGATAACCTATGACAACAAGTGGAAACTATTGTGTCAAAAGGAGAAATTGCACATCGTGTGCAATTTCTTCTTTTTTCACTATGTTTTCAAAAAGTCTTCTGCCGCAGAGGCGTCAGAAAGCGTTTATATGAGGGAAAGGGTTAATATACCTACAGTGAAGTTGCGACTCAAAGTGCTTGAAGTTTACTGACCTGCTTTAAAATATCGTATGTCGTTCTTTTACAGGTCGAATGTTATTGTTTCTAATGCCGACTTCTTCATAAAGATATTGTTATTCCCATGAAATCAAATTATACTTAGCATCAATGTACTCCTACATGTGTTACTATCTTTTCAGCCTTTTGATGATGAAGATGAAAATCTCTACAAGATCATAAATGCTGTCAACTACAAATATGATACACCACAAGATTATAGTTTGGCAATTGACAAAACCTTCAGCGATGGCGAAGACGAGTTTTCAACATTGGAAAAATCAATGGCGGATTTGTCAATTCTTAACGAGGAAAACCAAGAACAAAGCCCCAGTTACATTCAGAGCATGTTGTCTGTCTTTGGATTTAGAAAGTTTAAAGTTCGCCCTTTACTAACCAGACACCCTCCTCCTGCATGTGGTAGAGATGATGACATGAACAAAATTCAAGAAATTTTAGACGATGTTTTAAAAAAGATGGGATATTTGGCAGACCCCAAAAAACATGTAAACAGGATACTCTGTGGACCAGACCAAAAGATAGGAAATTGTCTGCTTCGCCTCATGGCTTCGAACACATTCTATAAAGTATTTCTTCCTGAATTTCCTCTGCTGCATTTAAGAAAGTCAAAAATCACTATTTTACTGAGTGCATACAACGATGCAGGTATAAAACAAATGTTGCAATTCATGCGCGATGAAAATCAAGATGACTGGTCTAAATTAGTTTCTATTCAACATATAGATGTTGCCACAAAGTGTGTCAGACGAATGGCCATTTCTCTTCGCTTAGCATTTCTTGTAGCATTTTCTCGAAGTTTAGATGCCATTGAATTTGAGTCTTTCATCCATGATATGGAAACGTGTGGGGCTGACATGCTTGCACAACATTGGAATGACCGTTTCCTAAGCTTCCTTGAATATGGAAGAAGTCAAAATGCTACATTTAATCTTCATGTTGATATCATGAAACACTGTGACAATGTTGTTGCTATTGCACTTTCTGAACGACTTGGTGGGCGTATGGGGTACGAGTTATTGTTATCAGCTGTGAAACGGTCTCTTTTGTTCTCGTATGTGAACAATGCTTCTTCCTATGCTCCATACTGCACCCAACTATTGTATCATCATTATACTGCTGGTCATTTCCATCAACATATGAAGTACACATTATTTACTACACCATTCAAAGACAGCACACGTAATTTTGCATGTGACACAAAACGAGAAATGGACCACATTGATGCATTGAAAGGGTTTCGGTCTGGTTCAAATACATCTTCAGTTTCAAGCAGACTTTTCCTTATTGACTCGCTGACTGAAGGGCGAAAGTTAAGACTGCATCAAACCCATACAGAGGAAGATCATGATAGGCTAGGTTGGGCACTCAGTGAAGTTGATATGAATCACATCATCCCAACCACTGAATTAATTTTGCGGCGAAACGCATTGTCAACTGATTACAATGATACACCTTTTAACGTTTACTCAAAAGTGCCCATTGTTTTGCCAAAGCATATTTTAGATGATGCAAGCATTGATGTAGGTAGATATCTTATGTTTCGTTATATGGCAGATAATCCAATATTTCCAGTAACGCATGCAGATATACCAAATGTTTCTCAATTAGAAGCCAGTCATGAACTCATTACTAAAGCCCAAAAAGGTTAAAGCGTGACCATAAAAAGAGCTATGAAAAATAAACTGCAAACATTGCACAGTGAAAAAGACCTTGAGGAACAAATGCGTTAAAAGAATGTTGACAAAGAAATGAAAATTGTTGACTGCCTGTCATCTGCAAATAATGCATGTCAAGCATGGGTGAAATCAGACTCGTCAAAACCAAAAGTAATGAAATCTCTTAGTATGCAAAGAGCTTTAAAAAGATTAATGACTTCAATAATTGGACCAAACAATAGCACTAAACATGAACTACAACACTTTTTACAGCTAAATATGGGCTACATTCCAAAAACAGTCCTTGAAAGTATACAGTTATGCACTGTTGAATTCGCAGGGATGAAGATTAAGGCAATGCATGTTAAGTCAGGGAAAGAGTACCTTGAAATGACAGAAAATTTTATAAATTCATTCACTAAACATGCAAGCCGCTTAGCAACTATTGTCATATGCGAAGAAAAATATTCTTTTACACCAGATGTCTTTAAACAATCAACAAGAGCTCAAAGGAATGTTACCACAAGCAAAGGTATTAACCATCTGAAGTCAAAGTCTGCCTTTTTGAATTATGATTCATTCAATAAGGATGTCATAACAAAAAGTGACTTTGGCAAAGCAGCAATAAGCACATACTTTGCAGAAAACATTGGCAAAATATCTTTGATTGGAAATTATGAAATGATTGTTGACAGTGAACTGATATTAACCTGTAAATGTCAACTACAAGAAGCCTGTTCATGCAAAAAGTTTGCAGTTCCTTTATCAGTAAAAAATAAATCTGTTCAGAATATCAATGTTAAACAGAGAAAAGGGGAGGCAGAAATGGCTGTTATAGATTGGCTTGTACAATACAAAGATACAATACATGATGATAAAGCGCTTGCTTGTTTAGTGACATCAGGTGATATTGATGCAGTTTATACCCATCTCTATGCTGTAAACAGATTTTGCCAAAGGTCAATGGAAAGTTTGCATGTCAAGTTTATGTCATATTACAAAAGCCAAGGTCAAAATATGACATATATAACATTACTGCAATATTAGAACTTTTGCAAACACATTATAGGGATGAGATGATAGGATGTAAATTTGCCTTAGCTCTTTGCATTGGTGGAAATGACTTCCTTCCAAAGTGCTACCAAGTTTCACATGTTACATTTCTGACAGCAATTATTGACACCGAAACAATGCGGAATAACTTGTTTATTTTCAAAGAAGAGAGAATAGAGCTAAATGTAATTTACTTTATTGAATTGTACAAAATGTTGTATTGTCCTAAACGCTACAAAGATTCCAAACTAAGCTTTGTGCAACTAAGAGCTCTTTCAATTGGTAAAAAAAGGGATGAAAGTAAAAAATCTGGTTATAAAATAAATAACCCCCGAAAGTGGTTACCACCAGAATCGGCAATAGAAAGACTTGCAGAACTTGTCCAGTTACAGATATGTTACTTAGAAACTGCTTGTAAGCATGATGCAGATTTGCCAAATTTTTTAGATAGTTCTTCTGATGGTGAAGTGTTTTATGACTTTGGTCCCAATGCCTCTTTTAAATCAATGTCAGATTTGCCTGTTGTAGACCTGCCTATTAAAAGCAAAAAAAGAATTATAGAAGATACACCACAGCGTGGTGCACGCAGAAAGTTCATGCTAACATCAACCCCAAAGAAAAACAAATAAAGTGGCAAAACCTTTACAATAGTAAAAATTTATCAAATTCAGAGAAAACTTTAAAAAGTGCAAACATGATGAAACGATGCCATAATAGTATGATTATTTTATTATTAGACTCCGAACTATTTAAAATATTGACAGCAATCTGGGTTTTTTTCCCACGAAGTTTTCAAAGTGTGGTCCTTGAGTGTTGTATCAACGAGAGTAGTGTCTAAATCTTTGTCTTTCACTTAGTTAAATGGTGATGGAAAGAACTCATATTTACTCTTAAAATTCAGTACATATAAATTTTAAGTGCTGAAAGGAGAAACTATTATCATTAGGGCATTATCTTCTTTGCTATGAACTTGTTAAAAGTCTTTTGCTGTAGATGCTTTAAAAGTGCATCTTCATGTTGGAATATGTAATCCACATACAACACTATTGCAGCAGAACACTTTCAAAACATATTTGCAAACATTTGAAACATCTCTTAAATAGACACTTCATTTATTGAAAAGTTTTAAAAACATTGTGACAAAAGTAGAAATTGCTTGATATGAGTAGTGCTTTCAAATGGCATCCACTGCACTACAGATACATCGGAATCCGTCTGCAAGTGGGAAGGGTTAAACATAATCAACTATATGTGAAATGAGAATCTTATCACATGTTTATGATTTTAAATATGAGTAAAATTGTGAAAAAAGGATGTTCTGCTCTTTTTCACAAATTTCTCATTTTTCACAATACTTTTCGAATGATTTGTTGCAGAGACGTCAAATATTGTTTGTACTTATAAAATGATTAACTTGTAAAATGTTTATGTGATCATATTGTATACATAAAAAAAGCAATAGATATTTGTAAATTTGACATTTTAGTTTCGAGTTATAATTTCTTTTAATATATTTAGATTATGAATCTATCAGTCATAACACGGGATTGATTGAATGGGGTTTTACGCCGTTTCAACAATTTCTCATTCATATGATGGTGGCTAGTTCACCTACTCATGTGTTTCCTGGTTTTCTAAAACCAGTTCTCCACACAACAATTTTCCCAATCAATTGGCTGCTTTTCCGCATAGAATTAGCTCATTGATTGAAGACGAATGACGCATGTCGCATTGACTTTTGTTAATGTGCAGAGCTGTGATTCGAAGTCACAACCCCTGGATTGACAGCCTGCTCAGTTATTGACTGAGCTACCGGGAGAAAGATTTCAATGTCATATTTGTTCTCGAATTGAATATCAAACTCAAAAGAATATTCAAAGAAAAGTTCTATATCGGAATCTCATCCAACCATGGAATATATATACATGACTGTGAAACTATTATACTTGGAATAAACTCTTTGTGTAAAGGGTTGGAAACATTGTTGAAAAAAGAGACATTACTTGTCCTTGGAAAATCACCAAGTCTAATTTTCGTAGAAGGTCGTCAGTACATAGTTGTATGCTTCTGTATTTTAAAAATGTAGAATACTATACAATTTTCCCTTTTCATGACTAGATTCCTTATTAAGTTTTCGCAGTTGCATTGTTAATGGATAATTACCAACATCAATTAACTCCTCACTGGATTTGAACATCAGGCCTATGGAACAATGTCAGACTCTGGATTTCACACATAATCATCAAATATATTATTACACATTGTATCAATAAAATATTGATTTAGATAATCAATATGGATTGAATAGGCAAGGATTAAAATCTTTCTGCATGGCCTATTAGTTTAACATCTGGTATGGGAGTGTCCATGGAATGGGTCATAAATTATTTGTAATGGTCATTTGATGCTGTGATTCGAACAGTACCTCTGAGATGAGAAAACCGACCGGGCTGAGTCGTTTTGCTTGTATAATCCGTGAGACTGTATTGTAGTGGGGCATGCTTTTAGGTTGAAAAACACCGGCATAAAAGTCGTTTGAGGCGGACACTTCAAATCTCTTCTCCATCTTGTCATTCCAGAAATCTTCTTCGTTGAGATGTTCTGGAAATGCCTTAATATTAGACTTACTTGAGTCAACAATAATAAATAACCACGTCCAATGAGAACCGACCCTCAGGGACATTTTGAGAAAGATTACTAATTATGGTTACATTATATAATTCACTGTTTTGTCTGTTTTTCCTCATAATTATTTTCGTGTGTAAGATTATTGAAAGAAGTACAGGAAACATTTTCTTGTATCGTAGAAATATATTTCGTACGACTGCCTGCCTGTTCACTGCACCGTTTTACTCCAAGAAAACGTCTCAATATTGAGAATACTGTTACAGTTATACGAATGATGTCTGTTAAATTATCAAGTAATTACTAGATGCCAAAGGTCAATTAGGACCACTAAGGCACAGCAAGGGAGCCATAAATTACATAACCACTGACCACCAGACTTTGCAGACTCTGTTTATTGTTTGATTGCTGTTACATCAATTTCTGAATGCTGAAGATGCACAGTGCAAAAATAAATACATGTACATGCCAGTAGTGAATACAGTTTTTGTGATTGCAATAATATTTTTTAATTTTAAAAATTTACATGTACAAACGTTGAAGAAAGGAAAGATAACTTTTATTTTTGTTCATAATTTGTTTCTTTTCTTTATGGATGAATTTAATCTTTGACAATATAAAAGTTGAATGTAATCTATAATGACCATTATTAGTCGCCGGGCAGAAGCCCGCGACTTCTATTTTTAATAGGTTTTCGGAAATGACATGGGAGGGGGGATTATTATTAGAAAGAAACACATTTAGATGTCTTGAACATATTACAATTGTGTTTGTTTAAAAACACTAAGTAATGACACATCTAAAATGAAATAAATATTCCGATGTTTTAGGTATTTTCAGTTTCTTTATTTTGACTCGCATTTATGTTTTTTTGTTTTATTTACGAAGACAAAACAGTCCCTATTAGCTAGACTGAAATACTTTATTTTACACTATATACTAGATGTAACCAAAGGCGATAACTACAAACCTTTACGTCGCCCAGTCTAATTTGGTTTACATACCAACGCGTAGATCAATCTCCTTTGCAGAGAGCCGCTCTTTACAGTCGCTTACAAATAGTAAATCATAGGTGATTTAAAATGTTTATTTGGTTCGAAACAATGAAGAAAAGAACAAACAGAAATAAAACTGGTTTTAATAGAAAAATTACTTTGAACGAACATTCTCTGCCTATAAAGAGAGTTTCAAGAACGACACCTCTGCGAATAAGAAACAATCGGTCTTTCGTATAAAATTATTTCGTCATTGAGAATTTTAAATGTGTCATTTAATTCCCTAAAGGCATATTGCTTCCGATCTGCATATTGTTATGCATCATTGACACAAGGACGCTCATCTAAATATAATTTTAAAACATGAGTAGTTTTGTTATTTTCATTATAAAAAAGGAAGGAAAGAATTAAAATAAATTAACATGCTGTAGGGCTCAGTTTATGTTCGAAATTAAGTTTAAATTATACAACAATTTCATTGAGATTTAACTGTTTAGCTGATATTATATTTCGAAGGTGGTCTAATCCATAAATATTGGAATACATTTCAACATTTGTTAAAGTATGATATAATTAGGATGCCAAGCTAATATCATTTTGAGAAAAAGAGAAAACTCATGTCTTCAGCGATTTAACCCTTATCTCATTATTTTAAAAGTAGATTGCTGCAAAGGTGTCCTCTGTTGACTTTAATAGAGGAGAGGTAAAATGACGTGCTATTGCATGCAAATCCTAAATTGTCTGTTTTGTGTTTTTATTGAAAAATAATAAAATTCAAATATTCTGACAAACATCTTGAAAAGTGTATGTGGAATTCACAAATCTTATAATTATTCCTTAATGAAAGTACTGTATACATACTAAGACTAATGATTGGCAAGATTACTCATTTCTATTACTGTTTATGATCAATAATTGGTTGGTTGTGTGTATGGTCAACCTACTTTGGAATGGAGATTGATCATAAACAATATATGTGTTGCATCAACTTTCTCTTGTATTAATATAAATCACACACGAAGTCTGCTTCCTGGAGACAGAACCAATACGCGCGCTGTTTGTGTGGAAAAATCTCAAAGGCAGAACCCGCTCATCACAGGGAGTCTTTGGTACTCAAGGTCAACGCTCTACCACAAAACCAAATGCTTAGCTCTTATATGCCTTTTTCATCATGTACACCATGTACTAGCATCTGACAGGTGCACATTATGTCAAGATACTGTTCACCGTATGGGAGCGACACCGGATATAGGTACTAAGTGAGGCGAGAGAAAAGGTAAAGCAACTTGACCAAAGGGTAAGTTTTATCGAAATTATTACATTTCTAAGAATCTGACATGACCTATCATATATGTATTCATCTATAACAAGCTCCGCCGTCAATCAAACCTAAAATTATTCCGAAAGGGTGCCATATACTTTATATCGCTCGTAAAACATGACATCTAGTACCGGTAAAAAAATTGTATCCGTCAACTTCATTCCCTTTCAAATAGTTTAATTTCAGCTCAAAAAGTGAATGTCTGGTCAGTTTTTATCCGCCATTATCTACTAATTATGTAGATGTAACTTCTTCTTAGTTTTGATTCCAATCAACGACAAAATCTTCTTTTTTTTATTTTTTTAAATGTACGGCGGCTTAAAAATTGTTGACAACTTGATGTACGGCATACTACTATTGTAATGTACGGCATACTGCATTGAAATGAAACCAAATGCCATTGTTTTTCTGCAAAACGAGTGTTTCCTTAGTAAGCAAATCTGCCCAATTAAATACAAAAGGCCTACCCTTTTACGTTACGTTCAAATTTGCATATATGTCATAGGACATACCCAGATTTTCACGTTTACATAAGTTATGTCTACGTCAATATTTAATATTTTCAATACAAGCTCACGCGGTTGTTTCACAGCGATGCAATATGTAAAATGGATTTACCAAGCTTTTATGTTTGGAACAGTCCAAATTAATTGATGTCTGTATTGAGGAAATTGTTTTCCTCATATTGTTTAAGCAAAACACTTTAAAATAGCCCTTTAAACACAAAAGGACACATTCTGCAGCAGATGACTTTTGAAAACATTGTGCAAAAAAGCACCATTCAATAAATATACTTTCATTTATTGAGACTTTAGAATAACTTATAATAGATATTTACTAAGAGTTGAAAACATTATAGAAAATTGAGCAGTTACAATCCATTTCTCATCAAAAGGCTGTTTGCTGCAGTTGTGTCAAAATTCGTATTTAAATAGGGTCACATAATTGCAAGCGTACCAACTCATAACTTATTTTCTGCAAACCCTCGATTTAGGTCAAATAATTGCATCATTTATTAGTTCGGTTCCGTCCAAATTGATGGACTAATATGGGAAATTTCACGCTTGTTTTGCGAAGTTTGTTAGGGTTTTTATCCGACTTTGAAATATGTTTGACTGTAAATGAAAGGTTATTATATATCGGCAGTCAAGAATGAACAATGGCTTTATAACAGTGGTAATCTTTCGCACAGTGACATTATCAGATAATCATTTACCGGCTACAAATTTGTGATTTAAAAAAAAAATGAATATCTCTTTCGTTATAGAACCATTTTAGAAATATGTTTTTGTGAATGATTTGTATATAACTTATACATATGTATTTAGTCTCGCTTCTAACTGCTGAACAATATATTTCTTCGTAATCAAATGGAAATAAAACAAAAAACAGCGAGAATAAGCTTATCGAGTAGATAAGAGTGTTACCGCGATTTCGTGATGATTCCATCATGATTCTGCGATGGTGGGTTTTATTAAGACCTGAGGCTATGTTGTTTTGTCTGCGCTGGTTAAGAAAGTGAATAATGTGGTGATGGGTGGAAGTCCGCTTATCACGCGTGAGCTGTACTGTATTGTTAGAAATGAAATGTTTGATGTTTTTTCTTATTTTTCAGAAGATGGATATATCCAATGCATCGCTGGACATTTCAGCTGAAATTGAGGTTGTGTCAGACAATGTTAAAACATGTCCTGATTGTAATTACACTACTTTAAATAAAAGTAACTTAAATAAACATGTGAGAAGGATGCACCCACAACCAACTACAAGTACGCCTGTGAAGACATCGTCACCGCCAGTTCCAGATACCCTAATGTGTGACGTGTGTGCTAAGACTTACAGAAGTCGCTTTGGCCTTGATTTACATGTAAAAAACAAGCATACGAAGGAATTCAAATACATTTGTCAAGTTTGTAAAAAAGGGTATAATCAACGGATACAATTCCGTTTTCACGTGTCATCCCATTCTTCGGTCGGTTTAGATGTGTGCCAGTATTGTAAAACCGAATTCCATGCCAGTGGATCTTTGGCTAGACACTTCGAAATATGTCAGCAGAAGCCTGTGAAAATGCCAGAAGTCATTCTCTCGCAAGTATAAACGGGATGAGCATATGAGAGGAAAGCATGGAGAAAAACAATACTGCTGTGAAAGATGTGGCAAGCGATTTGGGTGGCGGTCCTGCCTTAAGGTTCATAAGGCACGATGTGAACAATAACAGTTTATGGATATGCTTCGGTTTTCTGATATATGTGAAATTTTATTTAAGTTCTTGCGATAATTTATTTTTGTCTTGTGATTTTTCAATAGTCGAAGACAAGTAGTCTCACAACAACAAGTTCTAGTCACAATTCTTGTCTTGCTGTTTGAGTGGGTCGAAGACAAGTACAGTTAAGAACATCTTGAAATTGACAAATTAACCGTTCACGCTCCGCTCCGTTCCGTTCCGTTCCGCTCCGCTCACGTTCCAATCCGCTCTCAAAGCGTTCACTCATTCATAACATTGTGAATGCTTTTTTCCGTTCCGTTCAGATTGAGCGCTTTTTTACGCTCACTCGGAACGCTTTTTTTCGATCAAAATCCGTTCAACGATTTGATTGGCTTAAATTAATTTCGTTTCGTTTATATTTTTTTTTACTTAACCCTAAATATCAACAACAAATCGTATTACGAAAATGATCATATTAATAATATTTGTTACATTCTAATTCAATCGGATACTTGAGTGTCTTATAAAACAAAAGTTTAGTATACAAATATGACTTTTAACCCTTCACCGGATATAAACGCTTTCATACACGATCTCAATATAAACGATTTTCGAAAACCCTAATCGATTTCAATATAAACGGTTTTCGACGACCCTAATCGATTCTAATCGATTTCAATGTAAACGCTTTTCGACACCTTTGGAGTTTGAATGCTTCAAAAGTATATTTATCGTGTGAACAGGTCCTCCAAAAGTGTATCACAATACAATTTGTTTATTTACAAAGGGATCTCATACTTTAAATCATAGTGTTACTATATAAAGTTAAGTAAAAAGCGTCCAAACATGTATAGTGTTTAAAAATTCAGTACCCAGGTTGAATGAAATGCGTCGGGAAATGATAAGCTTGAAAATAGGGGGACATTCAAACCCCATATGGTCAAAACCCATATGGTCACTTTTTGTCATAGTAGTCAAAACCCATATGGTAAAAAAAAACAGGGTAGTCAAAACCCATACGATAGAAAATGCAGGTTAGTCAAAACCCATACGATAGAAAAAACAGGGTAGTCAAAACCCATATGGTTGAAAATGCAGAGTAGTAATAATTCAGTCACAGATGATAATTACTTTAAGTATTTAGTATATGGTTGCCATTTATCTAAGATGTAGGTTACTTGTATAAAGAAAAGGCTAAATAATAGAATTAATAACTGTCAAGTTACAAACAAACTGCAGTAATAGTTAATGTAGGTCTTCAATTGTTGAAAGCAGTTAACAATAGACAATATTTTAACAAAGGACATCTTAAGATAGTAATTACTAATAGCATAGTAATTATGATTAACACAATCAATAACTGTGAGAGCATAAAAGCATATAACCTATTGTTATCATTTATAGAAAATATCACTTTAAAGTAATTATCACCTTAATTCAATTATCACCTTAATTCAATTATGTGATCTGATATTGGACAGGCCCCACAGAAGCGTGTAAAGAGAGGAACTCTCATCCATCAGAAAAGACTTCAGTCTCCATTTAAGTGGGCTATGCTAATTGATTATATTTTTATTTTCTCTTTTTTAATTAATATTTATAAATTGTATTATGTTTAAATAAAAAGACATAGTATTTGGCATCCATATACTAAATTAAACTAACTATCATCTGTGACTGAATTATTACTACTCTGCATTTTCAACCATATGGGTTTTGACTACCCTGTTTTTTCTATTGTATGGGTTTTGATTACCCTGCATTTTCTATCGTATGGGTTTTGACTACCCCGTTTTTTTTACCATATGGGTTTTGACTACTATGACAAAAAGGAACCATATGGGTTTTGACCATATGGGTTTTGACATACACTCTTGAAAATACCTTGTTCCTATGAAAAATATCCATATGATAATATCCGTTTCCATTTGTAATTGTAAATTTTAATTATTTCACAAGGGTTTTCTAAAATTACCATTATGCACCATATACAGATTGAGTCGCGACACATAAAAATAGGCAATCAGTTTTGTTCCAAATCTTATAACAGCTGGTATCAATTTATTTAATTGTAATGCCGGCGTTTGATCATAACTGTTCTCAAAAGACTTCGATAATTGTTATGAGACGATTTACGAACAGTGATGATCCTAATCAGTCTTAACAGAAGAGCATATTGATTTGAATATTCCCAACTATCGGAAGGCGGGTTTTCATTTGACACGGTATTATTATGTGTAAACCACGTGCAACCCAGATCAAATGGAAAATTACTGACGCATGCAGTAAACATGACCTTGACAAACAGGGCTTCATTTCTCCCTTTCTTCATATTAAATAAATCTGGAGCAGATGATATTTAAAACGAGAAAAAATTGCTCACAATGTTATGATCCCATGCAAACACAATGAAGCAACCCTGTATAAATCTATTCTTCTGCTGTAGAAATTGTCTATACGTGAGAAAGGGTTAAATAGTTTGAATTTTTTGTCAAGATGTTTTTAATTTCGTCGGCATAATTGTTGAAAAAGGAATGGGTTTACTCACACGTGCAAAGTCGGTTCTTTGTTTGACCGATCACATTTCCGGTGTATACCAGTTTTGACAATCAAGTAAGCTACTGGGAAATACCTCTTTCACAGATGTAGATTCATATTGACGCAACTAAAGCTGACGAGTAAACATTGCAGCAAAAGGAGAAAGCCTAAATGCATTAAATTTAATAGATAACTTTTGCCACAATGATTTGAATTAATTCAGTAATTATACTTTCCTTTTTTATAGATTTTCTTTATTTTTGTCTCGACATTTTCACAATCGTTTGCTGTGATTTGTTGTAATGGGGAAAGGGATGAACGGCTGACATAAGTGTGTATTGTTTTCATCTACACAATACCGGCGGGTCTTTGATTGATTGATCTAGTAAATCAGAAGGGCAATAAAATGGGTCATTTACGGGTGCAGTTATGACACTTCCGCAAAACTGAAGCTGTATTTTTTTTTTTTGGCTTTACCCCGTCTGACATTCAATCAGATATCTCTGATCTGGAAGTTGTTTCCGATGATTGTTCTTCTTCCGACAACAATCTTTTCTCTATAGGAGCTTGGAATAATGAGTTTCAACAACCAAGGTTAAGTAAACAAAGAACTAAATCGTCCTTGAGAATACGGGAAAATACGCAAACATGTGTTTACATTCGACTTTTTTTGGGTTAACAATTTTCTATTGCCGATCTATTTCTTCAAAAAGGAAATAGTTAGAAATGAAAACGTAAGGACATTAGACATTCAAAATATTTATATGGGATGTTTTAACATTTATTCTCGTGAAATCGACTTTGAATCATGACAGGAAGATGGGTGATTTCTCCATTAAGTTTTACTAATTTTACTCCTGTATGTCACAGAGTCGACTTTTGAAAACTTCGTAGAAATTAAGACATATTTCCTTTACGGAGTATCTGGTTTTAAAAAATTAAACTTGAAATTGCTGTTGTTATATTCTGGAGTAATTTCACTTGTTTTTTTTCCGCAATAACAATATTTGAAAAGGTAGACATGAGCAAAATACATTCATCATTTTCAAGAAAAAATAAAAAATAAAAATGCCCTGCTTTCGTCTCCTGTTTTGCTTCAGTTCTTTTCATGCTGAAAAAGTGTATTTTACACCAATGTAAAGGTAATTTAATTTCCCACAATGTTTATACTGACATATAAAAGGTAGTTACAATATTTTATACAGATAGTTGGGTTTAATTAGGACAGGTGTCAAATTCTTATGATTTTCCCAATACCCTGTATGGAAATAGTGTACAGGCTTTTATCAGTAGTTTATTGACTATTGGTTTATCAAATAGATGCCTATATATGGAGATAATATAGGTAAATGGGCAGTTGGGCTATCCAGTAAAGGGTTAATAAAATAATTTCGTAAAATAATTATCGGATAGTTGTTGCAACCGTTCAACGAGCGAATGATTGGATTTTTGCAATCATTATGATTGTTTCGTTCAGAGCGCAAAATTCCGTTCCGCTCATAAAGCGTTCCAACTTCGTTCCAATCACGCTCACGATCCAATCACGTTCCGCTCAGATTGTCAATTTCATGATGTTCTTAACTGTAGTCTTACGTATTATATATTTTATTTTGTTTTACATTTTTTATTTATGTTCATTGATTGTGTTAGCAAAACACAGAATTAGAGAAATATCATGAGTGATTGCTATTAATAAACCTGAAATCAAAATAGTCTTGTCATTTACTTATATAGGATATAGGATCTATTCAAAAATAAAAATAATGTTGTTGGTTAAATATTGAATTTGCTGCCGAGTGTTCAATTGTGTATTTCAGTTTGATATTATATCCTGAAACAAACACGAATCTGTGTTCTTGTTGCACTGTGTCAATCCAATATTATTCCGAGACGTTTATGGGGTAATATTTTACTCTCATCACACTTGTGGTGCTGACGTACAGGTGCTACTCCCCTAGCTGCAGAGTCTGGTGCAGAAATGGTGACTAGTCTTCTTTTCGCCTTCCTCTTAGATCGGACGACGTTGTCAAATAAATGGTCCCTACAAACAAATAGAAAATATGAGCTACAATGCAGGAAAAATAAATCTTAGCGAAAGCGTTACACTTCATGAAGGCACTTCCCTACGCAACAATGCTAAAGGATCCAAATGGAATATTACTTTCAAAAGTTCTTTGAACGCATCATGTACTTATGGCTAGCATTGCAGATCCTGATAAAGCTGAGCATTATCCATATGATAGTAAGTATATAACTGGAAAAGGCAGCAAATGCATGTACCAAACCTTGTAGCTAAGACACCAATATTATACAACTGATTTTGGGAGGCATAGCCGTGTTGACGACCATGGGACTGTATAAAAGCTGCCTTCAGTCTGGGCAAAACGATAGCTTTGAGAACGAAGTTGTGATATTTAAACTGATTTGCAGATTGCACGAGTTTATTGTGAGTTAAAAATATTACAATGATCAGTAATATTCTGTTTTTGAAAGGAGACTTGAAAACATTATGTGATTAATAAGAAGGGCTTACAAAGACACGTATGCTTATAAGTCTTATACACGTATCTGGTTTCTACATCTACATGCTATATCTATGTGCATGGGGAAAATGTTCAAGTTAGATTTTCTTAACAGTATAGATCCCGATCAGTATGTGCATCCACACAGTTTGATCAGTATCTACTATTCAGACCGCCTCGGTGGTGTAGATTAAGAGGATCCGCCTCTGGTGCGGCGGTTCGCGAATTCGATCCCCGGTCGGGTTATACCAAAGAGAATGGTAGCTGGTTTCAAAATAAATGGACCAGTAGTACTGATAACTGACACGGGAAAGCCGTGATATAACTGAACATTTGTAAAAAGCGATGTAAAACAATCAACCAATCTACTGTTCACATATTACTTACACAACCTTGTTAGACAATTATGTCAACATGTGTAGGATCTGATCAGACTTAGCATGTTGACAAGATGATTTGATCCTGTACACGGTTAAGAAATGCCAACTTGTACATTTGCTCATGTACTCACTGATATAGAAGTGCAGAAGTAAATGTTTCTAATCGTGGTGGTACAAAACGACGTAATTGTATTTGTATCTAATTTGGAACGAACAAAGTAAATGCTGAATACATCCTCTCTCTTATTATCTTAAAACTATAATTATTTAACACAATTTATAATTACCTAACGGAAATCTGATTTGTCGATACTGGATAGATGTATAGCCCGGCTTCATCTTCTCCTTCCGGTTTCAGGAGCTCATTGACAGGATACACTTTAGCTTTTGACAGGGTCATGTGAAATGGCCTGTCCGGCATTAGTCGTGTGTGGTTCATCTGACATGCAGCTTCTAGAGCAGTTGGGATGTCTTCCGTCTTTATAACTCCTGATCTTTTTGGATCAAGGTCTTGAAATTCCCCGAAAAAGTTCTCTGCCTCAAGACTCCCTAACGATCTCACATTATATTTCCCAGATTTTACGTAGGGGTAAAGTTGAATCCTTCTATCTATATTGGTAAGGTAGCCCTGAAACATAATACGCGGAACTCCTCTAATATGAGAGCCATATATAGGGAATTGTCCAAAGTTGACACCATGAAGAAGCCATTCACGAAGGTTCAGTCGTCGTTGGCATCTTTCCAATGCAGCTATACCTGGTGCATCCTCTGCTTCGTGGAACTCCCTTATTAGACGACAGAAAGCCGCTTCCTTTGTATATTTGAGTCGGAGCATCGCCTCTTCGACATCAAGAGAGAAGGTTGCCATTGCGATAGTATCACTCTGTTTGTCGACCAAATCTTCAACATGCGACATTTTCAAATTTGTGGTGTTTTCCTTTGCAACATCCATCCATGCCTTTCGGCTAATGCCTCTTTGATAAAACCCATCTTTACATACTTTAATTCGACAGTTTGTGAGGAGATGATGGGGATCTAGAAACGAAAACACATACGACACATTAGATTGATTGAACTCTGGCTTGGAGAACCATATAATATCCCCTACTCCATTGACAGTTGTTGGTGTTCTAAACGGACTCGTTTCTCGCCAAGCATTCACTCTGTCTGGAAACTCGTATTCTGCTACTATGGCATTTAGAACTTTTTTTGGCAGTGATCTGACTGCTTTCCTGCAAAGTAATATCAATGATTGGGGATTTTTATGTCTTCGTTGAGATGTAGAAGGTGTAATATGTCCGGAGGTTATAGCTTCGTTGAGTACGTTTACAATCTTTGTTTTGCTCCACGATTTGCATATCTTTAGCCCAGCATATCTATCTATTGTTTTAAGTACATTATAACAGAAGAGTAGCTCCGATTTAGTAAACTTGACCATGAGATCCTTCCGAGACATAGTTTCTCTAAACTCTGTTATAGACTTGTTATCCCACTTTGAAGACCATTCTTTGCTCAGTTGTAGCTCTCTTAACATTTGTGACATGCAATCAGCGTGCACAGGAGTAATGCCCACCATCAATGTATGCTCGTTATTAGAACCAATATCTTCCTCAAAATTCACATCGATTTGTTCTTGGTCAGCAAAAGGGTTAATTACTTGTGATAGACCTTCAGTATCATCTTCCGATGTTATTGCCATTTCAGTAGCATGGTGAATAGATCCGCCTATGGGGTCTAGATGTGAAATGTCTACATTCGCCTGGATAGGAGAAATGTTATCTGTAGACGAGTATACCGATGCAATAGTCTCAAACACGGTTTCGTCCAGTTTAGATAGTATTTCAGAGGACACATTTGACAACACGTCGTCAACGTTTTCCTTCTCAGTCTCGTTTTCATTTGAAGGTTTTTTCCGTTGTTGTCTACATTCTTGTAACCACTTGATCATGTTTGATGTCATACGGAAAACTCGTTGACCACTCCTTAAACCCACTTTATATCCAGTAGGTTGTTTCTCTATGTCCAATGCACTACCGATATCATC
This sequence comes from Serripes groenlandicus, assembly GCA_031761405.1. Classification (NCBI taxonomy): domain Eukaryota; kingdom Metazoa; phylum Mollusca; class Bivalvia; order Cardiida; family Cardiidae; genus Serripes; species Serripes groenlandicus. Next base: position 25,200,094 of record JASEVX010000004.1, read on the forward strand.
GTAGGTACAAGTAGCCAACTTAACAATGCCAACTTGAAAAATCATATCACAAATATCTTTGACACTTCGCTTTTGAATTTCAATTGATACATTCTTTTGAAGTTCAATCATCGTTAACGGACCTCCAGCTTCATCTTGGAAGGCAAGTTTTGCCCACTGACCATCATATGAAATTACAGGAACGTAAAGTCCACGAACGAATAGTTCTCTCAGCACATCTTGAAGCATCTTCCTCATGGTTTCTGCTTTCATGCTGTATCCTTTTAATGCAAACGCTATCGGGAGGGCATGCGGAATTGTTGGTTTATATGTCCTGTCAAGGTCCGCGACAAGAAAAACTAACACCTCACTTGCTCTGCATATTAATGATATGGCAGTCTGATATGAGTTCGGTGCATTTCAAGAGCGTCTTTTGCACGGATTTGAGCAGGATTGTGGTATGACCATCAACACGAGATTCGTGGTATATCCTCCCTGTATCCATTGAAGAGGAATGATCACACGGATAAGCGACACATGAATATAACTCTGCTAGAAGTTGAACCCTAGTTTCACAAAACTCGGAAATCCTAGATTTCAAAATAGGCATGGACGAGTTGAGCTTCTTTGGAATGTGGTTAAGATCAACTTTCTTGATTTCTTCAAGAATGTCTCCCCAAAGTGATTGATCCATATCAACTTTGTGAATAGTCATTGACTCCTCAGAATATGACAGGAACAGGAGAGTGTCAACACGAAGAGAATACATTTCGCTCAGAACCTGTGGAACATAATAATGTGGCAGCTTGTAGTGTATAGGTGTAGTGAAGGTCTTTCCAGGATAGGGGCACTTTATTTCAACACCATACAGTACATGTTCTGTGTCATCTGTCCTGCGAATACTGCCATCAGGGCTAACAACAAGCACAGTTTTTTGATCTTCTCTTTCAATGTAGCATCCCTCCTCGTAAAATGAAGCACATGAATGGAATGCAGGGAGAAATTTGGAAACTAGTGTTGCTACCGCGTTTATTTCGTTTATCGTTCCATGGTCAAATCTATGCTGCAAGTCTGTCGATATTTCGTTCTCTGGCCTTTTGCCGGCTTTGATTTCAAGGAACTCCTTTTGTCTTTTCAACCCGTCAAGATAGCAGTGTTGATGGTACTACCAGTCACTGTCGATTCCTTTCGCTTCTCAAACCAAATGGCTGATCGTTGCTTTATCAGACTTGGATCATTTGTCGTCTCTGTGTTACTAAGACAAACAAGATTTCCTTGATTACCTAGAGGTATCTGTTTCTCAGGATGAATGTATGACGACCCATTGCTGATGATAGCTGCGTATTTGCAAAACGCGTCATTGCACTGTAATAACTCGTCTATACAGTTTTCTATCTTGTAGATAGTTGTCTTGATGCTACTTATTACCATGGAGAACTGACTGTTCCGCCAATCAGATTCACATTTATCAATTAATTTTATAAGGAAGATGTCCTTCTTGACCTTCAATTGTCGCAGATCACGAATCCTCTGACTGAGTAATTGTACAGACTTTGTGCATCCTCTGTGTATAAATTCGTTATCAGTATCATCACACGTTGAAATATAAGTGTGGCCGTATTCAAACAATTTTGTTAACCTGTCTTTAAAGTCTTCGAAGAATTCCTTTTCGGCTGCTAAGCGGACCTGTTTCTCATCAAATGTTGGCAAATCCTCATAGCCCCACAATCGAACTTCTCCTTTGGAGCTTGGGTTTATGTTTTTACCGTCAACACAGATTTTGTAGGTCTTTGATTGTTTTGGATCACATATAGTTATTGTATCTATCATACCAAGCAATATTCCCGGAGTGTTTTCATCAACAAATTTCTTCTCCTCCTGCAACACTTTCCGGTCCGGGACAATGAAGTTCACTTCTGAATCGCTGGAAAAGGTTAAACCTGGAGAATCACCGCTGCTTATAGTTTTGCCAGTACATTTAGGACCACTCATAAATTTCAAAAATCGGCCATGAAACAACCGTAATCCAGTTTTCCAGAAAAGTTTTATTTCTGGTGAGTACCGCATTGTAGAACTTGTTGATTCGAGGCCAAACCACCTAACCACATCTAAAAACAACAAAAACGCTATGTTCCCAAGTGGAAATCTCTTTTCGCTGACAAGTCTATGGAAAGTAAGGAATTCTTCTAGTTTTCCTATGTTTTTAAGTTCATCTAACACTGTTGGAAGAAGAGATATAATCTCAGTATAATAAATGTCGCCTTCGTCCTCTTGAATTTGGTATGCGGTATCTCCAATGATGGTTCCTCCATGACTTTTCACATATTTAGAACATGGGCTGTCTTTTGGAACCACATTTGTTCTGGAAATATGTATCTTTTCCTCCTCGGATTTGATAGTAATTTCCCTACCTTGTTCCCTGCAAAGCTCTGGGATAACTTTAAAATTAAAGAGCTTCGATGCAGTACCATCTTGTCGCGTGAATTGTATGTTGTTCTGTCCATGTGCGTCACAAATGTGAGAAATGATCTCTGTGAAATTGGTAAATCTGCTTCGGCAATACTGACAGCTATACCATGCCATCCTGCCAAAAGAACGATAATAGTTGGTTTGAGTACATGTACAAACAGCTTACTGTATGTTTAATATATCCTATGTAGCTTACATTTGTTTATCTTATAGATATACCATGCCATACTGCCAAAAGAAAAATAATAGTTGGTTTGAGTACATGTACAAACAGCTTACTGTATGTTTAATGTATTCTATGTAGTTTACATTTGTTTATCGTATAGACTATTCAAAACATTCTCTCAGCATTACCAAAGACCTAATAAGTTTCATATCTTTGTGTTATTAGGTCTTTGGCATTACTTATTAGAAAGCCAAAGTAAGCTTATTTCCATTGCCTAAACATCACCTGAAAGCAATGTATTTGATCATTTTACCGTGGTGACTTTTGTTTACGTTGTGTGCACGATATAGTGTCGTTATTGTACTTTTAAAGTGTGGAAGATATAAATGTTCTTTTAAGAAGCCGTACACCTTCTATTTGTGTTATATCAATGAGCCGTACACACAACACGTAAGCCGCCGTACATTTAAAAAATAAAAAAAAAAAGATTTTGTCGTTTATTGGAATCAAAACAAAGAAGAAGTTACATCTACATAATATGTAGATAATGACGGATAAAAACTGACTAGACATGCGCTTATTGAGCTGAAATTAAACTATTTCAAAGGGAATGAAGTTGACGGATTCAATTTTTTGCCGGTACTAGATGTCATGTTTTACGGGCGATATAAAGTATATGGCACCCTTTCGGAATAATTTTAGGTTTGATTGACGGCGGAGCTTGTTATAGATGAATACATATATGATAGGTCATGTCAGATTCTTAGAAATGTAATAATTCCGATAAAACTTACCCTTTGGTCAAGTTGCTTTACCTTTTCTCTCGCCTCACTTAGTACCTATATCCGGTGTCGCTCCCATACGGTGCTGTTGGATACATGGAATATATATCTATATATTGGTGTACACACAATAGGTGGTTTTGCTTCCTCCTCCTTTGAAGTTAGTTATTGATGACTTCATACATAATGGTTGTAACTATGGCTTGCAACATGATGTTGTTAACCCTTTTACACATACAACAAATCTGCATTAGACGACTTTGAATACTTTAAGGCAAAATATGGAAAATCTTCGACTCCCTGTCCTGAAAACACAGCTGGATAAAATGTAAGTCAAATTTCGAAAAAGTGTAAAGACACATTAATATGTTTACCCATTTCAATTATTGTTGTCAAAAATTCGTCTGCTACGAAGAAGTCAAAACCCGCTTATATCAAGGAAATGAATAAACCGATAATACGCCAGTCATTTTCTGAAAATGTATATGACCTACATATGCGAATCAACCACACAACCACGAGAAAATGCATTTACGGTGTACAAAACCATTTCAATTTAGGCATGTGTGCATCGATCTAAAACTTATCACATTGATGTTCACTGATTGTTCATTTAAAGCGAATGCGCTGATCATGCTGTCTCTCGGCTAATTTATGACATGGATGTTCGCTTGTCGCCTTTTTGATACGTTTGTATTTGATGGCGTCGCTTAAGTGTGAGCCAACACGAAACCGACATTCAGATGAGTGGAAGTTAATTAGTCTTGTAATCTTTAATGCACACATTTAATACTTAAAACTTAAGTTAATATTTAAGTCGTTTTCCAGGAGAATGCATTTATGACAAGTGTTTAAGATCTTCCTACACATCCTCGTGCACTCTGATCACAATGGCCAATGTTTTACAGAAGCCACATATTTTACCTATCATCTACCACCAATGGGCAAAACAATATATGTGAAAAGTAGCCAGTTGCTTTGAAATACTGTTGTGTGGAGAACTGGTGTCATAATACAAATGGGTAGTTAAACTGGTCGCTGTGATGTGACTGAAAAAATGTTTGAAACGGCATTAGACCCTTTCCCGCATATAAATCTGCAGCAGACGACTTTGAAAACATAGTGACAAAAACCTGAAAGATCTCCACAAAAGATAGCTTAATAGATATATAAAGGTGTAAATATTGTTGCCAAAGGAGAAATTGCTCATCATGAGCAATTTCACCTTTGGCCACAATGTTGTCAAAAGTCGTCTGCTGCTATTGCGTCAAAATGCGTATGCAGGTGGGAAATAGTTAATCCCTATCAATCCACCGGATGTTGCAGGTGCATGTTTGAATAGATGTAAAAAAGTGAAGGTTTCTAATCAAACTTTGCGGTGGCACAGGCTCATCTGGGACCGTACATGTCCAATTGACTTTTGAGAACAGTATAGCTCCAAATCAACCTTTGCATCTGCACAGTCTGATTAATATATAACTATATGCACTGTTCATATATACCTTACCAAGTTTGATAGACGATTCTATCAACTTGGGTAGATTCAGATCAGACTGAGCAAGTGGACAAGATGATCTGAAACTACACCGTTTAGAAAAGCACATGTTATCATGCACTGGCTCAACGAGTCTGGTTAAAACTAGAAGGTTGGTTCTCCTTAGACGCAATTCAATTATGACATCTAGTCGAATTTATGCAAAGACATGGCTGTTCATTTTTTCTCATTACACGGACAGGATGTATGCGTGACTTTTAGAACAATTCATAAATTTATTACAACACTTTGTTGTCTTTATCGTGGCTGTTGGATATCATTATCTAAACCCTTTTCCTCGACAGACGCTTTCTGACGCCTCTGCAGCAGACGACATCTGACAACATTGTGGCAAAAGGAGAAATTGCTTATCAAGATCAAATTCTCTTTTCGCCAAAATGTTTTCAACTGTATTCAATAACTGTTCTTTCAATTGTAGAAAAAAAAATCATGTTTTTGCGATGATGATTTCAAAGTCTTATGCTGCAGGTTTTGTTGTATGTAGAAAAGGGTTAAACCACAGCTGCTGCATGTTCATGTACTAAACTCCTGACATTAACCCTTACTAAGCTGAATTTCAACATATTGTTATACCTTTATCGATGAGTTTTTACTAAATATTGATAAATGAGTAGCGAACAATGTAAATTAAATTTTCAATTAATTTATGATTTGACTTGAACAATTGAGCCGTCCCGCGAGAAACCAACATTGTGTTCTCTGCGTACAGTATCGACACGGATCAGCCTCAGCAGCGCAGGCTAACACGGACAGACACTTTCGATTCCTCTGGATTTTCTGTTTCAGGAATCATTACTCTATACCTCTATCCCCCTCAGACGGAATGTGTCGGCCCGGATCAGTCTGTGCGGTCTGCGCAGGCTGATCTGGTCGATACATTACGCAGCGGCCATAAAGTTGGTTTTCTCGCGGGACGGCTCAATTATGGGTCCTCGTCATTTTAAATGAGTTATTATATGTGCATAGTTTTGCATGATACTCAAATTAAATTAAATTTTCAATTCATTTATTATTTGACTTGAAATTTATTAATGTTCCTCGTCATTTCAAATGTACATGAGTTACAAAATAGCAATAAAACCGATCAGAAAAAAACCAACATATGTGAAAGGGAAAAAGAAAAAAAAATCAAATATAATTATGCTGAAGAAGCTACACAAAAGACAGAAACAGAAAAAAAAGTTTCAAAGTTGAAAGATTAACTGACTGGTCCACAAACAAGATTTGTCTATATAGCCTTTTGAATTGCTACACTATTTTAAATGGGAGCTGACGGTATTGGTTTATGCTGACTCTATAATGCTCTGGTAGGGGCAGGTTACTGCAGACTACCAATATTGTATTATGCTGACCCTATAATGTACTGGTAGGTGCAGGTTACTCCAGACTACAGTTATTGGTTTATGCTGACCCTTTAATGTACTGTCAGGGACAAGTTACTCCAGACTACAATTATTGGTTTATGCTGACCCTTTAATGTACTGGTAGGGACAGGTTACTCCAGACTACAGTAATTGGTTTATGAGGACCCTATAATGTACTGGTAGGGGCAGGTTACTCCATACTACCATTATTGGTTTATGCTGACCCTATAATGTACTGGTAGGGGCAGGTTACTCCAGACTACCATTATTGGTTTTTGCTGACCTTATAATGTACTGGTAGGGGCAGGTTACTCCAGACTACCATTATTGGTTTATGCTGACCTTATAGTGTACTGGTAGGGGCAGGTTACTCCAGTCTACCATTATTGGTTGATGCTTACCCTATAATGTACTGGTAGGGGCAGGTTACTCCAGACTACCATTATTGGTTTATGCTGACCCTATAATGTACTGGTAGGGGCAGGTTACTCCAGAATACCATTATTGGATTATGCTGACCCTATAATGTACTGGTAGGGGCAGGTTACTCCAGACTACCATTATTGGCTTATGCTGACCCTATACTGTACTGGTAGGCGCAGGTTACTCCAGACTACCATTATTGGTTTATGCTGACCATATAATGTACCGGTAGGGGCAGGTTACTCCAGACTAGTTATTGATATATGCTGACCCTATACTGTACTGGTAGGGGCAAGTTACTCAGACTAGTTATTCATATATGCTGACCCTATAATGTACTGGTAGGGGCAGGTTACTCCAGACTAGTTATTGATATATGCTGACCCTATAATGTACTGGTAGGGGCAGGTTTACTCCAGACTACCATTATTGGTTTATGCTGACCCTATAATTTACTGGTAGTGGCAGGTTACTCCAGACTAGTTATTGATATATGCTAACCCTATAATGTACTGGTAGGTGCAGGTTACTCCAGACTACAATTATTGGTTTATGCTGACCCTTTAATGTACTGGTAGGGGCAGGTTACTCACGACTACAGTTATTGGTTTATGCTGACCTTATAGTGTACTGGTAGGGGCAGGTTACTCCAGACTAGTTATTGATATATGCTGACCCTATAATGTACTGGTAGGGGCAGGTTTACTCCAGACAACCATTATTGGTTTATGCTGACCCTATAATTTACTGGTAGTGGCAGGTTACTCCAGACTAGTTATTGATATATGCTAACCCTATAATGTACTGGTAGGTGCAGGTTACTCCAGACTACAATTATTGGTTTATGCTGACCCTTTAATGTACTGGTAGGGGCAGGTTACTCACGACTACAGTTATTGGTTTATGCTGACCTTATAGTGTACTGGTAGGGGCAGGTTACTCCAGACTAGTTATTGATATATGCTGACCCTATAATGTACTGGTAGGGGCAGGTTTACTCCATACTACCATTATTGGTTTATGCTGACCCTATAATTTACTGGTAGTGGCAGGTTACTCCAGACTAGTTATTGATATATGCTAACCCTATAATGTACTGGTAGGTGCAGGTTACTCCAGACTACAATTATTGGTTTATGCTGACCCTTTAATGTACTGGTAGGGGCAGGTTACTCACGACTATAGTTATTGGTTTATGCTGACCTTATAGTGTACTGGTAGGGGCAGGTTACTCCAGACTATGGTAGGGGCATGTTACTTCAGACTACCATTATTGGTTTATGCTGACCCTATAATGAACTGGTAGGTGCAGGATATTCCATACTAGTTAATGGTTTATGCTGACCCTATAATGTACTGGTAGGTTACTCCAGACTACCATTATTAGTTTATGCTGACCCTATAATGAACTGGTAGGTGCAGGTTATTCCATACTTGTTAATGGTTTATGCTGACCCTATAATGTATTGGTAGGGGTAGGTTACTCCAGACTACCATTATTGGTTTATGCTGACCCTATAATGTACTGGTAGGGGCAGGTTACTCCATACTGCAGTCATTGGTTTATACTGACGTTATAATGTTCTGGTATGGGCAGGTTACTCGAGACTAGTCATTGGTTTATGCTGACCCTATAATTTACTGGTAGGGGCAGGTTACTCCAGACTACCATTATTGGTTTATGCTGACCATATATAGTACTGGTAGGGGCAGGTTACTCCAGACTAGTCATTGGTTTATGCTGACATTATAATGTACTGGTAGGGGCAGGTTACTCCAGACTACAGTCATTGGTTTTTGCTGACCCTATAATGTACTGGTAGGGACAGGTTACTCCAGAATACAGTTATTGGTTTATGCTGACCCTAAAATGAACTGGTAGGGGCAGGTTACTCCAGACTAGTCATTGGTTTATGCTGACCCTATACTGTACTGGTAGGGGCAGGTTACTCCAGACTACAGTCATTTGTTTATGCTGACCCTATAATGTACTGGTAGGGGTAGGTTACTCCAGACTACAGTCATTGGTTTATGCTGACCCTATAATGTACTGGTAGGGGCAGGTTACTCCAGACTACAGTCATTGGTTTATGCTGACCCTATAATGTACTGGTAGGGGCAGGTTACTCCAGACTACAGTCATTGGTTTATGCTGACCCTATAATGTACTGGTAGGGGTAGGTTACTCCAGACTAGTCATTGGTGTATGCTGACCTTAAAATGTACTGGTAGGGGCAGGTTACTCGAGACTAGTCATTGGTTTATGCTGACCCTATAATGTACTGGTAGGGGCAGGTTACTCGAGACTACCATTATTGGTTTATGCTGACCCTATAATGTACTGGTAGGGGCAGGTTACTCCAGAATACATTCATTGGTTTAAGCTGACCCTATAATGAACTGGTAGGGGCAGGTTACTCCAGACTACAGTCATTGGTTTATGCTGACCCTATAATTACTGGTAGGGGCAGTTTTCTCCAGACTACAGTCATTGGTTTATGCTGACCCTTTAATGTACTGGTAGGGGCAGGTTACTTCAGACTTATTGTTACACTACTTAGGTTGGTGAAACGCCAAGAGTGCATGCAATAGTGAGTGGGTTATCTATCCACTTCCACCTTTGCAGATGCATTTTGACATGCTTAGCTCTAGCAGACGAGTTTTGAACATGTTATCATTACCTTTCATAATATAGGCTCATTGCTCAAAGTCTTGCATAGACATCTGTTGCCATATAAGGGAAAGGATACCTGTGATGTACACAGTTATTTTTCATGGTTTTGTTTTACGCCACTTTCAATAATTCTTCCGTTATATCATGCTTTTTCTGGGTAGGTAACCAGTACTACTTGTTCATTTATCCTTGTCACAATGCTAACCCAACAATCTTGGGTACCAGTGAGGGAAAGCCACAGCGTCTTTAATATGACCCGGCCTGGGATCAAACATGTGACCTCCTGCACCTGAGTTGGATGCTCTACCTTTACACAACTGACAAGTCAGAACAACTGACAAGTTCTAATCAAACACAATAGTCTACGAAAACATTAATACTATGGAACAGTTTATTAAAAATAAAGAAGAATGTAAATTATGTTAAAAGAGCTAAATTATTAACAAGAGGCATTAATAAATGAGACAGTGTATAACAAAAAGTTCCATCGACTACGAAATGTTATCTTTAACCAACATACTAAAAATATGCAATAGTCTGCTTTGAAAACATCTTGGCCAAAACTATTAACAAGGTATATGTATGAAAGTATATTCTACATTTATCTATCCATTAAAATTGTCCCTAAACTAATCGACATTTGATTTCTTTTTGAAGAAGATGCATTTGTACCAGTCTAATTTTGTCACAATGTTTTCAACTTAAGTCAAGAATTACACTTTTCTTTTCAGATATTTTTGATAAATTTGCCTGGGTATTAATTTGAAAACTGCTGCTACAGATTTGTTATTGCGAGTGCTAGTCGAAAGCTCTAATTTGATCGGTTGATTAGTAAGGACGTTTCAGAGTGATCAATGCGTTAGAACAATCTTGATACATTCGTGCTATATGAATTTCAAACGGAAACTGGCGATAACCCATATAAAGCTTATTTTTAAGGCGAAAGCTGTCTGACCTCAGTTTTGACCTACATGTTAAACAAATGATCTAGATTGTAGACCAATCAAATCTTGTTGTTTTTATTAAAAGTTATTCGGTACCATGAAGTGGTGACTTTTCAAAATATCAATTTAATATTTCTATATCAATATTGCATACACTGCTCCCTATATATTAACCTTTTTTTTTTACTGTAAATGTATTTCTTACTCTGGAATGTTACAAGGAATTGTTTGTTAATCTTTAGTCAAGGCTGTTCAGACTCAAAATAGGCTGAACCCGGACAAAATTCATACAGAAATGAAACTTATGTTTTCTGAAAGTTCAATGTCTGTAGTATCCATAGACAAAAGTTCCCAAAAGTTCCCGCTTGGGAAACTCGACAATCCAAGATGGCGTCCAAGATGGCTGCCATAAATTGCCTATTTAGCAAAAATGGTATGTTTGATTATTGCAAGTTTCATTAAATAGATAAGGGTGAATATTCATATGGATATTACCTCTCTCAAAATGTACTTCAAATTGGCATATAATATTGACCACTTCAAGGTCAAGGTCAAGGTCATTTCAAGGTCAAAGTACGAAAAATACCCAAATTTTATATTTTTCCTGTATATTTTTCTACTTTGTAACTTTATTTATGTTTAGTTTGTTCCAAAATTGGTTTGCAGAATTGTAAATAGTATGTTCCTGCGTTTAAAATACATTTTAGGTTAAATTTATTTAGAAATTTTGAGAACGCGGCGGTTTCATACAGTTGGAGTGACGAAATTGGCGTTTCCATGCATGAGGCTTTTATGTCCAGTTACGCAGTATCAGGTATGATTTAAACTACAACAACATTTAGTGTGATATTCATTGGATACTTCTAATCAAAATAACTTTATTGCTTTAAGCTTGCACTGGAATGTTCATAACTTTCAGAGTTAAAAAATTGAATTATTAAAAGAGTGACTTCCCTTTGTTAAAAATCCGCCATTTGTATTCTTGCAGACAGCAAATGTAAACAATTGAAATGAATATGCATTTCACTAAAATTGAGCTGTATATTTCACACATAATTCCTAGTTAGGTGAGGATATGTATTTTCCATGTCACTATTCAATTAGAAAATAATTATATTGAGTATAATTATATGTATTGTTATTGATTTTGATTGATTTTGTTTAATATTCGGAAAGTGCAAATTCGGATGTTTCTGTGAGATATTGTGATAGTTATTTCTGTGAGTCACTATGATAGTTAATCACATTAATCTTTTAATGGATGTTGCCACATTGTTTTCTGTGTAAATACAACATGTTTATATCCAAATGTTATCATTTACAGAAATAACAAACAGCATGGGTCTCATAAATGATGCTGGATGGCAACATGTTAGACAGTATTACAAAAGTGCTTGATGACCGTGTATGCATTTACCATTGCTGATGATATCAAATTAGTTGTGGAGTAAGTACATCAAAGATAAATAGTTTTAGAGTCAGATTAATGTAGGCCAGTAACATAATGAAATATACAGCTATTTTCAAACAACTTAACTAATATTCATTTGAATGGCAATAGTACAATAGCAGATGTGTACATTGCACTAAACACTTTGGCTGTAAGTCTTGTACTTTGTGCATCTTGACATTGCCTAAACATATTTTAAATTCTGTTTTTAAATATTTTGCAATTCCTAAACGGTAATTTTTACTTAATAGAAGCCCGTACTAATAAAATTACATGTGTTCCTATTATCAGCCCTGATCACATTTATAATACTTTTACTTGTAGCGGAATAATAGATTCTAAATTTATCATTTAAACTATAAATTAATATGTTATTTGGAATGCCAGGCATTCAATAAACGTAACTTTGTACAAGTACTCTAAATGTTCATACAAGGTATTATTGTCTTTCCACAGATATGGCATCAAATCAAACATGTATCCTGTGCATGGAAGAATATGGTGATAAAGAAATCACTTCGCTTGGGAACAAGGCTTGTGCTTCAATATCTGCAATCAGTGAAGATCGCGGTGATAACTTGAAGATAATTGTTGGCCAGAAGGTGCATATACTATGTAGGAAAAACTACTTGCTTGGAAGAAATGTGCTCAAGCGTAAATCAGACACCAATATTCAGAAAGTAGGGCTAAGGTCTGACACTAACTTTAACTTTCAAACAGAATGCCTGTTTTGTGGTGAAACTATTGAGAAAGACCTTAGGCATGTACCAACACCGAAAAAGTCATTCTTTCCTGTCAGAACAAAATCATTTCAAGATGTTATTAAAGCAAGAGCTGTTGAAAGGAATGATATCTGGGGTAAAGCTGTTCTTGCAAGAATAGAATACTCACAAGATCTAGTAGCATCAGATGCATTGTACCACCAAAATTGTAGCATCATCTTTCGCACATCCTCTACTATAAATAATGATGATGAGACTCCTGTTAAACGTCAAAAGGTTGGTCGAAAATTGTCGCAACATAGCGAAATAGCTTTTTCAGAAGTTGTGAGCTACATTGAAAGCAGTGAGAACAAGCAGTTGACTCTAGATGAGCTTGTTACTGTTATGAAATCAAAAATGGATACTAGTTCTGAGCCATATTCTAATAAGCATATGAAACGGCGGTTAATTGCACACTTTGGAGAAAGAATATTTATTTCTGAAACTTGTGGAAAAACAAACATAGTAACTTTACGCAGTGAAGCGTCTAAATTGATTGAAAACTGTTATAAACAATCATCCAGTGACAATGATGAAACAAAGAAGAAAAAGATCATTCAAACTGCAGCTAAGCTTATCAAAAATGACATTGCAGAAATTAAACGCAACCCAGACATCTACCCAGACAGTGATGAGATTGAAAATACTGCGACTTGCCTAGGTTATTTACCAGACTCACTTCGTATGTTACTGGATGTTCTGGTAACTGGTAAGGATACAGACTTGAAAAAAGGCAACGCTTGGCCAAGCAATAATACAGTGCTCTCGTCCAATTTCTTTACTGGCTCCATTGCAGTTTGGTCTTGCTATCCAGCTGCATCTGTTGTTTAAGTCACGACTGCTGATTGATACATTGCATGAAATAGGTTTCTGTGCATCATACCATGAAATACAGAAGTATGAGAAGTGTGCTGCTGTTACGCAAACATATAGCATACCTTGTCCTACAGGCAATAGGTGTCTGCAATTCATGGCCGACAATGTGGACCATAATATACGCACTTTAGATGGTCTGAATACCTTCCATGGTATGGGCATGATGATGTCCATAACACCAGGGATGAAACTGAACAGGACAGTTCCTAGAATCAATGTGACATCAGCTGACATTGCAGCTATTGGGAAAATTAAGATAATTTTCAAGGACCCTATACATAGTATACCAACCAAATTTGCATCACTGCCAGAGGCAATTGTTGCTGACAAGAGTTACAAACTTGACATGATATGGAAATTGTCTTGGTTATTTCGGCCAAGGACACCGCAGTGGAATGGAATGATGCAAATGGTTCATACTGGACCACACCCTGGAGTCTCAACCACTATGTTCTTGCCAATGATAGACATGGATCCGACTAATGAATCATGTATCTACTCCACATTGTCCTTTGTCACAGATTTGGCATCGACCTACAATGTAGATCCCATTATTACATTTGATCAGCCCTTGTGGTACAAAGCACAAATGATCATAGATACACAGCCTACAAGCAGTCCGATGTCGCGGATTGTTTGTCGTCTCGGTGGACTGCATATTCAGATGAGTTTTCTTGGTACCATTGGGAAAATTATGACTGACTCGGGTCTAAAGGAGTTATTAGAGACTGTGTACGCAGAAAATGTAGTTCCACACATGCTCAGTGGAAAGACTATCAGTAGAGCCATAAGAGGGCATTTACTAGCAGAGCGAGTATTATGTTCACTGATAGCAATGAAGGTTTTCCTGATTGATATTCCTGATAATCTGAGTGAAAATGAGGAAAATGCAACAGCTTGTGAAAATGAAAATCTACCTTGCGATGAACTAGGTGATAATGCTGGTGAAGATTATGGTAGCACATTTGATGTAGTTAATACTGAAGACATGGCCAAAGACTGCATTGAGATTGGTTCAATGATACACAGCCCAGCATCAAATAACGAAAATAGCGCTTTCAGTGAAAACCCAGATATAGCTGGCATTTTTTTTTTTTTTTGTGGCCATAGCTGGCATTATATCAGACACAAATGGTGGAAATGATAGGGTTGATATCAACCAACAGCTACAAGCAGCATTGAAAGATTTTGATAGCCTGTTAGCTGCAGAAGTTGACTTGATCTATGTAGTAAATTCACCAAGAGTAAGGCAAGTTGAAGTGACAATGCATAATGCGGTAACAAACATGAAGGGAAGTAGAACAGCCAAGTTATGGTTTGAATATATCGAATTGCTAGATATTTTGAAAAGATTCATAAAAGGCGAGCGTACTGGTGACTGGCTGCTTCACTTACAATCCTTATTAGAAATGCTTCCATTCTTTGCAGCGACTGGCCACAATGCATATGCGAAATCTACTTACATTTACCTGAATAAGATGCTGGATTTACCAACCACACATCCTGAAGTTTACAAGAATTTCATAGAAGGTATGCATGTTGTGCGACGATCTGACAGATATTGGGCTGGGTTATCTACGGACCTGATCATAGAACAGATGCTGATGCGCAGTGTTAAAACAGTCGGGGGCTTGACAAGAGGAAGTGGGATGGATGAGGCCCAGAGGGCGCAGTGGATTTTGTCCCGGCCAGCTTGTTCAGAAATTAATTACAGAATGCAGGAACTAACAGGTCAGAAATGTGAGTCAAGCGAACAACACAAAGAAAGCGGCGAATCAAGGAAGATAAGAGACAATGATGATATTCAAAAAATGTTTGCATTTCTTGTGGATAGAAACCCATTTATGGCAGAAGAATCATTGAGAAGTATTGCTAGTGGTGTAGTAGCAGGGGAGAGAGTGAATGTGGACAAAGCCCATGAAGTTGGTATGAAAATTGTTAGAGATATGGAAGGGAAGAAAGTTGAAGATTTCAAGTTTAGCAAGAAAGCTCAGGTTATCACTATGAATGACAGTGCCAGTGTACATGTGGGTGGCGATGAGCTGCAGATCGATCCGCAGCTTCTTTTCCAAAGATTAATAGTGGCTGCCCAAGGAGCTGTGCCTGTAGATGACTTGCAGAATTTCTTCGCGTATGAGCTGTGTACCTACCCACCAGCACTGTTTGAAAGTGCACAACTACTACGACAAGCCAATAAATCAGTACTAGCACAGGACATAACCAAATCAATACTGAACCATGATAGTACATTTTGCCCATTTGAAACAAAATTTGTATTTGACGGGGGTTGGCTCATCCAAAAGCTCAATTGGCCAAGAGGCAGAACCTACAATGAGTTGTGTGCAATGTATGTGAAGTATGTAACAGATAACTACCCAAACAGCCATGTTGTGTTTGACGGCTACAAGGCTGGACCATCAACAAAGGACAATACACACAAAAGACGAACTGGGGGACGCGTTGGTGCAGAGGTCAGAGTACAGGAAGACTTACTTATGAACTCGAAGAAACAGAACTTCCTTCTGAATGTCGCAAATAAGCAGAACTTTATAGACATGCTGGCAGTGAAACTGGAGGATGCAGGAGTAGATGTCACAAAAGCGGAGGCGGATGCAGATTTAGATATAGTCATGACAGCTGTGAACTATTCCAAGTCAATAAACACTGTTGTTGTTGGTGAAGACACTGATTTGTTAGTGTTACTGTGCCATTACGTTGAAGATCATGGTTTCACAGTACATCTCAATAGTGAAGGTAGAAAAAAGAAATCAACAAACATTAAGGACGTTAAAGAGCACCTAGGTGATGATGTGTGTAGAAATATTTTGTTCATCCATGCAATACTTGGGTGTGATGCTGTATCTAAACCAAGTGGAATAGGCAAAACAGCTGCATTGAAGTTGTTTAACAAGTCTATAAAATTCCAAGAATGTGCTCAACAATTTGACAAACTTCCGCATCAAATATCAAAAGAAGAAATTGAACAACATGGTGAGCGTGCAATGATTCTCTTCTACACTGACAAACAAACAGACAGAATAAATGATCTGAGGGTGAGGATGTTCATCGAGAAAACAACACTTAACTGTTCATCAATTGATCCGAAAACATTACCGCCAACTGCAAGTGCAACAAAATACCATTCACTTCGAACATACTATCAAATTTTGCAGTGGAAAGGTTTAGACGAAGACCCCAGTGACTATGGTTGGGTGCTCTCAAATGGTGTACTTGTACCGAAGCTAACTGATATGGCACCAGCTCCAGCAAACATCCTTAAAGTAATAAGATGTTCATGTAAAACAGGGTGTAGAAGTATGTCATGTGGCTGCAGGAAACTGGGCCTGAAGTGTACAACAGTATGCCGCAACTGCGACGGAGCTTGCTATAATCAACCACAGATGGACAATTTTGAGTAGATCAAATAGGTTGCATTACTGTATTAAAACATTAAATGACATGTTTGTGAAGTGTGTTATAAGAATGAACTACAATTGTAAACATTCCGGTTAATGTAATCATCTAAAAGAAATAACGTTTCTTCAAACAGTTGTCTGTGAAATAACAATGTTTGAAAATGTATGGTCTATTATTTATATGTGAAACTATTCAATATTATTGACATCATTTATTTGATTGTGTACATGCCCTTGACAGGTATTGCACATTTGACCTTCACATTCAATGTATTACCTTTACATTTGACCTAAACATATTTTGGCCATCTCTGTCTCGTGTCAAGTTTATATGAAATGTTTAATTGTAAAAATTCATAAATCCAATGCATGACTTATAATGTGGTCATTGATTGGGATTGCTCCCATTTATTACATTTGACCTTTAATTGCGACCTTGACATTGAATCAAGGGACCAAATTCTTATATGCATCACATAACATTGTAACAATGGTCATTTAATTACAAATATTTGGCAATCCATCAGAGTAAATTTGTTTGTATGACCTCTAGAACGGGAATTTTTCTCGTTTTTGACCTTTGACCTCTATATTTTACCTTGACCTTAGATATAAAGACCTGATTTTTGCTTAAATTACTTAATCAGATAATTATGGACATATGTGTAAAATTATTTAAAAATCGATCAGATGGTTAGAGAGTTATGGGAGGATTCCAAAAATTCTCATTTTTTTTTAAAAAAAAGCAGAAAATGCCCCAAAAATATTTTTCCCAACCGAAAATCTTTGGGAACTTTATGATTCTGGGTAAAGTAAGCCATTTCCAGCCAGTATGCCAAAAATCATTTCTGTATGAATTTTGTCCGGGTCAAAAGCTCAACAGCCTGGACTATTATTCAAGTTAATTTTTGTGTCACCTGCGTAGCATGGTAGGCACTTAGGGATTACTTTTTTTTTTGTCCGGCGTCTGTCCGTCCGTCTGTCTGTCCGTCACACTTTTTCGTCACGTTTTCAAATAACTTTTGTTCTACTCAAAGGATTGGATTGAAACTTCTGACAAATGTTTATATCAATCTTTGTGATGGGTTCACAAAAGGGGGATAATCCAAATATCTTTATATCATAGTTATTGCCCCTTTTCTGTCAAAAATTAAATTTTTCTGACAAGGCACCGGCAGGTGACACACGTGCTCCGGGGAGCACTCCATTCTAGTTTATCCTACTTATTATGGTACGGATTTAATCAAAATTTGAGTGAAAATATGTAAGCGGCCGGTTAGCTCAGTTGGGAGGGCATTATCCCCTACATTTCTGTACTCGCAGGGCCATGAGTTTGTGTCCCGGTCAGGGTGCACATTGAGTGCACATTTTTTCTTACTCTGTGACATTTAGCGCCTTCGGACTTTTTACTATAACATGTAGCTACCAATCGCTTTCATATACTCAAAATTGCGCCAACAATCTTTTTGAAAGATAGTTCTTGTTTAAAATATTATCTTAGTTTATATCATGTATTTCCATAATACAAAAAGTATTTCCCGGGAGTTATTGAAAATGCATAAAGTTATAAGCTATAGTGCAGAAGGACAACCACAACTTTGTGCCCCGATTACAGCCGGAGGTTGTTTAAAGGATGATAATATAAATAAATTTGTACTTTTCAGTTTCAGAATGTAGCTACTGAAAAGAGCTATGTAGTTTTCCAAATTATTCAAAATATGCAAAGATGATGGAGACGATGAAAACTATATTTGTATATAATTTTCTTTTGATATTTTGAAGAAATATAATGACAAAGCACATAAATATAACTTGAAAAGATCTTTACAAAAGTTTCAAGGTGGCTCAAAGAAATTATGTGGAAAAGACAGTGCTAACGTTTTTTCTGCGCTTAAGTATCTGTTTGTGAACGCAAGTTTGAAGTCGTGTGAAACCATTG
Organism: Serripes groenlandicus; assembly: GCA_031761405.1. Classification (NCBI taxonomy): domain Eukaryota; kingdom Metazoa; phylum Mollusca; class Bivalvia; order Cardiida; family Cardiidae; genus Serripes; species Serripes groenlandicus. The sequence continues at coordinate 25,218,892 of JASEVX010000004.1, forward strand.
TAAAAAATGTAATAAATCATATTATTTATTGGTGGGAATGACTTCATACCAAAATATTTTGCAGTGTCACATGATACTATTTGCAAGTTTGTGTTACAGAACAGTGAGTTTAGAAATATGTAGTTTGTCTTTAAAGATGAACGGTACTACCTAAACAAACAAATGTATGTAGTCGTATGACAATGACAATGACAATGACAAATCTTTATTCAGAAGTACTTAGGCCACCGGCCCATAATACATAATATTTATACAATTTTTATAATATATGAAATGTCCCTAAAACTAAAACTCTTTCAACAGCATGTGTACATAGTGTGCTAATTTTCTAATTAACAAAGGGTTATCGGATTGTAGTAAGCTATAGAAACAAGTTATGTCAGTATAAGATTTATACCAGGTGAAAAGGAAATGCTGTCTGATTTCGTGGAACTTTACACACTGGAAAAATACATGATATTCACATTCAATAATGTTTTGCTTAAATTTTTGAAGACAGTATAAACATATCCTTTTTTCTCGAGTAATTTTACTATGTCGACCGGTCTCAATGCTAAACTTATGATTCGAGCAACGAAATTTTGCTAGAGCAATTTTATGGTTTAACGGCATGTCTATAAGTAGATATTGTTCTGTATTTAATAGGGATTTATAATGTTTATAGTGAAAACATCGACCGGATTCGTTGATATTTCCATGCCAATTTTGTTTGAAACAGTCTATTAGACGTTGTTTAAAACATCTAATAAACTGTTTCGCATTACCAACCTCCTGTGAGATCCAAACGTTTCCAAAACCATATAGGAAGAGTAAGTTTTTCACAGAAGTTGCCCAGTGTTTACGTCCTACGTCATCTAAAGATTTCATCATTAGGTAACAGTTGCGTGGATACCTACTATTTGGCATTTCCAATAGTCTGCACCAATACTTAATGCAATACATATAATAATCTATAAAAAGGGGATATCTTCCACATTCACCTAGAGCTACCATAATATTTGTTGTACTATTTAATTTCAAAAATTTCTTACAAAAATTAAAGTGTACGGATTCTAGGGCATCTGAATATGTATGACCCCAAATTTGTCCTCCGTAGCACAGAATTGGTTTTATCATTGAATCGAACAATTTAAAGATATCTTTGCATTGAAAATAACCAAAAGATCTCTGATATCTGTATATAGAAAATGTAGCCTTCTTTGCTTGAGATGCTAATTTTTGTTAAGCTGAGAACCAAGACAGCTTTGGTGTAAAATGCAGTCCCATATATTTATAACATGATGTTATTCTTACACGTTCACGTTCATTATAACTTGTGGTGGTTTATTTTGTCAAACGCTTTTCGAAAGTCAACATATAAACAATAAAAGCGACCGCCTTGTTTCGATAAGTACTTTTGTATTATAGCTTGTAATGAAAATAGATTGTCTGCAGTTGAATAGTTGCGTCTGAATCCAGATTGTGCTTCATCAATTTTATTGTTATCCTCTGCCCAATTATATAGTCTTGTATTAATAATACTTGAAAATGTTTTATACATTGCTGTAGTAATAGAGATACCTCTATAATTAGAGGGGTTGTTTTTGGTTCCTGATTTGTATATAGGACATATAATAGATTGTGACCATGACTTTGGGAAATTACCTGTTGTTAAGACCGTATTGAATAGCTTGTGTAGACATGGTAAAATGTCACACATGCTATTTTTATAAAACTCTGCAGGAATACCATCAAGCCCAGAGCATTTGCCATTTGAGAGATTCTTTATTGCTGTTTCGACCTCATTTAGAGTAATTTCTATATTCAGACACGAAGCATCTTGATTCATAAAATCCGTATTTTCTTCGAAAATTAATGGTGGAGCTTCTTCATCATGTAAAAGTGTTTTAAAGTAGTTATACCATGTCGACGCACATATCGTGGATGTCTTACTTGGCTTACTATTTTTATAAGTATTTTCTTTTAAAAGGCGCCAAAATTCCTTAGGGTTTGACCTACTATTTATTAAGGTGATTCTTTGTTGTTGTTGAAAAAATGTATTTGCCTTTTCTTGCACACAGCCTTAAACTTATTTCTAGCTATACTATAGTCGGTATAGTCATGCTCGTTATCAGATTTCCGAAATCTACGTAGGTGCCTGTATTTAGTAGTCTTTAATAGTTCACACTGGTCATCCCACCAAGTTTTCCGCATTTTATACGATGACCTTTGATAAAGGGAGATAATGCAGTCGACTGCTTCATCGACATTGAAATCAATCGAATTGTACATACTTTGTCTACTGTTAGTTAATATATTTTGTAGAATATTTAAAAAACTAGTCTTATGGTGATCACGCCATTGAAACTGCACATACCTTACTGCAGACATATATGAGTTATTATCAACTGTTTGTTTCTTATAGATTTTCTTCAAAAATGAAAGGTTACATAATATCGGATAGTGATCAGAATCATCTCGTTCTCCAACTTTGAAATATGAGACAGCATCAAAAACGTCTTTTGTTGATATGAAATAGTCGACTACACTTTTTCCATTATTCGAAAGACACGTAAAGTGTCTTAAAATATCACCGAAGAGTCGACCGTTCATTATATGCATATCATGGGCTCTGCAAAAGTCTGTCAGAGATTTACCAAAGTTGTTAAATCTGTTACAGTCTTTATTGTTGCGTCCCAAATTGAAATTATCAGCGCTATAGTCTACTTCACCATGGATATAGTAAATATCATCATTCAATATAACATCTGCAAAATCTTTTGTTCGGGCATTGAAATCCCCAGCAATTATTACATCTGCAAATGGATATTTATGCTGTAATTGTTGAAACTGTTCCTGCATCTGGACAATTCCATTAGGTTCTAATACTTTGTCATAAACGGTCGATCCTTCTGGTGAAATATACACAAAATACAAAATAATGTCTTTAGTGTCATATATAGTTGAGATGTTACAATATAATACAATACAGTCAGCCCAGTGATCGTATATTCTGGTAATAAAATTAAGATCGGACAGGTTACTCGAGACGAAGCAGCTCACGCCTCCACTATTTCTGATAGCATGCTGTTTTTTAACTCTGACCTTATCATAGTGCGTATAACCATGTAAAAAATTATCAAAATCTCCGGATTGATTACTCCAGGTTTCACATAAGAAAACAATATCAAAGTGCGAAAGATACTCAATAAAATCATCATTACTTATATGTTTACGTAAACCCTGAACATTCCATGATACTATTTTAAGAGTTTCTTGCGAGCCTCGGCCTGTTCCCTAATCTGAATCATGTACAGAGATATTGACAGAATTATCACTATTCGTTGGTTCTTGGTTCTCGTGTGAGTGATCTACATGTAAGTTATTATTGTTTTCCTTTTCAGCACCCAATTGATGTGAGTTTAAGCCATCTGGAGCTCCGCCAGTGGCGAAAGCACGTGCATTTTGCCGTTTATCACGATAACCTACGTGTACTATGGATTGTGTACTATCGTTGAATCTATAAATAGAGTTATTCACGATTAGTTTATCGAACTGTACGACAGAATAGCTGCCTTTTGCCCTTTCCTTCATCATGGCATTTCCAAGCTCCCGCCTATGTGTTTTTACTCTGTCCGTATAGTCTGGTTGCACCGAGAACTCATCACTTTTATTAAACATCTCCTTTGCTTTCTGAAGAATAGCACAACAATCCCTGTAGCGAGAAAATTTAACAATAATAGGGCACTTGGTTGTAGATTTACCCTTTAGCCTGTGAGCACGCTCAATTTCTACTGATTCTAGGTCTGGACACTGCAAATCATGCTTAATAAATGATCTGATCTTGTCTTCACAGACATTCCACTGCTCATGTATTAACCCGGGGATTCCGTATATGCGCAAATTATTCCTGCGAGCTTGGCCTTTAATATAGTCAAGTTTCTGATGCAGTGTTCTCATTGTGGACCTTATCAAACATGTATACACACCCAAAAGACTTAGGGGTTCTAATATTTCTTATGAGGATGTCCGTGACTTAAGTATAGCCAAAAAAGAAGCCACTAACACAAAGTCAGGTTTAAGACGGCAGATCCGAGAAAATGGCTACCACCCAAATCAGCAATTGAGAGAATCTCTGACTTAATTCAATTTCAGATTGATTACTTACAAACAGCAGGGAAGCATGAAAGCAAACCTTTAAATTTCCTTGACTGTAAGTGCTTACATAAAACTATTAATGGAGAAATTGAATACAATTTTGGTACGGAGGCACAGTTTCTGTGCATTGCTGATTTGCCATCACCTAACACAAAAAGACCAAAACGGCATCATATAGATACACCACAACAAGGTGCAAGGAGAAAGAGACCAATGACTTCAACCCCTAGGAAATCATAAAAAGAAAATAATACATGTATATAGCGGACATTGTTTTATTCTGTAGCGATGTTATACGTGATGTGTTGGTTCAAATCGTGCCCAAGCAGGCCCCCTGATAATCGTATAGTGGATTTAATAAAGTTTTCTTTCTTGCATAAGTTAAAGGAATTCCTACTTTAAAAATAATATATCAGTATTATAATCAAGTAGGAATCCGCTGTCAGGGATTTGGAACCGGGCATCCAGGGTTCAATCCTCCGATCATGGTGGTCATGGCAGAGTGCCCTTTAGCAAGGCACATTTCCTAGCCAAGTACTGGTTTGTTTACCCAGGGAGCATGAAAAGGTGAACTGTCAACATGATATAACTGAAATAATGTTGAAATGGTTTAAAACACCAATAAAACAAATAAATACCATTAAGCATTTTGTTTTCAATAATTGCATTGAATTTAGATACCTCCCTCACTTTCAGATATAGGTGTTTCAACATTATTTCAGATATATCACAGCAGCCAGTTCATTTAACCATGCGCTGCCTAACTTTCTCACACCAGTATTTCATTCACAAATAAATGCTTCCAATTTCAAAATGTTTTCATATTTTCTGCAGATATTTTCAAATCAAACTTTTTAAATTTTATCTTTGGTGCAAAGTAATATTGGGATAGCATTAACACGGCTGCATCAGTGTGCAGAAAGATATGACAGGTTATTATTGTAATGTATAATGATATAACGAAAATATTGTTGAAAGCAGCCTAAAAAACATTCAAACAAACAAATAAACAACTCTTAACCCTTTCCCAACATATGTTCTGCAGCAAACAACTGTTGAGACAAAATTATGCATAAACCTATAAATATATATAAGTGAAAATTTATTTATTGAATAAGAGTAGAAATCATTGAAGTCAAATTAGAGAAATTGCTCTTTTTCAATGTACTATCTGTAAACAGCACCAACAAATAAGAAAGGAATTTTGAACCAAGACAGCATCATTGTTAATTTACAGGCAGTTTGATTATACTTTCTGTTTCTGTGTAAAATGTGCAGACTTAGATTGTCATTGTATTTTTGACTACTCTAGCAGAAACTGATATTAAATAGCACCTTTTTCTGTCTGCAAAAAAGAGAAATAGTTGAAATAGTTTAGTACAAATTAATGTTTGCATGTTTTCCTTCATTCTTGTATTACTTAGTAATCATCCTAGTAAAGAAAAAAAAGCTTGAATTCTAATGAAATAAATACTCGGTTTTAACTTCACTTAGACTTTCTTGTGATTCATAGAATAAAGGTTATAATGTAATCATGCCCTGTCCTGTATTTGATAAGCTTGACCCAAACAGATGTGCAAAGATAATACACCGTGAAGAATATGGGGTCACTGCCAGGGTTTAATTAGGGATCCTGCTGAGGTTCTAACTATTAGTACAGTTACCTGCTTTTTGGTTTTTCTGGGTTTTCCTGGAGTAAAATGTTGATGTTGATGAGAAAAAAAAGGGACATGGAAACCCGTATATAAAGGGAGATAACATTGATAACACATTTAAAATATATTTTGTTGTATTACGTCCCCTTTCAATGTAACAAAGTTGTGAATATGAATAGGGCGAGGTTAAGTTGTATAAACTTTAATTCTTATTGTATTTAAACTCTATACAACCCTTCATAATTTCACGACTCTATACACAACCAATTAAGATAACTCTATCCTGCATTTGATGCAAATTATTGCCCTTTTTTACTTAAAAATTATGGTTAAAGTGTTGCGTGCAAATACATTAAGAGTCCATATGTTAGTAACTACTTGATGCATTCCATTGAAACGTTATACGACCCTTCCCAACCATCACACCTACGAAAATAATCAAGTTAGATAACTCTAGCCTCTGCATATAATGAATATTATCACCCTTTAAGCAATTCTGGTTAATGTTTTGCATGCAACTACATTAAAGTCCATATCTCAGTATTAAGCGGTTGAATAATCGAGCGCTCTGTCCTCCGACAGCTCTTGTAAGACTTTATAAATATATTTATACCGTCTTTAGACTTATAAAATGAGGTACCTTTTACACATGGAATAACATATGCATCTAAATTAGGATTTAAGTAAACCTTTACAGATTAGTATTTAACTACTGTCTACCATAGTATTCGGAAGAAGACCATTTATGAATATTGACTGAAGTTGTAATGTGTTTAGTTTGATGTAATCACTTAAATGTGTGTATTCATATCAAATCACGTAACCATGTGTATGCATAAAGTCTCTAATCTTTCTTTCCAAACTTATTATAAAGGAAGTGTAGTTAGTTCCCTGTAGTCACGATATTGTATGTAATTAAGATGCATTGTGTGAAAGTGTTGACATGTAAAGCCCTAAATTTCAAATGACACCTCTATAGGAACGCGGAAATGCACATAATTTCTTTCAAAACGTACTACATGGAAGGTAGAAAAGTGGTGGTTTGAAAGGTCAAATGTTTAAACTACCCAGTCTATAAATAAATGGGTATTCTGTTTACTCCAAAACTGTGTTGGTCAGCTGCAAAATACAAACTTGTCGCGCAAGCAAAAAAGGCAATTTACTCTAATAAATCATATCAACGTAATTTTGGACATTTCCCATATACTGAACAAGTTAAGCTTTTTGATACAATGATTACACCTGTTCTTACTTATGGATCAGAAATTTGGGGAACATCATAGAATGTGTTCATTTGCAATATTGTCGTGATTTTTTAGGTATTAACTCCACATAAAATTCCTGCATGATTGTATTAGAATGTGGATGACGACTTACATGTGTAATATATAAAACAAAAGTAATGTTGGTGTAAACTTTTACACATGCCTAATAATCGATATCCAAAGCAATGTTAGTTTATGCTAAAAGCACATGATGACATGGGTGAGTCAATTGCGCAACAAAGGTTAGGTTAAAAAAAAAAAGGTTAAAAACCTACTATGCACGACTGGTTTTAGATACGCGTGGTTCTCTCAAGATATTGTAAATGTTAAGTATTTTATAACTCTTTTTAAACAAAGAATGTCTTATTGTTCTTATCCATATCTACAATAATATATAAATAGCTCATCACGCTGCGATCTTTATAAACATATTCATTCGTTGTTAAATCTAGAGAGATATGTGTTGGTTGATATGTCTCTGTATTTAAGAAAGGCGTTTTCAAAATTCAACCTGATGAAAAGCGAAAGTAGCGTTATTTTAAAGAAGATCGCAAACTATATTTCAGTTATGATTGCGCTAAAATATTCGTCCGATCACAAAAGTCATAGCTCGATTAAAATTGTAAATAAGTAATTATATTAAAACTCAACTCTATGTGAATTGTATATCTGTATATTTGCTGTATTTTGGGCCGGTGGCCTCTATTTACAAATACATTATTGAATTGAATTGAATGCATATATACAGATGTTAATATACTATCATCCCAAACACCCCATGGTTGATTTTCCAGGAGCAGGGATAATGATTTATTATACGCATAAGTAAATAAAGCAAAACATTTTTGACTGAATTACGATTGCAAACAAACAGCCTTTTACAAACTGTTCAAAGCTTTAATATCATAACAAATGTCCTTTATTGATAAGTGAACATTTACACTTTATAGTGTCCACTCCTAGCAGTTTCATTCACGCTCTTGATTCAATTTTCTCCGACATTAACAGTAACACATATACTACATGGCTATCACTCAGGTGACCGAGTCAAGGCAACGCTTGTCCTCTGTTTTGGATATGCAAAACTCTGTTGTACATTATGACATTGGTTTTGGTTTAGGCCTTGTTATATCAATCTGTTCATTTTTATACACATTTTCTGTCCAATAAGAAGCTTGCAATCAATTTCGTTTAACAGACACTAAAAGTAAAGTGTAATACTGGAGATGAACTACCACAAAATCATTCAAAACACAACTGTTTTGGTAGAATAAACTTCTAAGTTTACTGTTATTATTGTTAACAGTAATAGATTGCATACTATGAATGCGTCAGTAGGTTCAGTACAGTCAATACATAGGACGACACTGTACTGGGTTGAATGTTCATGGTGGTATTTTCATAGAGCCATTGTGTAATACGATCATTAAAAAAGGTAAAATGTGCACCGACTGATATATTCGGGGTAAAAAGGTCAATTAATTTTCACAAGACCAACAAAAATTTATGATTATGGAAATATATTTCCTTCGGGCCTTATGTATCATCAATTGTCTGTCATGGTTGCAATTTTTTTAGATAAATATTTTTATATGCACTTCTTCATCTCATCTTAACCGATTGCAATTTTACCTTCAGTTCTTTCAGTACTTTAATAATGCAGTTGCGAACATTGTGGGAAGTGTTGAAATTGATAGTTTTGAGCATTTTCTTTTTTTCACAATATTTCGAAAAGTTGCCTACTAGAGAGGCGTCTAAAATCGTATGAACCATGCAGAATTAAACAAATGCCTATGTATGATAGATCCTTAAGTGTGACGGACGGACAGAAAATGTGTAGTGATATCTTATTGTTTCACTTGTCTTATGCACAGTCGAGAGCGAGACGTACGAACGGACAAACAATGGTGAATATATTTCTAAGTGCTACATTGCCTTATGGACAGTCGAAAGTGTGACGTTCGGACGGACAAAGGTGAAGTAATCTATTTGTATTGGCTTGTCTTAATGACAAACGAGAGTGTGACGGACGGACTGACAGGCAAGTGTGAAGTGATATATTATGGTTGCATTGCCTTATGGACAGTCGAAAGCGTGACGTACGGACGGGCACATGTGAAGTGATATCTTATTAATGCGTTGTCTTATTGACAAACGAGAGTGTGACAGACAAGCACTGGTTAAGTGCTTTATTTGTGTTGCGTTGACTTGAGAACAGGCGAAAACGTGGCGGACGCAGAGAAACATATGACGTGATATGCTATATAATGGAAAGGCGATCGCGTGACGGACGGACAACCAAACACTTACAAAGTGATATCTTAGTGTTGCCCTTCCGTATGCACAGGTGAGATCGTGGCGGACGGACGGACGGACGACGGACGGACGTAGAAGATGTGATGCCAAAGCGTTTTTCGATATTTGAGACAAAACGCGAAAGCTTTGTTTTAACTTAACCTTTTCAACATACAATACATCTTAAGCAGACAACTTTGAAAACATCTTAGTTAAAATATGAAAAGGAGAAATTGCTAATTATAAGTTGCGGAAGCTATAAATTGCGTCTGTATGTGTAATTAGTAAGACGAGAAATACGTACACATTTACCTAGAAACCAATGAATATCATAAAAAATTATAAGAAAAAAGAAAATATCTAGGTATTTCGTATTTATTATTCTCATGGTTCGGAAACGACTAGTTTTCTTTTCAATGAACCTACCTTAAATAAACATTTTCTACGAAAACAACCTACCTTAAATAAACGTTTTCTACGAAAATAACTACAGTTGAAAAGAATAATTATACAGGTTAAATTACCCAACAGAGCCATCCCAACGAAAAAATACTCGGGTGCTTAACCCCTTCCCACATACAGCAAATTTGCAGCAGACGACTTTGCAAATATCTACTCAAAAATATGCAAAATCTCTATAATTGTAGGTATAATTACTGAAAAAAGTTGAAAACATTGTGACAAAAGAAGAAATTGTTCGTTTTGAGCAACTGCTCCTTTTGTCACGTTGTTTTTAAAAGTAATCTGCGACAAAATCAGTCTTTTGGTAGGAAAGGGTTAACAAAAGCTAAGACAAGCATACTGCGACGATGGTTCTATCTTGTCTCTACTCTCACGACACCTCATGAATAATGAAACAAACTATCGAGTTGTCGCGAGAACAGCGTCAAATTCACTTGAATATTGGTTCTCTCTTCTAGAGACCCTAAAAGTCGGTGTTCGTTTCTGTCCGTTTGTTTGTTTGTTTATTTGTGGCAAGCGTAGCGCCAAAACTATTCAACGGATTTCGACCAAACTTGGTAGGAATGAAGGGTCTATGCTCTAGTCCTGCGAAAACTATCTCCTCCCACAGTTTTTCAAATTTAGAAACCACATGGTGTGTGTTGTGTAGCCCATCAGTTGCTACATCGAATGATCGTCTCGATTTTTGATCCGTCTCTTCGTTTTCTTAATATTTGAGTTGCCGTAAGGGGTACCATTTCCGCGAAAAACACACACACGTCAAAACTAAATATATCGACACAAAAAGAAATGGTTTCCTATTACCTGATCGCTGATTGGCTACAAATCTGGACACGACCAAATATCGACCAACCAGAGAGCACTTCACATAGCCATTACAACTTCCGTTTCCCGTACTTTTACACGAGGAGAAGATATTCAAGTGAATTTGACGCTGTTCTCGCGACAACTCGATAGCTTGTTTCTTTATTCGTACGGTGTCGTGAGAGTAGAGAAAAGAGAGAACCATCGCCCCAGTTTGCTTGTTTCTTCTCCTCGTTTCCATAGCAACGGTGGTTTCTATGGCGACCATACTACAAAAGGATCAACTAGAGCCTAGACCCTTCATCCCTACCAAGTTTGGTCGAAATCCGTTGAATAGATTTGGCGCTACGCTTGCCACAAACAAACAAACAAACATTTTACAAACAAACGGACAGGAACGAAGACCGACTTTAAGGGTCTCTAGAAGAGAGAACCAATAAGTGTCAACACACAGTAAGATCAGACATTTTGTCATTCTCATATTTCGAAAAAAACTTTTTTTTCTTTTCAACGATACGTTTCTACGAAAACAACACCGTAAAATAACTCCCTCCTAACGAAAACACATCAATCCACAATAAAAGTTCAGATCAGCCTGTGTAGACGCAAAGTTCGATCAGCAATTCAAGTTCGAAACAGACAATTTACGCACTCTACGCTAAATGTACAAGACGTTTCCACTGTTGATCCTGATTACCGAACGTACGGAAAGTGATAGTTATAATGATAATTTAAAACTCATTTTCTCATGCCTAGGCACACGCAGTCTATTTGTACTTTAATATGAACCGCGTCAGGCGACCTTGGACCATATTGACACTCCGACGATGAATCATTTAAGATTACATTGGCGTACAGCTAATGTGTCTAGAATTCTATTTATTTATTTTTTTTGTCAATTAACTATTTCGCATAATCTGAAGCCTCTGCAGCAACGACTTTTGAAAGCATTTTGTCAAATGGAGAAATTGCTCACTATTTACCAAAATGTTTTCCACTGTATTCCAAAACTAAACGTTTACGGAAAGAGATTTTTCCAATCTTTTCACCACATGATTTCAAAGTCGTCAGTTAAAGATTTGTTGTATGTGGGAAAGGTTTAATATCTATATAATAATTTGGCCAAACGTGAAGTCACTGGTGAGACTATGAAAATGCATTCAGCCTCAAAATCGCTAAACACGGCTCATGTTTAGCTCCGTGAAAAGTCGTCCATATTAAATAGATGAAATTACGTAGAGATTGGGTGACACATTGTGTTTATGCACGCGCATGTTGTCTGACCCTTTCCATTATACTGTTCACAACTGACGTGTCTACAGCAGACGGGTACACGTGAAAAATGTCTGTAAATGTTATCTAATCAAGTTGAACTATCGTGGGAAAAGGATAAATTGCTCGTTTTGAGCATGTTCATCTTTTCGTCACATTGTGTCCGAAAGTCGTCCGCTCCAAAGGCGTTAGAAAGCATCTGTATGTGGGAAAGGGTTACATCCGTGATCAACAGATTATGTTCTATTTATAGTCATTTTCTTAAAACGCTGACATGTGTCATTCTCGGGTCCGCTTCCTGGTCATAATTATGTTCTTTTTCTTCCAACAGGTATCAAACGTAATCCACTACGAGTACATTTAAGAAAGCAAGAGCCATATAAGATAGAAGAAAGTACATAGACATGTAGAGGCTTGGTTACATGATGTATCCTTGACAGACGGATGTTATTTGACCCTTTTCCACACACAACACATCTGCAGCAGACGACTATGCAAACATCTAGGCACAAATATGGATACTCTGTATACATGTATATGATAGCAGAATTGTTGAATAGATTTAAAACAACGCAAAAAGGAAGGTATTGATCATCTCGAGCAATTTCTCCGATTACCACAATGTTTTCAAAAATCTTCTGCTGCAGAGGCGTCAGAGAGCGTCTTTGTATGGGAAAGGGTTAACCCTTGCCTATATATAGTCGATAATTGACGTGTCTACAACAGGCTGAATTATAATACCAGAGTGGGGAGAAACACGAGATAATGATCTAGATGAACAAGTTCTCATTAATTCACGATGGTTTTACATCTTCAAGCGTCCAGATAATAACACTCAGTCGTGTCTTACATGTATTATAAAGAATCCGCATAGGCCGACTGGTTAGGCGTCGGGGAGCGTTGGAGTGTCTTTTGGGAAAGGCACATTTCCTAGCCTAGAACTTGTTTGTTTGCCCATGGATCCTCTTTATATGTGAACTGTCGCAGTGATATAACTGGTATAAGGTTGAAAGCAGCGTATAACCCAAATAAAACTATGATTTCACGTCTTCATTGCGTCCAGATAAAAACATTTAATTCTGCCTAAGGTGTTTATTAAATAACCAAACATTAAAATACCTGTTTTGTCATTCTGAATTACAGCAGTGAATAAATATATGGAGAACGTAATTAACTCGAAATTTCCAGAGTCCGTTTTTTCAGATTATAGTTATTAAAACAGTCATTCTTTATGAAAATTTTGTTCTAGTACCAAAACATTGGAAACTCCAAAAATTGAAAGTACAGTACAAAGACATAAGACTGTGTAGGAGACAACTGTTGTAAAATGATGAGTAATTTCTCATTATACCACAATATTTTCAACTTTATAAATAATATGCATTCATTTATAAAAAATTGTCCGTAATTATTAAACTACATACTGTTAAAATCGTCTCTTTAAAATGTGCTGTAAGTGAGAAAGAGGTCCATCCATGTCAAAAAAAAGTAACGTTTTGTCATGTTGTTATCCAAAAAGCAACTTTCTGTAGACAATGTTAATATAAGGTTTGAAACGAAGCAGTAGTGGACATATTGCGGAAATTAAAGATGTGCCTTGACTAGTCAGAAACCCACTATGATTGTGTACTTCCTACCAATATGTTAAAATGAAGAAACTGACCGCCTCGACGTTGCAGTGGTCACGGGATCGATCCCCGATCGTATTATAGGAAATTCTTTAAAAATGGTAGAAATGACTTTCCTTCCTTGCCGTTGAAGATTGCCTCGCTTTTGTTAGCATAAAATTGACCAATAGTTCTTTTAGCGTATCAAGGCATACTACACTATTTTGGTAAAGTGACTGGCTTAATCGAGAGAGTTACTCCCTGAAATCGATACAATTTACACTAACCTTTTCTGACCTGGTATTTAGGCTATATGGATTTATATAGGGACAGATCTTTAAAATTGATATAAAGTCATTAAATTTTTTGATGACAATATATTATAAGTTTTTTTTCTATAAGGTCAATATGTCTGCTTTCATTTAATGTAAAGATATAAAAAATAGATTAACTGCCTGATACTTCCATTTATGATTTTAATAGACAACATGCATTTCCTTCTTTATTCCATGGGGTAAATTATTGGAAAATCGCGAATTTTTTATTTTTTAAGTCCATTTTTACCGTATTTCCTATTTTCTAAGGAAATTTTATAAGTTATAATCGGAGAGTCTATTTTTAATTCTTTTTAGTCATACAAATTTTCAAACAAATATGTTTATGTCTTGATACTTCCATTTTCATTTAAAAATGCAGAAAACGCCTAAAAATGTAAAAATGAATTTTATGTCCGGATCGCGAATTTTCCGGGTTAACGGCGTCCCGATTTAACGAGGCTCGACTGTATCTGGTAATGACTAGATCTATTTTGATTCGCTTACTAATGTCGTGTATTGTAGATAGGTGGGTGGGTGTGCGAATGCGAAAATGAACTTGTTCCAGCTTTTATATATTCAAAGACCTAATATGATTACATAAACGTATTAGGAAAAGAACAATTTACAGTGCATGGAAAAAAATAAATTAAAGCAATGACTAATTAAACAACTTGTCACCTGTGAATTTGAAGTGTCCATTTGCATGTGTCTTGATAATGACAATTGTTTTTACAACAAAGAGATTTAAGTAATATGTTATTATGACAGTATATAAAAACCGCCGGTTACCAATTACCAAGTGTTAAAGACTGATTAGCCAGAGTCTTGTCCGACAAATAAATGTTTGCAAATAATCGATATACAGATATCGAGCAGAGTAATGTTAAGATCACCTGCGGGCTTAGTATGAAAATCGAATACGTCATTAAATCTGTTACAAAATAATCGATAAATACAATATAGGAGCGTAACCGAAGGGCCACAACTCAATTATCGAATTTTGACTTAATCGAAGGCCTGGGAAAGGGACGCAATTCCTGCAAATCTTCATAAATAGTGCCACATGAGCGTCGTTATATAACTGGACGTGTGTTGTTAGATGCGTAAGACACCATAACATACAATGGTCTGTCTGAGAAATAAAAGCGTCTAAAATATGCTGGGTGGATATTAGAGTGTTTACGGTGTATAATGATTTAATATCTGTCAATCAGAGCAATCCTCTTGCCTTTATGTAACCTAGTTGCATTGTTTCAACAATACTAGAGTATTATAGTTAAAGTCCACGTTCCCGGAGACACAATGGGAAACCCTTATTCGCTAGACACTTCTCCGTTATAATACTATTTCATAACAAAAGGTATGGATTTGTAAATTTGTATTAGTCAAAAGAATGTTCTCAGATATGTTTAGAAATGTCATGGCTGAAAATATCCCCCCTCTCTCTCTCTCTCTCTCTCTCTCTCTCTCTCTCTCTCTCTCTCTCTCTCTCTCTCTCTCTCTCTCTCACTCTCTCTCTCTCTCTCTCCTCTCTCTCACTCTCTCTCTCACTCTCTCTCTCTCTCCTCTCTCTCTCTCTCTCTCTCTCTCTCTCTCTCTCTCTCTCTCTCCTCTCTCTCTCTCTCTCTCTCTCCTCTCTCTTTCTCTCTCTCTCTCTCTCTCCTTCTCTCTCTCTCTCTCTCTCTCTCTCTCTCTCTCTCTCTCTCTCTCATCTCTCTCTCTCTCTCTCTCTCTCTCGTTTTAACTGTTACGAATTGCGGTCTTAATTAAGCGGAATGTACCGTATTTCCCCTAACGGATCGGCCCGTTGTTTTTAGCAAAACTTATACCTCCATATTTTGATTGTAATATACATAAATGTAAAAAATTACAAACGTTTGAGAGGAAAACTATTTAGGGAATGAACCGTATTTCCTCTAACAGAACAGGCCATTGTTTCGTTGAATATATTGATTATGATATACACAATAGCATTCTAAAACAAAATTAACACTGATACCACAACAAATTATATATGTATTGGCCGGATTGCTCTAGCAATTTCTGGTCTATAGATTGGCGATCTGTCCGTCTGTCTGTCTGTCTGTCTGTCTGTATGTCTGTCTGTCAACATTTTGGTTAAAGTTTCAGGTTGAGGCAAAATCTCAGCACTGGAAAGGGTTACAAACTTGACATTTTGCCTGAAGGTAACCAGTAACAGGTTCCATTGATTTCTATGGTTACTTTGACTAGACCTTGGTTTGTCGATTTTCAAGGTCAAATTGCCGATAATCCGGCCTTACCGTCTTCAGCGGGTTTTTTTGTTTTACAAATGCAATCATGATAATTTCTGAGAGGTAATCTCTATGTAACAAAGTTCAAGACATTGAGCAAGAAACCCGACCATAAAAGCTGTTGAAAATCAGTACGGATCAGATTATAATTGATTGCTTTGGTCTAAAACGTCTTTTACAATTGTTCAGTTATATAACTGCGTTTCCTGGGAAAGTTACCAGTCCTACTGGTATATTTATCCTGAGACTAGCCAGTCAGTCGTAATGCTAACCCCCGCAACCCTGATCGACAAGGAGGACAGCTATTAATACCAATGTTAAAGTCTTTGGTAAGACCCGTCCAGGTTCGAACCAAATCTCTATAAATGAAATTAAAATGTATCGATAGAGTTGAAAACAATGTGGCACATGGAGAAATTGCTCATCATTGTTCAATCTATGCCAAAAACAAGTCATGTTGTTATCCAAAAAGTATATGTACATTTAGTTATTTTTTCAAACCTGTATGAGGTATGTTCATATATGTGGTATGACATCTCTAATTGTGAACTAGTTTTCTGTACACAATGTTAATATAATGAGGTATGTTCAGATATGTGGTATGACATCTCTTATAATAAAACTATTTTCTGTACACAATGTAAATATAATGAGATATGTTCAGATATGCGGTGTGCGACATCTTTTATAGTAAACTATTTTTCGGACTCAATGTTAATATAATGAGGTATGTTCAGATATGTGGTATGACATCTCTTATAGTAAACTATTTTCTGTACACAATGTAAATATAATGAGGTATGTTCAGACATGTGGTATAACATTTCTGATTGTAAACTATTTTCTGTACACAATGTTAATATAATGAGGTATGTCAGATATGTGGTATGACATCTCTGATTGTAAATTATTCTGGACATAATGTTAATATAATGAGGTATGTTCAGATATGTGGTATGATATCTCTTATAGTAAACTATTTTCTGTACACAATGTAAATATATAATGAGGTATGTTCAGACATTGTGGTATAACATATCTGATTGTAAAACTATTTTCTGTACACAATGTTAATATAATGAGGTATGTTCAGATATGTGGTATGCCATCTCTGATTGTAAACTATTTTTCTGTACAAAGAGTTAATATAATTTTGGGACGCAGTAGTAGTAGACATATTGGGGACATTAAAACTGTCCCTTAACTAGTAAGAACCCATGATTTTTGTACTTCTTACACAATATGTTAAAATGAAGAAGCTGACCGCATCATCGTTACAGTGGTAAAGGGTTCGAACCCCGGTCGTATTATAGGAATTACTTTTAAAATGGTAGAAATGACTTTCCCTTCTTGGCGCTGAGGATTAACTGGCTTTTGACAGCATAAATGGACCAGTAGTTCTTTTAGCGTATCAAGGAAGTGTCGTTATATAACTGGAAATGGTGTTGAAAGATGCGTAAAACACCATACATACAATAGTTTAAACTTATTTAGTTTACATCGATTGCGAAAACAAGCCTTTGGCTTAGATTAATCACTCTCGGATGTCTGCTTCCTGGAGACTTAACCAGTACTCGCGCCGTTTATGTGGAAAAAATCCAAATGTCAGGACCCGCTCATCACGGGACTCGAACCAGGGGACCTTTAATACGAGAGGCCGACGCTCTACCTCTGCACCACTGTCTTCCACACATACATACATACATACATACAATAGTCTGTCTGAG